>JASPKZ010008889.1:600000-1055000 GCA_030220185.1 Diploptera punctata
AAGGCTTTTGATTAATAACCTCGGATGTTATGAACTCTACGCTAGTATATACAACGGAAACAAAAGACGATCCAAAAGAAAACTGCACAATATCCCAGTATAAAATAATCACAACACTACTAAAAACTATCTCAAACTCTAATCTTTGTTATCACAGAGAGCCTAAACCTTTTTCCATTGCATTATAACTGTCAAATATTGCAAAAAAATATATTTTTTAAATATACACAAGTTAGTAGATAAACTTCGTATAATTTTTTTTTCCCAGCAGACATTAAAAATCTTTAGAAATGTTGCATTTATGTAACACTTGGCAAAAATGGGTTAATATTTCTATCAATCAACAGTCTAGTATATTTGCTCATACAATTAATCCAGATATTTGGTATCTACTTAATCTCCAATTCCATGACTCGAGAGGTCTAGAAGGCCCTTGACCTACCTGCCGGCTTCAGATTCACATGTGTAAATCACAGAGGTGGACGACCAATTAGCCAGTATTAGTGTGAGATGTAGTCAGCATATCAGGTTTCCAGTCATTATAGCTGGTTTTCTCAGTCTGGAACTGGTACTTATTGCAGCTACCCAAATTTCAACAATGCTGGGTGGGCAATGGTCCCACATTGGCCAAAGATAATAAAAACAATTCTGTTCTCACGGGGATTCGACATGCACCAATGCATCATGTGTTAAACTGCTTAGCTATACGCAGAACTATTGATCTTGTCATTATACTTATTACATGCGGTTTTAATAGCTCGAAAAAAATACTCCTCAATCAGGTTTTAAACTCAGATCTGCAGATCAACCTAACATAAGAGTATTTAGTTAATGCAAATATATAGAATTAAACAGAGTCAGTGATAGACAACGATGACGAAGACCTTTATTTATCGTAAAACCATGTGACAATTTACTGCCAATTTTAATTTTAGACACGCAATTGTCATGTAAATTTTGTATAGCTTTAATTATTATAGTCTTGATTCCCATATGTCTTAAAGCAATCCATAGTTTCTTTAAAGGGACATTGTCGTATGCTTTCTCTAGATCTACATATAGTAGGAGCAAAAGTTGTCCATATTGAATTTTCTTTTCTATTACCTGAGTAATGCAAAATAAATTGTCAGTTGTGGAACGACCTGCTCTAAATCCTGACTGTCCCTCTAATTCCATATCACTATAGTTTTTTTTCCAAATAATATTTTAGTATACGTCCATAGAGTCTACTCATAGTACTTGTTACTGTTATACCTCTATAATTTCCACATTGGTCCTTTTTTCCTTTTTTATGGATTGTCGAAATGTATCCTAGTTTCCATCCTTCAGGAACTTTTTCATCATTCATAAATGTCGTAAATAATTTTTTCAGTCGTTCAAATAAATGGTCGGATCCATGTTTTAATAGTTCCGCTGGAATTCCTCCTGGACCACTAGCTCTTTTATTTTTTAATGATTGAACATTCATTTTAATATCCTCTATGTCCAATTATATATGCTCATCTTCATTTATTTCTGGAATATTTTGAACGTTATCTAAATTAAATACCCTGTTTTCTGGTAGTAATGTTTTCAAATAATTTTCCCATTCAGTCATAGGTATTGTTTGTACATTTATAATAATAATAATAATAATAATATAATAATAATAATAATAATAATAATAATAATAATAATAATAATAATAATCAAACATAAAGGTCATAGTGTCGTAATTTCGTCTATTAATTTTGAGACTACGGTGGGGATTTCCATTTGAGTGTCTTCACTAGTATATAAAATAAAATAATTTAATTGAAATAATCATTAGAAAAAAAGTGTAAAATCGTTGTAAATGGTGAGAAATAATTCTAAAAATGAAACCCTAGGAATAACATTTGACTGGAGTCTATGAATGAATTAAAAAAGCCGCATCGCAGGTTGTAAAGAATAGCCATATTTATTATAGAAATATCCCGAAATATCTGTAGGCCTACGCCATTGAGAGCTTCCATATTCCGTAAAAATTTGATTATTTCTTTTTATTTATCTTATCTTACTTTGTAACCATGTAATTACACTACAGGTATTTTTTATTTTAAAATTTTATTTTAGAAACATGCATATCCATAAGGCAGCAGCTGTCTGCTATAATATGCCTCAGGCAAGTTGGAGATACTGTGAATAGTATTGAAAACCAGTTTCTGCTGCCACCTTAGCGAGAAAAGAACAAATAAGCCGAGATTTACGCTTCATTGTGAGCATTTCACTAATTCGATAAATGAATGTTCTCACGTAAAACTCAGTTCACCGGTGATGGGAAGTAATTGAGAAGAGAATTATGTCTTTGCGTGTGGCCCTAAGTTTCAAAATATTTTCGGTAAATTCAATATCAAATTGGCACTGGAAAATGATTATAGCCTTAATAAACAAATATTTTTTTTAAAGTTATCCCACAATAGGCCCGGAGGCCCTTGGGGTAGTAGGAGGATAAGGCTCCCACTTTTTCTGGACAATCGGCACTTTATGTCAGCCGGGTTGTCAGCCCTGCGTGACGGCCGCCTTTACCCCCAGAACAAGCGTCTGGTACTCATTTCCGTTAGAGGCTGAGTCGACCCCAGGGCCATAGTGCCGCCAGAGGGTTTGGGTCAGTTTAAAAATCCTGACCCCAACGGGACTTGAACCCTCGGCCCTTCGGCTTGTAGCTCAGTGCCTAAACAAATAATAACTAATAAAAATTAAAATATTAGTGAAGGCAAAACATCAGGAATTTATCAGATATAATGTGGAGACTGAAAAAAATACATAGGTAAAATAAAAAGAAGCTTGGACATTAGAATGAAAGAACACTTTAGAAATGTTAAAAAATGGAGAGAGAAAAAAAAAGATAAAGATAAATTTGCAGAACTGCTCACGCTTGGTCAGAAAGACATAGAACAGAAGTAAACACAAAATATTATTGAACCAGATACATCCAAAGAACTCACAGATTTGGAGAAGATGTACATCCAGATATATAAGGATAAAGTTATGAATTTTGAAATTCCTGGGGAGAAGGATTTGATTTGGAAGTTCATCGATTAAGTTAAACGGGGAAGAGGAAGCAACCTCGTATAGGACTGCTAATCACCAATTCAACAGTTAGATATGAGGTGAGTTGCCAATTTCTGACTAATATAATGACTATTAAAAAGCCTCAATGTTACTCTCTAAAATATTAATTAATAATAAAGTTTAGGAAACCTTTCATTACATCAAATATTAAAGTATCTGCTCCCAACGTTCACCGAGATAATACAAAATTTAATTTTGCAAACAAAACTGTGGTCACTTTGAAATTCCTTATGCATCAATATTATTATGCATCAATATTATTCTTTAACACCCAACAATGCATTTAAATTTACATATATCAGTTAAATAAATCCAGTTTAGACAAAAAATAATTTTGAAATTCAATGGATAGAATGGATAATCAATATTAGCAAATTAATCCCTGCATGCACATGTGACAATCACAATATTATGCAATTTGTAAAAAAAAATTTCTAGAAAATATACTAATATCAAATCTATTTAAAAAAAGAGCTTTGATTACATTACCAGTCTACGATTATTAAAATTTCCTTCTTAAGCAGTTCACAACAATGTCTTTACCACACCATTTTAATGTTGATTCATTACAAACATTACTGTTTTTTATATCAACACATTCACGACCTTATCCGACCACGGTCGGATTTTATTTTACCCGTAAGATCTACTGTATCTGACTACGATCGGATATGAAATCGCACCAATTTTTGGTGTTTAAAAAGTACCTAGAATAATATTATTAGTTTTCTAAAATACCTTTTTGGGATTCTTTGCCATGTCTTGCAGTGTTGTCTTCTCAACGTTTCATCAGCTTCTGTGGATGACATCTTCAGAAGATTTTGCTTGTGTAAATTTTTGAAGTAAAGTGCTAAATGGTTGTTAACTTGTGTGATTTTACCGTAACTATGATTTTTAGTAAATACTTTCTAATTGGTTGAGTTAAACATAGAGTAGCTCGCCCATTTGCTGTTGTCATGACATATGTCACGACTTACTATATTTGTCAATAAGGTTTTATTGACACTTTTCTAGGGCAGGATACCATGTTTTATTAATTCTCAAACCTTCCCTTTTCTGTTAAAATTTTGTTTGTTTATAAAAAATATATAAACACAAAGTAAAAAGACATATATATATATATATATATATATATACAATTTTAACAGAAAAGAGGACGGTTTGAGAATTAATAAAACATGGTATCCTGCCCTAGAAAAGTGTCAAATAAAAACTTTATTGACAAATATAGTAGCCTAAGAGCCCGTCAGTTATTTTATAAAAACTAAAATTTTCTCAGCGCATGTTTCCAACACAGATAGGAACGATGGGCTACTTTGGGTCATCGTGGCTTTGGCAGTTAACAGGTAGCCCTACAGAATTGCATTCTGTTATCATTCTTGAATATATAACTTTTCTTGTAGAAGAGTTTTATCTCCTTAAAAGATTTACAATCTTTCACCTTAGCCTCAGCCATTCTACTACTTGAAACGATGATTATTCTCAAATAATCATACGGATATTGGAACCTTACATTTCATCTTCGGAGCCAAAGGTGTATAAAATACCGACTTAAATTTATCAAATAACTAGCTAATACCCGGCGTGCGCAGTTACGCCTAAATAAATGAAAATGCTTTTATGTTTAGTTGAATAAGTAAAAGGACAAATAATTATAAATTTATATTTTTTTGGATACCCCCGTGCTGATTATCCGGTGTTGCACGGGAATCTACTTATCCAGATCTTCTTGACACAAATAAGCTGAAATACAAAAATTAATGTGTTTTATGTTTAGTTAAATACGTAAAAGGAACATTTATATCGTAATTATTTTTAGATACCCCGTACTGTTTATCCCTAATCTGCTCATCCTGATCTTCTTGGCACAAATGAGCTGAAAGACGAAAATTAATGTACTTCTTAGGATTAGTTGAATAAGTGAAATGAAAAATAATTATAATTATATATCGTAATTATTTTAAGATTTCCCGTGCTGATTACCCGGTGTTGCCCAGGAATCTACTTATCTCGATCTTCTTCTTGGCATAAATGAGATAAAAGACAAAATTCGTTATTGTGAGTTATCCGTAAAAGAATACCCGCCATGTGCTACTATGCTTGCACAGGAATCTACGTACTTGTCTCGATCCTCTTGTCATCAATGAAAGACAAAAATGGTTATTGTGAGTTATCCATAAGAAATAAACATGCGTTGTCGCGGAATTTTTATAGAGCTTTTTGAGATATTCAATTCTGTGTAGATTAATTTTGTGTAGGCCTATTTGTTATGGTTTAGGCAGCGTAAGTCATTTAAGCTTACAAAGGGTTATTTTTACACGCTTTATATTAGCTTGACCTGTATCTATCTATTTATGTAACGGAATCTTTCAAAGCGATTTTCACCCACTTACAATCACTCGATCGACTTGAAACTTTGTAATACTTGTAAAGGACCCGTGAGAATACAAGAATTTCATATTTGTTTTCTAAAATCCTGGCCAGAATCATCAGAAAATAAAAATAAATAATAGTTTTAAAAAACTAAAACAGCATGCTTTATTTGAAAACTGAACTAAAAAAATGAAAAATAATTTTAATTCCCAACACGCTTGGGATAAATAATTTTACCATCAAAAAGCGTGGGGTGCTCTTTATCAATTAATATATTTGATAATAAACAGATATTGGTAAAAGTAAAGTCTCTAAGAAGAAAATGTAAAAATCATAAAAAGCACCCCACGCGTTTGATGGTAAAATTATTTATCCCAAGCGAGTTGGAAATTAAAATTATTTTTCATTTTTTTAGTTCGGTTTTCTAATAAAGCGTGTTGTTTTAGTTTTTTAAAACTATTATTTGTTTTTTATGTTTTAGTTTTAATATTTTACAGAATAAGATAAAAATGTAAATATCTTTAAATTCGATACTATTGTAGTATGAGCTAAAAGTAATACTCTTCTAAAAAAAGACTCCTCCCAGCCGGATTTGAAACAGCGACCTATGGATTACTGAAATTATATACCACTACAGTTCACCGCTCTACCAACTGAGCTCTTACAACGATTGACTAAAAAGTCGACAAGTCAGCAACCTATTATACCAGTTTTCGTTTTTTTTATTTTCTGATGATTCTGGCCAGGATTTTAGAAACAAAATATGAAATTATTGTATTATCACGGGTCCTTTACAAGTATACAAAGTTTCAAGTCGATCCAATGTTTCTAAGTGGGTGGAAATCGTGTTCAAAAAATCCGTTACATAGATACAGACACTTTTTTCAATTTTCTGATGATTCTGGCCAGGTTTTAGAAAATAAATATGAAATTATTGTATTGTCACGGGTCCTTTACACGTATACAAAATATCAAGTCGATCCAATGTTTCTAAGTGGGTGAAAATCTTGTTCAAAAATTCCGTTACATAGATACAAAGACATTTTTTTATTTTCTGATGATTCTGACAATGATTTTAGAAACAAAATATGAAATTATTGTGCTGTCACGGGTCTTTTACAAGTATACAAAGTTTCAAGTAGATCCAATGATTTTAAGTGGGTGAAAATCGCGTTGAAAGATTCCGTTACATAAATAGATAGATAGATGGATACAGGTCAAGCTAATATAAAATGTGTAAAAAAGTGTATTTGTATCTATGTAACGGAATCTTTGAACACGATTTTCACCCATTTAGAACCATTGGCTCGACTTGAAACTTTGTGTACTTCTAAAGGACCCGTGACAATACAATAATTTCATATTTATTTTCAAAAATCCTGGCCAGAATCATCATAAAATCAAAAACAGTGTCTTTGTATCTATGTAACGGAATCTTTGAACACGATTTTCACCCACTTACAAACATTGGATCGACTTGAAACTTTGTACTTGTAAAGGACCTGTGACAATACAATAATTTCAAATTTTGTTTCTAAACTCCTGGCCAGAATCATCAGAAAATAAAAAAAATAAAAACTGGTATAATAGGTTGCGGACTTGTCGACATTTTAGTCAATCGTTGTAAGAGCTCAGTTGGTAGAGCGGTGAACTCTAGTGGCATATAATTTCAGTAATCCATAGGTCGCTGTTTCAAATCCGGCTGGGAGAATTCTTTTTTTAGAAGAGTATTATTTTTAGCTCATACTACAATTGTATCGAATTTAAAGATATTTACATGTTTATCTTATTCTGTAAAATATTAAAAATAAAAAATAAATAATAGTTTTAAAAAACTAAAACAACATGCTTTATTAGAAAACCGAACTAAAAAATGAAAAATAATTTTAATTTCCAACACGCTTGGAATAAAATTAAAGTGGTCAACAAAAAAAAATCATCTCTAACACATATAGAATAAAATCAGAGTAATCAACAAAAAGAAAATAATTTTACCATCATAAGCGTGGGGTGCTTTTTATGATTTTTACATTTTCTTCTTAGAGAATTTACTTTTACCGATTTCTGTTTATTTGAACCGAAAGTGTGTTTTTCGGCTCATTATTGTAACGTCGTTCTCCTCCCTAGACTGGAATATTTATGAACAATGCCAATATCCTTTTCTCCCGGTAGTTACCCCCACTCTCCCCTCTTTACCCTTCCTGCCGCGCAATGTCTACGGCGCATCTCCCCTCTACCTCGGAACCTTCATATACGTGCTGCACAGGCAGAACATTATCATTCATTCGATCATTCAAGCAGTCATCGTTTAGTTGTTCAAGCAGAATCAAGGTTTGAATCCGCATCCAGTTCGCGATGCGATTGGAATTCTGATGGACAAGCTAGTCTGAAGCCGAGAAGCGGCGTGGTTTAGTTAGTCCGGCAGACCAGGGAAGAAGTGGTCCCTGATTCGGACGCAAGTATGAGTGTAGCGTGAGGTATGGTGTGGTTTTTTTCTAATATAAGAGTATCGTCATTTATTTATTTACATTTCTATTTTGGTTCTATGATCGGAATATTTTTTTTTTGTTAATTTGTTTTAAATTCAGACAACTTGTTTATATTAAATGTCATCTTTTAAACAACTTCCCTGCTTCTTCATTAATGTATACGTAGTTGTTTACAATCCTATACGGAAAGTCACTCAAGTAGGAAATTATTTCCAGCTCCCTTGCTATTATGCTGTTTAGCTTTCTGGAATGACAATTATTATCTTTCTCACTCACTCTATGTGTTTGAGAATCATTAACTATATATATATATATATATATATATATATATATATCTGAGAGAGAAAGATGAATCAATTGCTGCCTTCTATGGGCCCAAGGCAAGCAACTTCGTGATAGATAACCTTGCAGGAAAGCAGATCCACGTCAGAGCGTGGTTCCTAACCCTCACAAATGGTAGTCAGAGCGTGAGGTTTTGTTCCTTCCGGTTTGCAAAGGTATGCTGTATTCTATTAGCAGTGGTTCAAGTGGGTATCGATTCGAAATTTTGAACTTTAGTTTTGGAGTTCTGGATTCAAGGGCCAGAACAAGGGTATATACTCTGTGTGGTCGTGAATGATTTTTGGAATTAGAATGTCGACATTTTTTTTCAGAGGTATTACGTCGTGGATAACTATTTGTTGTCGATACTTAGTATCTATGTAAAGGTTATTGAAACGTACTTATTTACGTGTTTGAACTGTTTAACGTAAATAATATTGATTCATCTCTCTTTGCTTGTAAACATAGAGTGACTTATGTATAAAGAACTACGTTCTCTTATAGTTGTGTACATCTTTTGTTCATTGTGTATTGTAAACATGCCTAGTTGGACTGATGTTGTATCCAAGGACAATTTAGTCCGAGAATTGAGCTTGCTAGGTATTGGCATCGAAGGTAATGTAAACATGTTACGAGATCTATATTCTAGAGTATGTTTCGGCGTAGTTTATATATTTGTTTTGGATATTAGGAAAGCTAGTTTTTGGACATCGGTATATGGGCTGATTGAGCCATTTTCGTTTGTGGGAGATCCTTGAGTGAGTTTCGGTATATGTGGTCCAGGTTTTGTTAATAAGACGCAGGCTAAGTTCTAAAAATCAAGTGTAACTAGAAATTAGTAAGCGTCGATGGCCACGTTATAAAACAACACGTTAGTGAAAAATATGTTCTGTAATGGATTAAGGCCACGGATGTTTGTTGGAAAAACATTTGTACTATGTTATATGTTATGTAAGAACGTTTGAGGTTCCGTTTTTCTGTCTTCCCTGTTTTTTGTTTCAGTTCACCCTTCCTTAATATTGGCATAGGAGAGCAGCCTGGAGTGTTCGGCAGTCGAGCACTTGGCGGATCCGGCCGACCCCGAGTGCCCAGCTGACCGAAATGGTGGTTCTGTAACTACAGATTCCTGGATAGCGGTTGATCGGGATTGCGACCCGGCAATCCAGTTATGGTATCGTCACCCTGTTTTTCACCTGGAACACCGCGGAGTCTTACTATGGCGGCTGTGTCAAGATTGGAATTTATTTACAGCGCCTGTATAGTCGACGTAGAAGCGAGTGTGGTGATAGTGATTTTGGGGACGATGGAATTTGTGATGAAGTTTACCGCTCGGAATCTGATAGTGTTAATGTACCCCTCCCAACGTGGGATTTTCTATCTGGTATCTTTGCTACATCGTGATGGTGATTTAAGTCTATTAGACTTCTGGGACTTTCTGGCATTGTTTTGAAGTTTATGGACTGTTTTCTTTTTACCCGGAGGGCGCAGGAGGAGATATTGAACCGAAAGTGTGTTTTTCGGCTCATTATTGTAACGTCGTTCTCCTCCCTAGACTGGAATATTTATGAACTATGCCAATATTCTTTTCTCCTGGTAGTTACCCCCACTCTCCCCTCTTTACCCTTCCTGCCGCGCAATGTCTACGGCGCATCTCCCCTCTACCTCGGAACCTTCATATACGTGCTGCACAGACAGAACATTATCATTCATTCGATCATTCAAGCAGTCATAGTTTAGTTGTTCAAGCAGATTCAAGGTTTGAATCCGCATCCAGTTCGCGATGCGATTGGAATTCTGATGGACAAGCTAGTCTGAAGCCGAGAAGCGGCGTGGTTTAGTTAGTCCGGCAGACCAGGGAAGAAGTGGTCCCTGATTCGGACGCAAGTATGAGTGTAGCGTGAGGTATGGTGTGGTTTTTTTCTAATGTAAGAGTATCGTCATTTATTTATTTACATTTCTATTTTGGTTCTATGATCGGAATATTTTTTTTTTGTTAATTTGTTTTAAATTCAGACAACTTGTTTATATTAAATGTCATCTTTTAAACAACTTCCCTGCTTCTTCATTAATGTATACGTAGTTGTTTACAATCCTATACGGAAAGTCATTCAAGTAGGAAATTATTTCCAGCTCCCTTGCTATTATGCTGTTTAGCTTTCTGGAATGACAATTATTATCTTTTTCACTCACTCTATGTGTTTGAGAATCATTAACTATTTATATATATATATATATATATATATATATATATATATCTGAGAGAGAAAGATGAATCAATTGCTGCCTTCTATGGGCCCAAGGCAAGCAACTTCGTGATAGATAACCTTGCAGGAAAGCAGATCCACGTTAATAGAGGCAGCAGTAACAAAACCCGATCCCGGATTAAGGGTTGCGTAGTAGCGTGGTTATAAACGTGCCCACAAATGGTAGCAGTCTGCGTGGTTTTTAAGAAGGCTACAAATGGTCGCAGAAGCGTGGTTTATTAATAGTGGTTATGTCGCGCCCCCCGCGCAAAATGGTAGTAGTAGCGTGGTTCCTAACCCGCACATATTATCAAATATATTAATTGATATAGTTCACCCCAGGCTTTTGATGGTAAAATTATTTTCTTTTTGTTGATAACTCTAGTTTTATTCTATATGTGTTGGAGATGATTTTTTTTGTTGACCACTTTAATTTTATCCCAAGCGTGTTGGAAATTAAAATTGTCATTTTTTAGTTCGGTTTTCTAATAAAGCATGTTGTTTTAGTTTTTAAAAACTATTATTTATTTTTTTCACGTTTTCCACTACAAAGGGCGATTTTTAAGGGTATATGAGTTAAGTATCACAACTCTCTTATAGCCTATGTTCATCCCGGGAATCTCCTGAACATTTTGCAAAAAGCCGCTTCACAATCGGATCAACGGTATGGCCGCGCATAATATACGAACAAAAACAAACAAACAAACAAACATTCATTTTTATATATTAGATAAAGCGTAATTTTCTTACACACACACGCACACACACACATATGTATATATATATTGGAATAATATTATAAATCCCGTTATCCATTGCCAGACACTTAATATCGTGGCAACTCTTGCCAGACATCCTTAAACTTCAATAAATTGTAACTGTACTTACGTTATAGTATAAAAGCTGTGAATCCTGAGTCAGAAATGTTGGGATTGAGAAAGATATTCGAAAATAAATTAGTCTCTCAGCAAAATAAAATTGGTCTTTTACAATCACTTAATACCTTACTTGTCTACTAGATACCTCTTACAATAATGACTTAACCAGCTTGTAATTTGTAATTGATGATAGCATCTACTCGAATGTATATTGCTTCGCGCTCGCACCTACAGCTACCCTATATGTTTGGCTGGCTAGAGGTTAGAACAGTCGAAACTGTTTGGCTACTGAGGAAACATCTTCTAATAGTTACCCACGTAACATGTATAAAATTCAGCTTTTATACTATAACTTAAGTACAGTTACAATTTATTAAAGTTTAAGAGTGTCTGGCTAGGGGTTGCCACGATATTAAGTGTCTGGCAATGGATAGCGGATTTATAATATTATTCCAGAGAAAAATATAAGAAAATTACGCTTTATTATTTGATAAATTTAAGTCGGTATTTTATACACCTTTGCTACCTGTTAACTGCCAAAGCCACGATGACGCAAAGTAACCCATCGTTCCTACCTGTGTTGGAAGCATGCGCTGAGAAACTTTTAGTTTTTATAAAATAATGAAGGACTGGCACTCACGGGCTCTTGGTAGTAAGTCATGTCATAACATATACCATGACAATAGGAAATGGGCGAGGTACTTTATGTTTAACCCAACCAATTATAAATGATGTACTAAAAATCATAGTTACGGTAAAATCACACAAGTTAAAAACTAATTAGCAGTTTACTGAGAGAATTTACACAAGTAAAATCTCCTGAAGTGAACGGTGGAAAAATATTAAACTATTTTAGAAGCCGCCAAGGAAACTATAGGAGAAAAAAGTAAGACAAGAAATGTAGAATAGTTTGATCAAGAGTGTAAAGAAGCTATAAAATAAAAAATACTGATAGATTAAACATGTTGCAATAAAGAACACACTTAGCGTATGAGAAATAGGCCTATAAGGAAAGCAGGAAGGTAGCAAATAAAATAATAAATAGCAAAAAGAAAATGTACATAAAGAAAAGAATTTGAAATGATCGAGATATTAAATACTCAAAATGAGACACGAAAATTCTATCAAGCCGTTAAAAGGATAGAATAGGCTAAAAATATATAGAAATAAAAATGGTGAGATGATTGAAACTAAAGAAGAAATTATAAAAAGATGGGCTGAACACTTTGAAGAAATTCTTAATAGAAGAGAAGAGGAAAATATTATAAGGAGAGAAGAATATATTTCGGTTGATCAAGAAGTTGAAGTGCTAGATGAACTTGTGCAGATGGCAGTTGAAAAACAAAAGAATAATAGAGCACCTGGACAAGATCTTATAACAGCAGAACTTCTTAAATATGGTTGACATAGACTAATTAAAGCAATATTTGAAATAATTGTGTCAATTTGGGAGAATGACGAAATGCCTAAAGACTGGGACTCGAACCTCATATATCCAATTTTTAAAAAAAAGGTGATAGACCTGAATGTAGGAATTATAGAGGTATAATGTTGTTAGTTGTAGTATACAAGATCCTCTCCACTATCATCTTAAACAAAATAAACGTTTTTGCAGAGAATGTACTTGAAAAATGTCAATGCGGATTTAGAAAAGAAAGAAGTATTACATAGCAAATATTTGTAATTATTGATTTTAGGCAGGATTTTGATAAACAGGACATACTTATTAAATGTAATGAGTGAATATGGTACACCATCAAAACTTACAAGACTTGTAAATATGACATTAAAACATAGTGAAGCAAAAGTAACTATAGGAAACACTATAAGTAATACTATAAATATAAAATACAGGGGTAAGACAAGGCGATTGCTTGTCTGCAATACTACTTAATTTGACTCTAGATAAAGTGTACTGAAAGTACTTAATTTAACAGGACATATACTATATAAAACTAAACAAATATGTGCATATGCTAATGATATTGCCTTTTGATTGCTAGAAATTTACCCGCCTTACAAGAAATGCTATATACAATTGAAATGGCTGGAAAGTCAGCTGGACTGGAGATAAATGAAGATAAAATTAAATATATGAAGATGGAAGTAAATCCAGTCAATAATACAATACAAACATAGGAAATTATAAAGTAAAGTGATCCCACAACAGACCCGGAGGCCCTTGGGATAGTAGGAGGTTAAGGCTCCCACTTTTTCTAGACAATCGGCACTTTATGTCAACCGGGTTGTCAGCCCTGCGTGACGGCCGCCTTTACCCCCCAGAACAAGCGTCTGGTACTCATTTCAGTTAGAGGCGGAGTCGACCCCAGGACCATTGTGCCGCTAGAGGGTTTGGGTCAGTTTATAACTTTGAAAAAAATTACTAACTCACTGGCACTATCGAACCCGTAGGTTCATAGTCGCGAGGACATAAGCTCTCCATACATCCCTATCCTGAGCTAATGTTTTCCAATCATCCCCTGTATAATCTATTTCCCTCAAATCATAGTTAATGTTATTCTTCCACCTTATTCTTGGTCTACCAACTGGGCATTTTTGAAAAAGTTGCTACTTTGACATATTTAGGAGCAAAGATAAATAGTAAAGGGTTAATAACAGAAGAAATAAACCACAGAATATTAACAGAAAACAAAGCATAGTTTGCGGATTTCAGTTTAATAAAATCAAAACTGTTAACTAGAACAACTAAATTAAAAATATATAAAATCTTGATTAGACTCTGCTAAAACATGGGTGTTAAACAAAGACGATTAAAATGCTTTACGTATATTCGAAATAATGATAATAAGACAAATATATGGACCAGTATTGGAAAACAATACATGGAGAATCCGATCAAATTCTGAAATTGATCATATACTCAAAGGAGAGGATCTTGTAAGATACATCAAGTCATTGAGATTGAGATGGATAGGACACGTTGAAAGAATGGAAGATGGAAGAATACCAAAACGATTAATACATGACGACATAATAGGAGTAAGAAGGAGAGGAAGACCGAGAAAGAGGTGGCTACAGGATATGGGACAAGATTTGAGAAGGATGAGAATAAGAGCATGGAAAGGGAAAGTACAGGAAGAATGGAGGAGAATTGTTAAGGAGGCCAAAACTCACAATGAGTTGTAGAGCCAAATAGGAAGGAAGGAAAATCTCCTGAAGATGTCACCCACGAAGGTGATGGAACGTCGAGAAGACAACACTGCAAGACAAGAATCCCGAAAAGGTATTTTAGAATATATAACGATAGTTGTGAAAGTCTTAATCAATATAATTAGTTATTTCTCCGATAGATGGCAGATATGTTTTGATGGTTAATCCCCGTTCTGCAGAGTGTATTTTCAGAATAACCATTGAAGAACAGAGTCTGAGTTCCCCCATTGAAGAACAGAGTCTGAGTTACAAGATTGACTGATGTGCGCGTATTTATTACTCGAGTGTGCCGAAATAAAAAAAAATATATGCCAAGTAAAAAGTATTAGTACGAGATCCGGCTGCAAGATTACTATGTTCATGGAGCGTATGAACAAAATTTATTTGTTTCATAAAATTGTGAATGACTGAATACACTTTTGCCGAGTTGCCTATTAAAATTTGGCCGCCAGTGTGTTTAATTAAAATATAATTTATTTATTTATTCGAAATAATTTGATTCACTTGTTATTAAAGTAAATTATAATCTAGTTCACAGAAATCGATGTACAGAGCTTGAAAAGTTTTGGTTGCCATTGCACACTTGGCCGTAACCTTCTCGCAGCAAGGTGTGAACATATATTACTTTGTTACATTTATACGTTCATGACGTACATACTCCTCTTACATATTAAATTAAAGCTACTTTTTTTGCATGATAGAATGCTTCTGCCTCTGTAAAAGTGGCCACAAATAAGAGTTGCTAGCTGTTAAAGATAGATTAGAGTAAAAGAGAGTTAGCGCTTTACATCACTCGTCAGACAAAGACGGTGATAGGCAGCCAGGGTTGCCAATACCCAATGAGAAAAAGTGGCTAAAATTGACTCCGAAAAATGGCTAGAAATGGCTAAAATACAACTTGTATCCGTGGAGGAAGCTGTATTTTAAAAACTTAGATTGTGGATGCCAATCTGTATCTCTGCAATACTTTTTCTTTTCGCTATTGGAATATGCCGCTGTGGTCTCGAGGTAGCGTGCAGTCTTGTCACGCAGCGGGCCCGGGTTCGATTCCCGGTCGGGACAGGCTCCTGGGTGAGGTTTTTTCGGAGTTCTTCCTCACCTGTAAGACAAATGTCAGGAAGCTTAGGGCCCAACGGTCTCCGAAAATCATCCGGCCATCATCACATCCTTATTATTATCATCATCATCCATTAAGGGAAATCGTAGGAAAATCGCTGAGAGAGAAAATTCGCAGCTCTGTTATTAGAGAAGAATGTGAAATTGAACCTATAAACCTTTGGATAAATGATAGAAGATTAAATTGGAACGATCACATAGATAGAATGGAGAACAGTAGATTAGTGAAGAAAGTACGTGACTTGACACCTCAGCAGAAAAGGCCATTAGGAAGACCACAACTACGATGGAAGGATGTCACCATACCCCAGTCCTGTAGTGATTGAACACGCAACAAGCTGCCAGCTTTCATGCGGAGAGGAAGAAGAAAAATCATCCATTACTGGTGTGGAAAACAACCCGAAGTTACCACACCTATAATTCCCTAGTAAAGCTGCTAAGTATATCATGAAAATGCTATGATTGTAGTGAAAGACCTGCCCTCGGGCAGAATTACTATGGATGGATAATATTGTGACTAAATTATGAATATCAAGTATAGTTTAAGAAATAAATATTCTTACAACGAAATATTCTGTAATTCTGAATTTTATAAACATTGTTTTAATTTCTTTCTTTTTAAGTTTATCTAAGTTACATTTTTTATTATATTCTCACCAGAAATTATATTTATATGCGATATTCCTTGTTTATACCTTACTCTCATTAAGTAATGGTTTGAATCACTATCTACCCCCTCACATGTATATTTAAAACTGTAGACTTGATCCTGTTCTGTATTAATACATAATCTTTGGGTGTGTTCTTCTTTGGAAAGAATTATTAATATCAGTCAGTTATCATTACAGAATTTATAATAGAAAATTAAACTGTAAAACAAATGACTAGAAGTAGCTAAATAAAAGATGACAAATGGTCAGAAAAGCAATTAGTAGCTTTTTCACAAATTTGTAGCTAGTTAAAGGTAAAGGTAAAGTGATCCCACAACAGGCCTCAGGAGGCCTTTGGGGTAGTAGAAGGTTAAGGCTCCCACTTTTTCTAGACAATCGGCACTTGATGTCAGCCGGGTTGTCAGCCCTGCGTGACGGCCGCCTTTACCCCAGAACAAGCGTCTGGTACTCATTTCCGTTAGAGGCTGAGTCGACCCCAGGGCCATAGTGCCGCCAGAGGGTTTGGGTCAGTTTAAAAATCCTGACCCTCCGGCTTGTAGCTCAGTGCCTTAACCACTACGCTACGGCGTGCCCCAATTTGTAGCTAGTTAGGTTTTCAAAATGGCCAAATCTAGCCCAAAATGGCTAAATTGGCAACACTCTAGCGCACTGTGTGAGTTTTTAGCGCTATTTTCCAAGCTCTAGTGTTCTCAATTTCAACTAACGATAATGCTGGTATTCCAACCATATAATAACCACGTGTTTTGGAGCTCGTAATAAACATTGTTATTTTATTTAACTCCACATGTTATTACATTTGTTAAAGTTAAGCTGATCATTTAAAAGATGAAGAAGGTTATGTATGTGGTAAAAACTCTAATGTGCTTAATTTCAATCATATATAATTTCAATGTTATCGTTTCGCCGCAAAAAAAAAAAAACAAACACACACACACACACACACACACACACACACATATATATATATATATATATATATATATATATATATATATATAAGCACCATGATATTTTATTATCAGCAGAATCTACAAAGGACTGTGGTTATCACACGGACTGACTAAAAAAATACAATTTTAAAATAAAAGAATAAGCAAGAATTTGAAGATTTTTGTCTGTCGAGTGATGTGGAGCGCTAACTCTCTTTCACTCTAATCTATCTTTAACAGCTAGCAACCCTTAATTTGCGGCCACTTTTACAGAGACAGAGGCAGAGGCATTCTATCATGCACAAAAAATAACTTTAATTTAATACCCTATATAAGAGGGGTATGTACGTCATGAACGTATAAATGTAACATAGTAATACCTGTTTATACCTTGCTGCGAGAAGGTTACGGCCAAGTGTGCAATGACAACCAAAACTTTTCAAGCTCTATACATCGATTTCTGCGAACTGGATTATACTTTATTTTAACAACAAGTGAATCAAATTATTGCGAATAAATTAATGAATTATATTTGTTAATGCCAGATCCCAGTTCAACGATCCTTTGAATGGCAGGAAAGCGGAGGACCGCAACTAATTTTATCCATAGGAGAATTTAAATGAATAATATTTATTATATAAAAACAAATAAATCGCACTTCACTATAATTATTTCACAAATATTTAATTTCCCGTAAATTCTAATAATTGTTAAACTGTGTCACTTTGCACTTTAATTTAATTAAATTTATATTTTAACGTGACGGTCATCACGGAGATAGGTATGGTGTTACTCTTTCATGGTTTTTCCCGCATCTGAAAACACAAAGGATTTTCTACGTATATAAGCTATTGGAGGTACTTTCTGGAACGTTCCATAGAATAAATATTAAGTTGGTAGCTCTGAGACTTTCATAGTCGCGAGCTAATACTAAGACGTCCAATTAGAAAATTGTATAATTGATCGCCGCCTCCCATATGAAAGAGATAGAGCATATATTACCAATTTGACTAAAAATGCGAAAGCCAGCATAGATTGTATAATGATGGGGAATAACCCTTTCTTTACAGTTGCAGATGTTCCTAACTAAGTATCGTATGGAACGTTAATTACATCTCGGGCAACTACTTGACGCCTTGAATTGAGTGCAAGAGTGAACTGTATAACATACGTGCTTATTAAATGCAAATATTAAATAAAATTATAATTATCAAAAATAGGATGACAATAAAGATTTTTCCATTACCCCCGCGCAAATGATGGATACATCTTTTCAAACAGAAATCTGATTAGTAGAACTTACAGGAATCACAATTGTCAAAAATTACATACTGTTTAAAATTCCTGTAAAAAAAGACAAAAATAAATTTCCTGAAAAAAAAAACATGAATGTTAATTCAAAACAAAAATGTTCAAGCAAAAAATAAACTGCTATTGTTGAAAAATGTTTAACAAAGTCAAATAATTCTTCATGAAATTCTTGAGTTATATTTTGAAATTCAATAAGTCACACCACTAACTTTAATTTAAAAATTAAAGCTCTTAATTTGAACAGAAACACAAAAAACACTTGTTCGCTAAGGAACATTATTTAAGTCGTAGCACTGATTAAATTTGATTTCAAAATTTTCTCTTTGAGTTCACTTTTCACTAAATCTTCTACACACAATAGTGCCAAAAGGAAGGAAAGGTAGGTAAATAGATTTACAATAAATATCCTATTTCAAAAATATTTATAACATTTGTATTACATTAACTAATCATTAATTATTATGATTTAGTTTTAAATCAAACTTCAGTAAAATATTTATTATTATTATTAATTGAATTGTTGGCAATTAATTATGTTTCACTATTCATAAAGTAAAACATTCAAGTTTATATTATGCAATTAAATCATTAGATTTTAAAAATCCTTTCAAAACAAATTCAAAACTTTGTTTAAAAATATAAATTGTAGGAATTTCATTTCCCAATTCAATTATTATTTTGTCACATGTTCATGTGAAATTATAAACACTATTATTTTTCAAGAATTAGGCCCTATCATGAAGTAAACTAATACCTTGTAAAGTAAAGTGACCCCACAACAGGCCCGGAGGCCCTTGGGGTAGTAGGAGGTTAAGGCTCCCACTTTTTCTAGACAATCGGCACTTTATGTCAGCCGGGTTGTCAGCCCTGCGTGACGGCCGCCTTTACCCCCAGAACAAGCGTCTGGTACTTATTTCCGTTAGAGGCTGAGTCGACCCCAGGGCCATAGTGCCGCCAGAGGGTTTGGGTCAGTTTAAAAATCCTGACCCCCAACGGGACTTGAACCCTCGACCCTCCGGCTTGTAGCTCAGTGCCTTATCCACTACGCTACGGCGTGCCCCAATTAAAGTTTTTGTTTACTTAAAATACGGTTTTCATTTTATATCCTTGATAGATAATACGTTGTTCCCAGATATTAAGACTTTTATACAAATTTATAATAATGTATGGTAAAGATGTTCTCGAAAAGTTTTTCTTTACTTAAAATAAGGTTGTCATTTTGTATTCTCAGTAGATGATAATGTCATTATTGTGAGTTTTATAAAAATCACAATTGAGTATATGTAATTGTTCCGACAAAAGTATCAAGTTTTAATTTTTTATCTTTAAATTTATTTCAGAAGCAACTTAATTCTCTAAAAAAAATTCAAATATATAAAAAATTATTTTGAGCAAGACTGTCACATCTTTGAAAAAATGGGTAAAATTTGTACAAAAGTACAAAATTGTAGATTTGCAATGCAGCTTAAATTGTCTGCAAGCCACCTGTACTTATTATGGTTTCTAATTATTTCATGACACAGAGCTCTGAGGCCCTTTTATCAAGTAAAATGTTGAAATGCTTCCCCTGAAAATTTGTAAATTTTGAGTTACGACAGTGTTCTTCCAAGTTGACGACATGTGTCTTCAACATAAATCAAATTTTCTATTTAAACTTCCTTCTGCTTATATTTCTACCATTGCTTCTAATTCAAATTTTATTACTCTGAGTACTCATTTCAGCTTTGCTACTATAATTGTTTCTTCTTTTACTTGCTATTAAAAACCAAACTTTATGGTATGCAAGACCGATTACTTTTAGGTCACTTATGTAATTTCAATTTTAAAAATTACGCTTAATTAGGCTGTTTCTTCTACAGCAAAATTAACATTCTTTGAATCATATCTTCATAAATCATTCAATTTTAATTTTCTGATTTTAATTTCAATGTAAGGACAGGTTGAGCAACATCATAAAAATATCAATACTTATTTCAATTGATGAAAAACGCATTAAGCATAACTTTTGCTTTAAATCATAAACTAGCTTCATTTGAAGTCTAATAAAATCAATTACTACTTATTCATTCAGACTAACTTTAAAAATACTTAATTATTTCAAGCGTAAACTATTTATTTGTGTGAATTATAATCAATGGCTACTTGAGCCCACAGGTGTGCCAACTTTGTGCACAAAAATTATTAAAACTTTGTCCATTAACTGATTCCTACTTTCAGGTGTCAAAACTAACCAGGCCTATTTTAAGGAGTGCCATCTATACTCAAAAAACATGGGAAACCATCCATGTCACTGAACACTGATGGAGCTCCTTTGAGCTTAAAAAGGTGATACTTTGTCACCACTAAAACTTATGGAACTGTGTCCAATAACTAACTGAAGCTACTTTGAGCTTGAAAAGATGTGACTATGGCATCAAAAATAGATGGAAACTTCGTCCATCCAACCCGAAGCATTGTATCTTGTATTGAGGGAAGGACTTTTGCCTATTTTTGACAAAATTATGATTTTTTTTTTTTTTACATTTTTGAGTACTATGAACCCTTGGGAATGCAGATATGTTCATTTAAAAGTGTCAAATGCCTTTTAAACCTTTTACTTGTAGCTACTTGTAAGCCCATGTTTTCCCCTACAGGGAAGAATTGAACCATACTAATTTAGTTACACTTGTTTTCGTATAGATGTCATTTTGAGTGGTCCATGGTCAGCGTTCCACCTCATACTGACATCTAGGAAGCCAAGGTAGTACTAAGATGAGAAAATTCGGTAAATTTTGCTTAGAGGCCTTTTTATTCAGGCTTAAGGATTTTTTACGAGCCTGAGAATCTTCAGACTCGGAACCCACGGCTTAAAGTCCCTCCCGGAAAACTTGCTCCTTGGATTTTTCCATCCTAAAAAACACATCGACCCCGGCCGGGTTTGAACACGCGACCCTCGGGACCAGAGGCCAGGAGTATAACCACTAGTCCACTGCGGCCGACTATTATTTTGAAATTTAAAAACTCTTGTTTTTTGTTGACACGCCCATTTTTAAACAATTTTTCTATGAACCATATTTCAGAAACTGTAAGAGCTACATTTGTGAATGCACCCTCAAATTACAGGGAAAACTCTGCTCTTTCAATTGGTAACACTGCCAAGTGTTATTTTCCCACGTTTTATGAGCGCATGGTTGTTTAGTAACATTACCCAACATGGCTAGGGATAAAAAGTTTGGCAAACGCAAGTTTTATGGAAATAGATTCACTGCAAAAAAAAAAAAAAAAACACACACACACAGAATAGTAATCAGTGTAAAAAAAACAGTGATGTAAACAGGCCTAGTGTTGTACATAGCAGTGGTAGTGCCACAGTGGAAGTTGAAGATGAGGTTATGTCTACCCCATGAACAAGTGGATGTGTGAATGTAAATAGGGAAACTCCACCCAGTGTAAATAATAATTGGGATAAGGTGTATAAACCGTCGCACACGAATTCTTCTAAGTTCTATAGCATCGCAGTGCGCATGCGCGAGTTGCTGTAATGGTTAATGTAGCTTCCGGTAGATGGCTCTGAAGTCGGCGTTACCAACTTTGGGAATAAGTTCCCAAACGCTAAAAAAATGGACGTAAACTAACTTCCCATTTCCTAACGTAACAAAACAATTTACATGCATATTATTTAACAACTATAAACTAATTTTGGGTGTTGTATACTAAACGTCGCAAAAAATTTTCAATTTAATTTCTAATGCCACTGAAGCACTAAACACTTTTAAAACTTTTGTAACACGTTTAAAACATTTTGTAACACTTTTAAACATCTTTTTTTTTATATTTATATATTTACGTAAAACATGATCGACCTACATTGCTTATAGTGTAAAAGGACTAAGTTGGCATGATTTCTGCTATCCTTGTCTAGAGAACTGTTCTTCCACCCTTCGCAAGACGTCTGAGTGACATGTGTACTATAATGGGCTACCCTTGTAAAGTTACTTAGGAATGCTAGAAAAACTCCCCCCCCCCACTTCCGTCCAGTCACTTTTGTGTCAGGTAATTTTTGTCAGTGGCGACTGGTTCAGAGTGCTCTGTTAAAAGTGACTGCAGAAAATTGGAAAAGAGCGTGTGAACACACTGAAAAAATTGAAGAGTCATATTGGCAGGCAGACGGTTTAATGGACGAAATTAGTGATCGGTTTGAAATAAATTTAGACGATACCGACGACGATGAAAATGAATACATAGAAACTTGCCAGGAAGAATCTTTAGAAGGGAATGCCACCACTGATCTATGTTCACTACAGGGAGTGTCTGCCCTACCGCTGTCACCGTGAAGAGATATGCGTACGAGTGAGAAAGAAGATGGTGAGTACTCTCTTTCTCTTTCTAAAATATTCTAGACACTTTAGTCCTCATGGACTATAGTTGCTACTTTCTGCTATTTTCCCTCCTGTTCCTATGTTGTTCCAACGTTGCCACCATCGACAATCCAAAATACTCCAGATGTTGCCAACATCACCTACGTTAGAGTAATTAATTTGTGTTACAGTAATTGATTTACGTTTGGTTAGCTTTTAGGTTCCTTGCTTTTTAAATGTGATTTGATACGTAAAATAAATTACCTCTTCATATCTGTTATTCTATGAAAAATTCAAAATGTCGGACGGTTACCACGTAAAATCATAATTCCACTAGTTCATTTCGTGTTAACTATACATATTTAGACAAGTTCTGGGAATTTTGTGTCAATGTTGGTCATACTGATTTCACATACACATACCGCCAACTGATGGAGGTTGCATTTATCTTTCTGGGTTTACATGGAGCACTAGCGCATGCGCACTGCGATTCTATAGAACTTAGAACAATTTATTTGCGATGGTAAGTATACTTTATCCCTAATTTTACGTACACTAACACTAAATATGGTTTCGAATTATTTTCAAATGTTGGTAACACGTTATGAGAGTCTCCTAGCGGATGTTACATGAAGTATTTCCGCGCCTGTAGAACTCGATGTACAATATTCGCGTAATTTATAAATATTTAAAAATCGTAAGAAATGTTTATAAAATGGTTCCAAAATGTTTAAAATAGTACCAAACGTTATTATAAATGGTTGAAAAGTGTTTAGTGCATAAGTGGCATAAGAATATTACATGGAAAATTGTGTACGAATGTTTATACACCACAGCCGGAACAACTTTCACAAGCACTAAAAAAATTTGTTGTGTGTAAATATTGTAAAGGAAAAGATTGTGTGTCAGTGTTTGAGGATGTAAACAAAGGAAATGGTTTAGCATATAAATTAATTCTAGCATGTTCTAAGAGCGAAGAAGAACATGGCTTCAAAACCTCAACAAAATGATAATGTTGATGAAATAAATGTGAGGTTTGTTTATGGCATGAGATGTACTGGAGGTGGCTTAGAAGCAGGAAAAAATTCTGTGCTCAATTCTGAACGTCCCAAACCCACCAGTGAATTATTGCAAATTCAATAATAGCATCACAAGAGTGTTCTTGAGACGGCTGAGAACTCTATGCAGGAAGCTGCAAAAGAGGCTATTGCAGAAAATGAGGGATCTGTGGAAGTTGGCAGAAGTGAGGACACACATCCCTCAATGGTATTATTACAGCCACTAGAGTTGATATAGGCAAGGTAACTGATGTGGAATGCCTTTCAAAATTTTGCCAACAATGTAAAATGCCACAGAAGAAGGATGTCCAACATCTCTACACAGCCAATTATGAGGGGAGCAGTGGAGGCATGGAAACTGAAGGTGCAGTTCATATAATTCACAGGTCAGTTGACTCAAGAGGTGTAAAATATATCAAATATCTTGAGGATGGAGACAGCAAAGGATACAATACAGTTATAGCAAGTAAATTATATGGCAAGTGCACTAAAATAGAGAAGCTAGAGTGTATAGGCCATGTCCATAAAGAATGGGCTTTCGCCTGATAAAATTGAATATATATATGGGTAAGAAAGTGCTGTCTGATGGGAAAAGAATCGGAGAAAGGAACAGATTAACAGAAGGCGAAATTGATCTGTTACAAAATTATTATGGTAATGCCATTAGGTCACATACAAATGACCTAGAAAGTATGAGGAGAGCAGTTTGGGCCACATATTTTCATAAGTTGTCGACAGATGACAGACCACAACATGGTTTGTGTCCCCAAACTGCTGATTCTTGGCATAAATATGTGAAACATAAGGGTGAATATAAACATCATGGACCACCAGAAGAGCTTATGTTCAGAACTCTCACATTCTGACCTGTTGAAGAAGTATCTCCATGGAAGAACACAAAATACGAACGAGTCCTTCAACAACATGATATGGCAAAGGATTCCAAAGAGAGTATTTGTGGGTCTCAAAACTCTGAAAATGAGGGTGTTAGATGCAGTGCTTTAATATAACGTTGAAAACATTGGTCGAGCTAGGGCCCTTCAGCAGCTAAACATAAGTCCTGGATACAACACCTTAAAAAGCATTTGACATATGGACATGAAATGGGTGAAGAAAGCAGACTTGGAATTGTTGGAAATGTTCTAGGTGGCCAGAAAAAAAGAAGAGAAACCTTAAAAGGAACATAGAAGAAGCAGATGATCCTGATTATGGTGCTGGGATGTTCTAAATCAGCATCAGGTATGGTTAATGACAAGGTCAACTTTAATGCTAATTTTCTCAGCTTTAATTTTTTTGTCATACTAGTACACATTTCTCAGAAACCATATAACATAGGGAAATAATATTTACACCATACATACATACATACATATATATATACAGGGCAAGTCAAAATGTTGTGCAGGTTTTCAGAAATTTATTATGTGAAATGTAATGAACATATAATATTGTGAGACATATTGTATGAAAGGTAAACTCTCAAAGTTTTTTTTTTAAATATTCACAGATGTTCTATGTGAGCGCCTTTTGTTACACGACAGATGTCAAGCCGATATTCAATCTCCTGCCAAACTTTCTGTAGCAGTCCGCGGTCGATATCAGCAATGGCTGTTGTGATGCGGGCACGCAGTTCATGCAGTGTTGTTGGAAGTGGTGGTACGTAAACATGATCCTTTACAAGACCCCACATGAAGAAATCACACGGGGTTAGATCTGGTGAACGAGGTGGCCAATGAATGAGTTGTTGATCACCCTGAGATGCACGGCCTATCCAGCGTTGTGGTAAAGCCGTATTCAAATGGTCTCGAACACTGCCATGGTAATGTGGAGGGGCACCATCCAACTGCAGAATGAAATGTGGACTATCCGCTTCAAGCTGCGGAAGGAGCCATTGTTGTAGCATATCAAGGAAAACATGTCCGTTCACAGTACGTTCATGAAAGAAAAAGGGCCCATAAACCTTTGCATGGGAAATGGCACAAAAGACATTCACTTTCGGAGAATCGCGTTGATGTTCCAGAGTTGCATGGGGGTTACCAGTTCCCCAAATCCTTACATTGTGTCTATTCACTTTTCCTGAAAGGTGGAAAGTCGCTTCATCACTGTAAACACTACCCTCTCATGGAACTCATTCTCTTCCATTAATGCGAGAAAATCAACACAGAAGGACGCTCGCAAAGCATAATCGGCGGGTTTTAAGGCTTGAACCAGTTGCAAGTGGTAGGGTTTCATCTGTAAACGTTTCCGGAGAATCCGCCATACAGTTTTTTGTGGTAGTTGAAGTTATGTCGCTCCCCGGTAGGTGGATTTCTGTGGACTCCGCACGAAGCATGTGCGAACGCGTTCGACTGTCTCTTCACTCGTCGACGGACGGCCAGTCGATTTTCGTTTACAGATACAGCCTGAATCCCTAAATTGTGTGTACCACTTACGAATGGATCTCCCATCCGGCGGGTCTTTATCGTATCTGGTACGGAAATGTCGTTGAACACTAGTCACAGAGTTGTTTACATGGTAATAAAGCACACAGAAAGACTTCTGATCCCCAGTCAACGCCATTTTCCTTTACTGCTCTGCTGTTGACATCTTGCGGGTGAACGCGGAACTTTAGAAGTGGACAACTAAACTTTGAGAGTTTACCTTTCATACAATATGTCTCACGATATTATATGTTCATTACATTTCACATAATAAATTTCTGAAAACCTGCACAACATTTTGACTTGCCCTGTATATATATATATATATATATATATCTAAATTCTAAACTAAAAATTAATGATTTTTTTTTCATTCCTGAGCCAGTAAAAAAATAATTTGGTATTCAAAATGTATAAAAAATTTACTCAATTAAAAAAAATATATACTAAAAATTGTGTGGGTTTGGTAGATTAATTTTTAGTTTAACATTTTCAGAAGGGATGAAAATATATATCCTCCCAAAAAATTGTTGTTTTATATAACATTACAGGGATAGGTGAAAAGTGCTCTCCTTAACTCTTATCATTTTTTTCACACAAAACATCTGTAAATCATAATTGCCTAACCTTGAAGCAATACTAAAATGTCTTACTCATAGACATAAATCATGAATCATATTTAAGCTAGACTGAATATAAGTGTGTATTCTTAACACAAATAAGTTTATTTACACTTAAAAGTCATAAGACCAAACACTAGGCCTAGCTTTACATTTTTAACTAAATTCCTCACATTGAAAATTAATTTTAATTTTAGTGCAAGTGACAATATTTATTTAATTTCAATAATTATTCTTTCAATCATTTATTTAAGGTGGGTTTTGAGCTAATTAAAGCACAATATATTATCAGATATAAAACATAATTTTTTTAACCAATCAACCAAGGTGAGTTATAATTCAATCGACCAACGAAGGTAAATTGAGGTGACCAGCCAATGAAGGCAAGCCAGGTGTTTTAATCCAAGTAATTAAAGTCAATTAAAACGAATTTAATTAATCTGATATTTTAACAAAAGTGAACAACCACAAAAACATACACAAAAAACCTTGATAAATGCTACAAGAATAAATGTATCAATTACAATAAAAAATAACTAAGGATCTGGTAGGAGGCAATTGATTAAGAGGCACTACTTTCGACTTTAATTCACTCATACCTTATGCATTTGATGACGATGATGACGTTATAGGTATTGTAGTCCAATACAACCTTAAGCTTCATTTGGTGACTATTTAACTCATGCCCCAAATGGGAGTCAATGACCAATCACGTTTCAATGATTTCTGTATTACAACCAATCAGAGACGTGTTTCACGAAATAATTATCAACGTTAGGATTATCATATATTAAGCAAAGCTCCTCCTTTTTAATATTCTGAACAGGTCTGACCGTTATTTTGCAGTGACTGAGCCTATAACAAATACGGCTACCAGATTGTATATAATAGTGCTTACATGTCAACATTTGTAGCAATTGATTATACCACCAAAAAAAGAAACCACTGTTTGCACTTTCTTAAATGTATACGACATCAAAAATGAATTAATATACAGATTGATGTGTTTCATTTTTTCTCCACTAGAGAGCATTCTTACAATATTGCGTTCCTTTGGCAATAAATAGTATGATCTGGTTGCAGTGATAAACAAAAGAAGCAGTAGAAGCGTAGGCTACCTATCGTTTCTCATTAGTTTTCAAACATCACCGTTTACTTTAAATATAAAAATATTTTTAAATAACTGTAGTTAAATAATGATTTGTGAGTAAACAGCTTTATTTTATTCGTTAAATAGTCCTAACAAATGCCACTCTTGATTTCCAAATTCTCTAGATAAATTCACTCCTCACTTCGTGAGTCGTGAATTTATCGATAATTTGGAAATCACTCGTGGCATTACTTATGATAAAGCCACGCCACTGCGCGTTGTCAACACAAATTCTTGAAGCCCACACAAAGAAGCTCGAACCCGGAACTCTGCCAGACGATTGAGCAGAACTGTAGCACTCTAGCATAAATACTCAACCCGGAACTCTGTCAGACGGTTGAGTATATCGTAGCATCTTGTAGCACAAATACTTTACAATAGCATGGTTAGATCTGTTCATTTCTTGAAATTTTACGACACGATTTAATTGCGAATACTACGCAACAGAATTTTTCCGATAGAAACGTTATCTTATTTGAGTGAAGTGGAGGCGGAAGAGAGAAACCAGCTCTCAAATAACTTCAAAATCGCGTTCAATATCTGAGGCCGGAGGGCTATGTTAATGCCAGATCCCAGTTCAAGGATCCTTTGAATGACAGGAAAGCGGAGGACCGTAACTATTTTTCCCCCATAGAATTTAAAAGAATATTTATTAAATAAAAACAAATAAATCGCACTTCACTATAATTATTTCGCAAATAATTAATTTCCCGTAAATTCTATTAATTGTTAAACTGTGTCACTTTGCACTGTTACACTTTATTTTATTAAATTCATATTTTAACGTGACGGTAATCACGAAGATGGGTATGATGTTACTCTTTCATGGTTTTTCCCGCATCTGAAAACACAAAGGATTTTCTACGTATATAAGCATTTGGGGTGGGTACTTTCTGGAAGGTTCCATAGAATAAATATTAAGTTGGTAGCTCTGAGACTTTCATAGTCGTGCGCTAATACTAACACGTCCAATTAGAAATTTTTATATTTGATAACCGCCTCCCATATGAATGAGACAGAACATATATTACCAATTTGACTAAAATGCTAAAGTCAGCATAGATTACGATTTACAATTGCAGGAGTATGGAATGTTAATTTCATCTCGGGCAACTACCTGACGCCTTGAATTGAGTGCAAGAGTGAACTATATAACATATGTGCTTATTAAATGCAAATACTAAATAAAATTACAATTATCAAAAATGGGGTGACAATAAAGATTCTTCCAATATTTAATTAAACATACTGGTGGCCAAATTTTAATAGGCAACTTGGCAAAAGTGTATTCAGTCATTCAAAATTTTATGAAACATACATTTTGTTCATACTCTCGATGAACGTAGTAATCCTGTAGCCGGATCTTAGACTATACATATATCTATTGATGAAGCAGCAGAAATTGTTTATGCAGAAGATTTGGGTGATGAACTAATACCAGAAGTAGATTCTAGTGGCAGTGAATAATAATAATATATAATAATAATAATAATAAATGTGCACTCAGGTTGAGCATTAGTGGTGGTTTAGTCTTTGCTGTAGTCTGTAATGGGTTTTGTCCTTTTCGCACATGTTATGATGTGGTATTTGCCGCATCTCTGTCCACACAACACACACTTGCATTCTTCGGTCGGCTCGTGGAATTTCTTGTTTGTACATATCTTGTTGTGAAATCCGTGTACTGCGAGTCGTGTTGTGACGTGTCTCTGGGGGTTGCACTCTCTGGTCCATCTGTCGTCCAGCATGGCAGTTGTGGTGTAGAAATCTATGTCTATTTCCTTCTTCTTCCTATTTCTGATGCTTATGAATTTCTGGTATGGTTCTGTGGATTGTAGATAGAATTGGGTTCTTATGTCCTCTATGAAGTAGGTCTCTCTCATGAGTTCATAAGCAAAACGAGATGGCGCTGTTTTTCCTATTCTCAGGATCCGTTTCATGAACATTGCTTTCACTTTTTCGATTCTTATCAGATCTCCGATCTTAAGTTTTTCCCAAATTATCTCTATTCCATATGTAATAACTGGTGCCACTGTCGTTTTGAATAACTGCATTGCTGTACCTGTCGATAAGTTGGCCAGATTCGGGATATTGTATGATGTTCGGATGGCTGCCGCTGCTCTTTCTTGGATGTGTATTCCGAAGGACGTTGCTGTTGTCTGTAGAGTGAATCCTAAATATTTGTATTTTCCCACTTTTTGTAGTGGTTGATTGAGTAGTGTTATGTGTCTTTTGATGTTGATTTTCCCCCTTTTCTAAATGTCATCTGGACTGTTTTCTCTTCATTTATCTGCACGTTGTTCTCCTGTGCCCAGATCTCTAATCTTTTTATTGCTTTTTGTATGTCCTCCTTTTCTGTAGCTCCTATCACCATATCGTCTGCATATAAGATTAGTTTTGCTTTTGAGTTTTCCTCGATTATGGTGTTCACGTCTGCTGTATAGATGTTAAACAGTGTGGGGCTCATGGGATCTCCTTGCAGAACTCCGTTCGTCTGTACTATATCTTCCGAAATTTCAACATTGTTGTTTACTTGGACTATGTTTCGCTGTAGGCAGGCTTCGATTATTCTCACTAGTGGGTCTTCCTTTCCGATCATCTGTTTCAGTTTCTCAATGAGCTTTTGTCTGTTTATTGAGTCAAAAGCCTTCTTGAAATCGACGAATACTGCATGGTACTTCCCTCTTGTATGTCTTAGGGCGTCTTCTATTTGGTCCATTAGATATTTCACTGCTTGTACAGTGCTTCTGCCTTTCGTAAATCCAAATTGGTTTTCCGGGATGTGTCCCTTGGTCGCTTCTAGGAGTCTTTCATTGAGGATCTTTGTGAACACTTTAAAGGAGGCGTTTTCTAGCGCTACTCCTCTGAATGAATCAGGTGATGCTCTGTCCCCTTTTCCTTTATATAGTATCTTTAGGGTCGCTGTGTTCCATCTCTCCGGAATTTCTCCTTTCTGTATGCATTTGTTCATCAAGTCTTTCCATAGTTCCTCTAAGTTGTCGAGCGATTCTTTGAGGTGTTCCATGTAGATGTTGTCTGGGCCTGCAGATTTTTTGTTATTCCCTCCATTTATTGCCTTTCTGAGTTCTTGTGATGTTATCGGTTCTTGGATCTGTGTGAGTTTCGTTTTGTCCAAGTCATATGCTCGGTCCATGTCCTGCTTATTCAGTAGGTCTGAGAAGTGGCTTTCCCATTTTTGTATGTGAATTTCTCCTGTTGTGGGTGAGATTCTCTTTTTCAATGCTATAAACGGATTTGATTTTGCGTCCTCCGCTAGCTTTCTTCCTTGTCTTTCTGTATATTCTTCTCTTTTCCTTTTTAGTATTCCTTTGTAGTTCCTTCTCTTTTCTGCGTACTTGGTTAGGTCTTCCTGTCGTTTGTAGGTTTTTGCTATGTGTAGTGCATGCAATGTTTCTTTCCTTTCCTTGTAGCATTCTTGGTCGAACCATATTTGTGCATATCTTCTTTTTCTTACTTTTATAGCTTTCTTCATCACTTGGGTGGAGATTTCTAGGGCTTCTTCGAGTTTGCCTTCTTCTATTAGATCCCTTGCTTTCTCGATGTTTTCTTCGTTGAGTTTTATTACTTCCTGTTGTATTTGCCTGGTGTATATATTTGGTCCATTCGCTTCTTTCCTCGTTTGTGGTATTTTCATATGGAAACTTGTCATTATCGGGATGTGTTTCCGTATGGGTGCCGCTGCGGAGTTCCATAGCCCGTTTTGTTTGATTAGTTTTAGATTTTCTCCTTTAAAGAATACTAGATCGATCGTGCTGTGGCCGTTCTGTGCGAAATAAGTTGGGGTATCCTTTGTATTCGCTATTTTGAACCCTTCCTCTTCTAGAGTCTCTAGCAGAATGTGTGTTTTGGCAGTTTCCTTATCGAGCCTGCAGTTAAAGTCTCCGGCGAGTATTACATTTTTATCTGCTTTTGTTTGTTCGATGGCTGTTGATATTTTATCTATTATGTTTTCGATGGGAGCACTTGGTTGTATGTATATTCCTATTATTGTTACTGTGGAGGTTTGTACTATGATCATGTTTTCCTCCTTGGTAATTCCTTCAATATCTCCTGTTCTCCCTTTTATGAAACATGTGACTCCACCTGCTGGTCTTCCCTCCGTCGGGGTTGCTAGTGCATGTATGGCGTAGTAACCTTGTAATTCTATGTCTTCGGTAAGGAAGGTCTCTGTGAGTATCATGACGTCCGTATTGTCTATTGTCTTCTTTGGTATGTAGGGTAGTGCATTTCTTATTCCCTCTATGTTCCATAGTAGTATATTTATTTCCTTATTCTGCTGGGGTTCATTTTTCTTTGCCACGTTCTTGTTTAAGTTATTGTAGTTCCACCCCGTCGTCTTCTTCCCTTCTCCATGAGTATCTCCGAAATCGAAATCTTCTGACCTTAATTCCTTGTGGCCAGAAATCCGCGTTCTGTGCGTCTTCCAGGTAGATGTAAGGGAAACCGATCTTGAAAGCTTTTCTGTCTCCTAGGGTGTGAAGTTCTTCACATTCTATATTACCCTTAATGCCGTTTTTTTCCAGGAATTTTCTTATGTTGCTTTCGGTGGTGTTGCGTTTGAGTCCTCCTATGTACATCCAGGCCATCTTTTCCGCTGCTTGCAGTTCGTCGTCTTCTTTCCTGTGCCCTTGCCCGGTTATAAACGGTCTGCTGTCTTCTGTGTATCTTATTTCCCTTTCTGTTTCTTTCTGATAATTTCTGTTCTTTTCTTCGAAAGCGTTGGTGTTTTCTTCATCTCTCATGTTATTTGTCCTCTTTTCATTGTAGTTTAGTTTCATTGGTGTCTTGCTTATTAGCCTTTGGTTAATTTTCTGTTCAATCTTTTTGTCCAGCTTGTTTTCTAAAAAGTCTATTATGTTTTCTAGTTTGTCGTTTATTATCTCAGTGTTTATTGCTGTCTGGTTGGCTCCCCTGTCTTTGTGTTTATTGTCGTGAGCTTGTTTCTTTGTACTGGTCGGTGCGTGTTGTGTTGTGTCTTGGTGCTTCTCTTCTTCTCCGTCAGATGTAGCGCTGTGGCAGACACTATTTGTTACTTCTTGTAGGTGGACAAGAGATGGCGCTACTTGTCCCGCTGGGCAGCTGTCTGGTTCCCGTGCCTCTATCAATTTGCCATGTGTAACCTCTTTGTTTTGGTTATTCTCATTTTTCGTTCATCTTAGTATCTAGTTTACATTTCATTGATTTAATATAACTACGTATGGTTCTTACCGCATTTTGTAGTTCTTCCTTCGTTTCCTTCTTCAGGTAACCTCCTATTTCCGTGATATTTTCCACACTTTTTAGAGCATTCTCTAGCTGCCGTTCCGTCTCGTCCGCCATCTTAGAACCAAGTGGCAGTGAATGTGACATAGAAATATCCCCCGAGAGTGCATAGATAACATCACACATTTTATGTGATGCGTCACCTAGTTATCGCCCACCTTTGCCTGACTTTACGGCTAATGTAGGCCTAAATATTGATGTTACAGGCAGTGACAATATAATGGCATTTGTAAATATATTTATCATTGATGAGTTTATTGAATATATTTGTGAGCAAATGAAATTTGTGCAGACCAAATAATTAGTGCCGCGCCCCTACCAGACTTGGCAACCAGTTTCAATTTTAGAAATTAAACAATTCCTATTTCATGTTTGTAGCAGGCATTATTAAAAAAAACTGACCTGAAGCTTTATTGGACAGAAGATCCCATTTTTCAAACACCTATATTTTCTAAAAAAATGTCCAGAAATAGGTTTGAAAATATATTGTCATTTCTTCATTTCAGCGATGAAAATGAAATATTTCTGTCTTTACGAAAATAATAGAGATAGGTTATATAAAATCAGGCCCATTTTAGAAAAAAAAGCTCTGCAATCAATTCTCTTCAGTGTACAACTCAGAAAAAAATTCTCTGGATGAAGGGAAGTTGGCATGGAGAGGCGCTTACGATTCCGTATTTACAACCCAAGAAAAAAATTACAAAATATGGGTATCATGGTTCATATGGTCTCCGAATGTACAGGATACATACGTAAATTGATTATATATGACGGTAATGGGATGACCCTTCAAAATACATAGTTTGAACTCCTAAACCCTTATTTAGGGTTGTGATATTCTGTATATATGAATAACTATTACAATAGTGTTCAAATGATAAAAAATACGAGAACAAAACATACTATTTGTGGTACAATCCGTCAAAATTAGGGGCTTCCAAAAGATCTTAGGGACCAACAGAAAACATTGAAATGGGGGATATTTGGACGAGATGGGGAAGTTCTTGTTGTTTCATGGGTAGATAAAAAATGTATAAACCCTGATTTCAACTGTGCACTCTGCTCAAATTGTTGAAACTATGCAAAATTTGGTAAAAATAAAATGAAACAAAAGTGCATAGAAGACTATAATGGAAATATGAATGGTGTGGATACAGCAGAGAAATATTTAGCATTGTATCAATTTATTCATAAAACATGCAGGTGGATAAAAAAGTTTCTCTACCTGATACAGTGCATCATTTTAAATTATTTCTGACTATACTAGAAGTCAAACCCACAGAAAAAAATAACATATCTGGTATTCATGCAGGCAGTCTCACATCAATTCTTTGAAGGTCAAGAAATGACTCCACGTGCTTTCGCGCCCTACCAGCTGTTTCTGACTGCTCATATGCGCATCATCCTCACGGTCGCAGCCTCTTCATCATGGATCTCCCAAAAAAGCCCCCTCTAAAGACCCGCCAAAGTCTAGATGGCAATATGAAGGAACATGTACTTTTGAAATTTTAGCACCACAACAAGAAGATGTAGGGTCTGCCTAAAAAAAAAAAGCTATTGTAGAAAATGTGGAGCGTGAAACCAGATATCACATCCTCAAATCATACTAAGTCATTGCTGAAGGTATGTACAACATTTCAGATTTTTTAAATTTATATTTTAGAAGTTATTTGAATTTTTGTTGGACAGTGTGTACCTTGATCTAAGCATTTAAAAACCCCTGGGCTAGACATTTAAACGTGACCTAAAGTAGCTGTGAATATGTTAATACAATTTTACTCCACTTTCCTAAAATTCAGTGAATTTCTGAAATATCACACACACACACACACACACACACACACCACACATATATAATATATATATATATATATATATACTTCCTTTGGTTATATCTCTCCACATAAACTTACCTTGCTAACAATTTTAAAAAAATAATATAAAGTAGTGAGTAAGACAAGCAATTTTGCAGGAAATTGAACTCAAACAAGACTAATTATAGATAACATAAATCAGAAAAATAGCTTATTTTACTCAAAATTATTTAACTTTCATGAGATAAAAAAAATTAATGTTGCTTTTTTAAAACACTCTAATAATACTCATTGCAAAATATCTACTTAGGCCATTATCTACTGATATGATTTATAATGTACTAGTCATTGTGTCAGTATGATAGAAATTAAAGGTTTCATAGTACAAACTAAGGCACATAACACTAAAATTAACAATACAATATCTTAAATTATATTTTTAAAAGTCACATACATATATTTTTAATTTCAATTAGAAATAAATAGTAAAAATAAAAATAGCATTACAGTATACTATTTTCAATAAAATATCTAATATTGTAATAAACCCAATAATCTCACAGTTATTAACATTTATTTACTCATTTAAAAAAATCCATAACCAAGGGAAAATATTTTAAATGCAAATACAAAATCAAAGAGAAAAAAAAATTGAAGTAATATACAGAGCATTTTTTTTTCAAGCAAGTGATAAATTTCTTATGATTATAAAATTTTGAATTTGGATACTTTTATAGAACGAAGTAAAAGACTTTTTAAATAGTATTAATGCTTAATTATATAACATTAAAAGATATTATAATTCTTACAGCAAATATTTCAATCAATAGAAAACTCTAAAATATACATTATATTTAATGGATGGAAAGATCTTATTTCAAGCAAAAAACTAACAGATAAAGACTACTGAGCACACATTTGAATATAGTGAGCAGTTTATCACAAAAATGTAACACTTTTTAAGGACAGATTTAAATTACCACAAAGATAAAAATTAATATAAATAATCATCATTTTGATACTAAAAAAACAATATTACTGGTATTATATTTGAAGAGAAAAATTTTCGCCTAGACCGAGACTCGAACCCGGGACCCTTGGCTTTCCGGGCCAAGTGCTCTACCATCTGAGCTACCGAGGCGAGTTACGATCTAGACGCAAATTTTTCTCTTATATACATTGTAATTCCCTCGCGCCAAGTGCTCGATACCGTTGCTTCTAACTTTGCAAATGGCGGCTTCTTAGTAAAGAAGACATTTATTGGGAATTTTAACACTACTTTACTACTACTACAGCACCGGGGCAATGGTGGACCGTGCATGGACAAAAGAAAATTTCGAAATGAGACACGTCATCACTAGGTTGGCAGTCCATGGATTCCACCACCTGATATGCAACAACACAAAATTTCATGAAGCAAATATAGACTGTCAATGTACGCTATGCGAAAAATCGTATGACCGATATCACATTGAGCTATGCACAAAAAGAACAAAAACAATGTGTGAATATGCAAATATGTAAATTTAAAATGTATTCTATTTTAATCCTGGCTATTTGGCTGCAATAAAATTATTAATTAACACTACTTTATAAAGCCAATAGGACTTCTATTGACGATTTTATTATTGATTTAACACTTCTCACTGAAGGATAAATTATATTTGAAGAGAAAAATTTTCGCCTAGACCGAGACCCGAACCCGGGACCCTTGGCTTTCCGGGCCAAGTGCTCTACCAACTGAGCTACTGAGGCGAGTTACGATCTAGACGCAAATTTTTCTCTTATATACATTGTAATTCCCTCGCGCCAAATGCTTGAAACCGTAGCTTCTAACTTTGCAAATGGCGGCTTCTTAGTTAAGAAGACATTTATTGGGAATTTAACACTACTTTATAAAGCTAGTAGGGCTTCTATTGACGATTTTATTATTGATTTAACACTTCACACTTAAGGATAAATTATATTTGAAGAGAAAAATTTGCATCTAGATCGTAACTCGCCTCGGTAGCTCAGTTGGTAGAGCACTTGGCCCGGAAAGCCAAGGGTCCCGGGTTCGTGTCTCGGTCTAGGCGAAGATTTTTCTCTTCAAATATAATTTATCCTTCAGTGAGAAGTGTTAAATCAATAATAAAATCGTCAACAGAAGCCCAACTGGCTTTATAAAGTAGTGTTAAATTCCCAATAAATGTCTTCTTAACTAAGAAGCCGCCATTTGCAAAGTTAGAAGCTACGGTTTCAAGCATTTGGCGCAAGGGAATTACAATGTATATAAGAGAAAAATTTGCGTCTAGATCGTAACTCGCCTCGGTAGCTCACTTGGCCCGGAAAGCCAAGGGTCCCGGGGTCGAGTCTCGGTCTAGGCGAAAATTTTTCTCTTCAAATATAATTTATCCTTCAGTGAGAAGTGTTAAATCAATAATAAAATCGTCAATATTACTGGTGTTCAGTCATAAATTATGATTTATAACCTAACAAAATATATAATATCTTAATTTAATTCTCAGGCATTCTCTCAGGTTACTTCTAGAAATTCAACAACCCTATTTCTACCATTCTACTGTATTTCAGAATTACATGGATTGGATCTGAGATTTCAATATGATCATGTAGGCCTACTTTAAATTTTACTGATGCATCTCACAAATAACATGAAATAGCTGTACTTAATATTGTCATTATTGTTATAATAATTTAAAGCTATACTTCACTAAGAAAATAAATAATATAGATTCAAATATTATAATATTACAATTTTCTATGTTGTATAATTCAGTATAATCTTAAAATAATAGCAAATAGATAAAAACTTTAATTGCTTATAACACATTTTATATTAATCTTAGTAGTGGTCAGACTGATTTTGTATGGCATACAACACTGCAAAATTACATAAAAATTACTCAAAGTATAACTTTGAATAACTTAAAGTAAATTAACAGAATTTTGTCAAAGTTAATTTTAGTGGTCATAGCTTTGAAGCTAAATGATGAAACCCTTAACTGATGTGGTGTATTTTTATCACCTAACATACTGGTACTGGTCAACATGACCATCTTTAAAAATACTCTTTTAAGGATATTTCAGTTTAAATTGATTAACAAATACATTGCTACATTATTTGATTTTCATTTTAATTTATTAGTAATTTGATAAACGAACACCAGGTATGAAATATGATAAAAGAGATAGGTCAATAAATATGTTTCTATATTTTACAATGTAACGGTATTTAAACATAATTATTTATTTAATTAGGTATAAAATGTAACATCATACATTTATATATACAAGGTTTTGCAAAAAAACACCAACAAGTGAGGTGAGGTAGTATTTTGAGATATGTTGATAATTTTTTAATAAGGTACCAATGTCCGGAAATGATGCATTTTCACACTATTACTAGTTAATTATGTCACAAGATCAGTGTTAGTTCAAAGGATTTGAAAACTTGTTACTTGACAACATCTCACAGGTAAGGAACCTGTGATACGTGGCTTCGCAATGGAATGTGGCTGCAACACAACGGAGCTCCAGCTCACTTGAGTAAGACATTTTGATATTGCCTAAAGTTAGGTAATTGTGATTGCAAATATTGTGTTTGATAAAGTGTTTTAATGAAATGATAGAATGCTTCATTTGGATGGACGCAGCTTTCTATATGTTTTTTCCATTCTTCAAGTTAGGAATGATAGTTGTATGAATAATACATATTTGTTGTTGGACAAAGGTTCTATACGTTCTCTTGGTGACAAAAGTCTCACGTTTTCAAGCTCGAAGGAGCTTAAATTAAGTGTTGAAATAACACATTTATTACATGGACGCAGATTTCATAATTTGTGCACAAGGCACCCTCTGACCCCTGAAAGTAGAAATTATGTTTTTTTTTTGTCTTATAGCAAGACGTTGTTGTGATGGAAAATGTTTCCACATTTTTGTGCAAAAATTTGCACCGTTTACAGGCTCAAAGTAGCCTCAATTATGTTCACGGACAAGTGTCCTATATTTTTTTTTGTGTGCACAAAGTTGGCAAACCTGTGGGCTCAAGTAGCCATTGATTATAATTCACACAGAAATAAATAATTCACGCCTGAAATGATAAGGTGTTCTTAAAAGTTTCTGAATAAATAATTGATTTCTTATTAGACTTCAAATGAAGCTAATTTATGATTTAAAGCAAATGTTATGCTTAATACGTTTTCCATCAAATAATTATTATTGATGTTCTTATGATGTTGCTCACAATTTGATTATCCTCACATTGGAATTAAAGCAAAAAGTTAAAAATTGAGTCTATTTCGTGAAGATATGATTTGAAGAATGTTGAATTTGTTATGTCAATTATTAATTTGCTGTAGAAGACGCAGCTCAGTATTTGTTTTTGTAGTCTAAAAGGATTGGCTTAGTTAAGTGTAATTTGTAAAATTGAAATTACATAATTTGACCTAAAAATAATTGGTCTTGCATTGCTAATTAGTTCCAAAGTGTGAACTCATGATTGAATTAAAAAATTCATTTTGTGCCATAAAAGGTGAATGACATTTTTTATTTAACTGCTTTGAAAAAACAAGTAAGTTCATACCATAAAGTTTGGTTTTTTATTAGCACAGGAAGTGTTAATTAGTATTTTGGGTAATTTGAATGTACTTAACATTAAAATTGGTATTAATTAAAAATGAAACTATAAAAAAGAATATTAATGAAAGATCATTTAAAATGATTAACTTGTTTCATGGTAAATAAAATTATTGCCATTTAAATCTATTTGCATAATAGAAAAATGTTATTGATTTTATTGAAGACACATATGTTGTCATTTATTGTGAATCTGAATTTAAAAAAATACTAATTTGAGACTGGTACAAGATGAAAACCAGCTGTTTATGTCAAAGCAATTTATGACTGCTTTCGTCAAATTGAAAATTATTGAATATTTTCATTTGGGTTATGTAATACTCATTAAAGTCATCAGAATGACTAAATATTTAAATATTCATCAGAGAATGAATATTTGAGTAAAATTTATGATGTAAATTAAAAAAAAATTGTGAATTTAAATTACATTTTTTATAATGTTATTTTTTGGTAAATTAATACAAGGATATTAATTTAAATACCTGTTAAAACTCAGGTCATTATATTGTCATTGATTTGATTTAAATAATTTCATACTTATTGTGTACTCTGTTTACTATTAAGATTTTACATGAAAGAATTCCTCAAATAATTTTACACTTGAAAATGTTTGTGATACATTTTATTTACAAAAAGAAATTTGAAATATGAAGATGATTGATTTCATATGTTTACAGTTTCCTAAAAAATATGGGACTGAATATTTGCTGAAATAGTTTAGCATTTTTTTACTTGAGGAAATAAGTAAAATAATTTGAATTTAAAATAATTCACTTATACAACATTTAATATGATGTGTTTGATTTTGCATCAAAGTTTTTTGAATTTAATGAAATAAGGTAATTATTTCAAAATACTTGTCATTGGACATTCAGATGATTTAACATCTATTATGAAAATTTAATTGTTTACATGCAAGTTTGTCTCCACACTTAAAATTAGTGATGGTAGCTTTAACGACTAAGTTAGTCATTTAAGACTTTTGATAAGTCAATAATTCATCTAAAACCTAATTGAATTTTTTTATATTAAACAATGCAATTTTAAATATTGCATTCAGTTCAAATTTAATTGTTGAAAGTTGTCAAATATTATGACATTGATTATAAATTTTCCAAAATTTAGGAATTTATTATACGAATGTAAATTTTCATTCATGGACAAACATAAAACAATAATAATAATAATTAAATGAATTGTGATTTTTTCTTACCTCATACATCTATGTTTTTTTAAACACAGCACTGCAGTATCGGCGACACGTTGTCGTCATCGTCAGCTGTTTTCACGACTGTCAATTTTTTCTCCTTTTTGCCGGTAATTATCCAGACTGCCATCTGGTGTTATTTTGAATGAATCATTTCCTAAACTGCTATCTGTTGTATTTTTGAAGAACTTTGTAATCAAGCTTGGTTCTTCCGGAATCTCAAAGTTCATAGTTCTAGTATGGTTTTTTTGAATATATATTTTTTCCCAAACTGTTAAATCCAAAGGTTTAGATAGATGTTTTAAAAGTTTTGCTTCTTTTTCAATTCTGTGATGCTCTAATAAACTATGTGCTGCTATAGCTGATTTTTCAATTTCTCCATTCTTTATGTTTCTGAAGTGCTCTTTTTTACGAGTTTCCAAGTTTCTTTTTGTTTTTCCTATATATATATATATCTTGTTGCAATCTTTGCAATCAATTTGATAAATCCCAGATTTTTTGTTGTCCTGGGTATTAAATTTATTATTAGTTAACAGAAGATTACCCAGGCTGAATTTGTTAATTGGAGCTAATGTTATATTAAAATTTCTGAATTTTTTGAAACTTATTTAGAACTTCAGGATGGTAAGTGAATTTCTTGAATTTTACATCTTTCTTGGGACCATGATGTAAGGTGGTGTATTCCTGTAACCTTTTTTGTTGTTTGAATTTCTTTAATTCATTCTTTATAATGTCTTCATCGAAACCATTTATTTTAGCAACATGAACAATATGATTATATTCCTTGTCAAAATCTTCTACGTTAAGTGGAATATTTAACAATCTGTGTAATAGACTATTGAAAATTGCATGTTTGGTGTCAAATGATTAAAACCTGAATATTTTATGTAGTTGTCAGTATGTGTGTCTTTTCTGTAAATGTTAAATTCAATTTTTTGCTGTTGTTCATTTCTTATTAAGTATAAGTCTAAAAAAGGAATCTTGTTACTTTGTTCCATTTCAATAGTGAATTTCACTGACTCATCCTGAAGATTAAGCAATTTCAATGCATCTTGAATGTATTTTTTATCAATTACAGCGATAATATCATCTACATATCTATACCAACACTTGAAAATCAAAGGATAAGCATTGGTGATATGTGATTCAAGATACCCCATAAATAAATTGGCTAAAAATGGAGAAAGTGGATTTCCCATTGCTAATCCTGAAATTTGTCTATAAAATTTTCCATTGAATGTGAAAAAGTTATTATCGATACAAATTTTAGTTAGTATTAGATACTCTTCTATGATTTCTGCCTTTAATTTTTGTGAATATAACCATTTTCTCAAAAATGCGAGCAATTTGTTAACAGGAATGCTAGGAAACAAAGAGATCACATCAAATTCCCAAATTTAATATATAAATAAAACAATAACTTGATTTCTTGAAATGAAATCAACATGCAATTATTGCTTTTCTTCTCTACAATAAGAGAACTACAATTTTATTATTTTTGTTTGGTTTTATTTACGCAGTACCCTCTTTGAACTTTGAAATTTTTTTCATGATTGATTATAAGTGATAATGATTACATGCAATGAAATTTGAATAATACATTCAGAATAGAAAGAATATTTTTGAATTTAAATAATTTATTTTTTGAGATTAAGAATTTAGAATTTCTCAAACTTAAATACATTTTGCAAGGGCAATTAAATATACATTATTGATTTGATATTTACATGAGTGTTAAAGAATACACTTTCAATAATAATTATAAAGAATTATTATAATTTGAATTTAAAACAAACAATTGTTTTATTTGTAAATACCAAGGCATTGGTTTACTTCATGATAATTCTTGAAAAATAATTGAGTTTATAATTTCACATGAACATGTGATACAATAATAATTTAATTGGGAAAAGGAATTCCTATAATTTATATTTTCAAACAAAGTTTTGAAATTATTTTCATTTTGAAAAATAATATTTTGAAAATTTTATGATTTAACAATACAATACAAACTTGAAATGTTTCACTTGATGAATAGTGAAACATAATAATTTGCCAATAATTTAATTAATGATAATAAATACTTTCATTGAGGTTTGATTTAAAACTAAATCATTGTAGTAATATAGGTCATACTATATAGTGATATAGGTCATACTTAAAAAGAAAATGATAATAAAAACTATTAATTAATAATCACATAAAGAAAAACTATAAATTATTAATTATACCATAAGATAGGAAATAAATAATCATACTTAAATATACTAATTAGTCATACTTAAAATCCATACAAGGGCTTTTAGGAAGTAAAACACGAGTAAAATGTTATAATAAAATCAACCTAGATTCATATTATAGTACGGACTGTCGAAACCATACCAAGTGTGTCAACATGTTTTTTCAAAACTATGGAGACACACTTATGAAAGCTTATATAACCCAGTAAACAATTATACCTTTTGACTATCACAATTATATAAGTAAGCAAACATCTTATAAAATTTGGCCCTAACAGAAACAGAATTATTTCCAAAGGTTAGGTAAATTAGAAAGTCTTGAAGGCTCAATAGAACTAAGGTTTCCACAAATTTGGAAGTAGGAGAGCTGGAAAAATCACATATATACTTGTAAATTTTAGCCAAAAACTGTCTGGAGGCAGGGACTGAAGTATTCACTACAGCTTCCTTTAGGACCATGAATATTTCACTCTTCATGTGTGAGTATAAGTTTTAATTCTCATCACTATGGTGGACCATTAACTTCAAAAGCATAAAATTTAAGAAAAAAACTCTAAAAATCATATTTTAATTTAGTTAGATGTTTATGACTTATGAATTAGCAAAATAAGGAGACCAAAAGGTTGAGATAAATATTTAAAGTTAAAATTTTTACATCTTAATAAAGGTTTAAATAATCTACTGTTGACTTAGTCAGCTCTCTCGTGTAAATATAAAGGAAAGATTCAAATTCGGCGCGCTCAAACATGGCAATTCTGAGCCCAAGTAAGACACAGTTGTCTAGGTTAAGTATTTATTGTTTAAATATTGGATACGGCTTATGTGATGTTAGTATTTAAAATAAATATATTTTGTTTTATGGTTTTCTATATTCTATGTTCACTACAATGTTCCTGTTTACAGATATTTCCAACATATCCAACGGAAGTCCCGTTAGTTTGCAAAGTTAGCTCTTTCACTGTCACGACTGAAAGCCTACTGCTCGGGTCAAGGTCAATAATCAAATATTGCAAAAAATAGCCCTTTGGGACGCTACATTATGACCTAATATAATCTAGGTTGTAACAATCGTTAATGATTAGTTAATTTAATATAAATGCTACAAATATTTTTTGAAATAGGATATTTATTGTAAACATATTTACCTACCTTTCCTTCCTTTGGCACTATCGTGTGGAAGTGAAACTTCAAACTTCAAGATTTGTGTAAAAGTGAAACTTAAAGTGAAAATTTGAAATCAAATTCAAATCAGTGCTACGATTTAAATGATGTTCATTAGCGAGCAAGTATATTGAGTTTCTGCTCAAATTAAGAGCATTCATTTTTAAATAAAAGTCAGTGGCATGACTTATTGAATTCCAAAACATAACTCAAGAATTTCATGAAGAATTACTGAATTTTGATAATCATTTATCAACAATAGAAACTTATTTCTGCTTGAACATTTTTTATTTTGTATGTTTCTTTTACAGGAATTTGGAACAATATAATTTTTAAACAATTGTGATTCCTGTAAGTTTTATTAATCAGATTATTTCTGTTTGAAGTGATGGAATCCATCATTTGCGTGGGGGAATGGACGAATCTTTATGGTCACCTCATCTTAATGATAATAATTTGATTTTATTTATTTGAGCTAATATAATATTTGCATATTATCAAGCAGTATACATGTTATATAGTTCACTCCTACATGTAATTCAGGTGTCTAAAAGTCAGGCCTAATGTCATTATAATTCCTATTGAAAAGTTCTCGACATGCAGTTGTTTAAAACATTTGCCTGCTATAAAATCAAAAGCCGGGAAATCACATTATTGCATCATTTTAATGATTCAGCATTAATTCAAGGTTTCTGTCTCTTTCATATGGGAGGCACTTATTAAAATATGAACTTTCCTATTTGACATTCTGAAATTTTGCACACGACTCTGATGGTTTCGGAACTATCAACTTATACATTTATTCTATCGAATCTTCTAGAAAGTATCACCCCCAACAGTTTATATTCATGGTAATTTTCTTTGTGTCTTTAGACGAGGGAATACCATGACGTGAACAACACCCGCGTACCTCGCTCTCCACAATGGAGACATTGCGTAATATTGAATCATTTATTGAAATTAATTTATTAAAACTAAATTACAAAAGTGCAAAGTGAAATTAATAAACTTATGGGAACATAATACAAAATAAAAATACAAGAAAATTACTTACCATCCTGAAATGCATAGACAATTTAAAAAAAAATTGACAAATATGATATTACTTTGGCACCAATAAATAAATTTAATCTGGGTAATTTTCTAACAAAAAAGTCATTTTCCAAGGCAGTAAGAAATCTGGAATTTGTCAAATAAGTTGTAAAGATTGCAATAAAGTTTATATAGGAAAAATTAAAAGGAATTTGGAAACTGATACAAAAGAACATTTTAGAAATATTAAAAATTGTGAAATTGAAAAATCTGCAATTGCTACACATAGTTTTTTAAAACATCTTAAAATTGGAAGAGAAGTAAAATTTTTAAAACAAGTGGATAAACCTTTAGAACTGACAGTTTGGGAGAAGATATACATTCAGAAAAATAAATATAGATCAATGAATTTTGATATTCCTAACAAAATAAATTTGATTTTGAAGTTCATAAATTCAACCATAGATGACAGCGCTGAAGATGGTAACAATAGAAAAGTTGACGGCCGAAGAATTTCATCAGTCGAAGTTGTGGCTAAGGAAGAACGTGATCATGTTTGAAACTGCGGTGTCATGAAAAACATGAAATCTATGAGGCGATGTTTAAATTTTGGTGTAGATATGTTGACAATATCATTTCAATAGTTAATCACAAACACTTGGAAAATGTTGTAAAACTTTTGAATATCCAAAATAAAAACAAATTTATTATGGAAGTTGAAAGTAACCAGAAATACATTTTTGGATCTAGAATTGATCAGAAATGAAGAAAAATGAAAATTACAATTTGGAAATTACAGGAAAGAAGCACACACTAATAATTATATTAAAGCAACAGGTTTCAACTACACCACACATAAACAAACATATTTGTGAATGATTCCATAAGCACAGAGAATTTTAGTATAGAGAAAAAAAAAAGCATATATTAAAGATAGCAAAAGAGAATGGTTTCGAAGAAAAGATGATTCATAAGAAAATAAATAGATTAAAAAAAATGATAAATGAAGGTATTCTTCAGACTGATAAAGAAATTAGTAAAAAAATTCAGGAAATTTACATTTGGCATAAAATAAGTTTCAAAGAATTTTCAGTAAATTTAAATTAGCACCAAAAAATGATTATAGCCTGAATAGATTGATAGAATTAACAAAAATGAAAAGATTTATGAAGGCAATAAATCAGGGATTTATCAAGTTGATTGCAAAGATTATGGAAAAATATACATAGGAAAAACAAAAAGGAACTTAAATACAAGATTGAAAGAACACCACAGAAATGTTAAAAATGGGGAAATAGATAAATCTGCATGCAATAGCTGCACATGCATGGTCAAAAAAGCATAGAATTGAAACAAAGGCCAAATTATTGAAACATTTAAATCTAAGGAACTCACAGTTATTGAGAAAATTCATATCCATAAAAATAAAAGGAAAATCATGAATTTTGAAATTCCTGGGGAAAAAGTTTAATTTGGAAGTTCATCAGTTCAGCAAACAGAGAGAGCAGGAAGCAACCTACAGGATTGCCAACCACCAATTCAACTATGAGATAGAACTGAAAATGATACAATGATGTATCAAAACTAGTCTTCAGAAATCTACAACTATGAGGTGAGTTGTTAAATCTGACTCAATTAATTAATTAAAATAAACCTCATAATGTCACTTCCTTTAAATATTACTGACAGAAAAAGTTTCATTATCTTCAGAGTTTTAATATTTTTTTAACTATACTCTCTAACAGCCAGGTCAACAGTGTTGTAATTCTAATTTAGGCATGAAGGAGCCGACAAATTTTATTTAGGGGCTTCTTACTTCAGGCTTAATGTTCGTTCTTTCGTGTGTCATAAATCTATGCCATGGGACTCACAGCTTTACTTTCTTTCCAAAGGAAGTCATATTTGAATAAGATATTAGTGACTTGTTCTTTTCTTATAATTCTAGTTAAAATATTTTTAAAATTTTCCATCCAAATAATGCTATTCATTTGGCGGTCTCTGACAGGTTAGAGGACACTACCCTTCTCAAACCCCTTCCAAACAACAATAATGCAAGACAGGTTCTAGAAACAGCATTCTCCCCCTTCCCGTCTTCCCTACATGTGGTTCACTTGAACGCACAAAGCTTAACTGCACATACAGACGAAATTAGTATGATTTTTTCTTCTTCCAATATTCATGCTATTCTCGTATCAGAAACATGGCTCACTCCCTCCATTAATTCTAGTTTAATTGACATGGATGGTTATACTTTTCTTAGACATGATCGTGTACATAGTCGAGGGGGCGGTGTTGGTGTCTTCATTAGGACAGACCTTTGCCCTAAGTCTGTATACTTTTCTAATAACGAGACATCTCCTGAAATTATGTTTATAGAAATATACGCAAGCTTCAAAAAATGCCTTCTTTGTGTAGTGTACCAACCCCCTGAAAAAAATAGCAGAAATAGAATCCGCTCTACAAAACGCACGTATACAATATGAACACGTTATCGTCATGGGTGACTTTAATATAAATATACTAGACACTGACAACAGACATACACAACAGCTTATGTCCGCGTTCCAAGTTTGTGATATGACTATCCTTCCCTTACAGCCTACACATCACACCAATCATTCTGAGACTTTACTTGACTTAATTGCTACTAATAATCCAGACAGAGTACTAACCCACGGGCAACTGTCAGCTCCCGGAATATCAGCACATGATATTATATTCTTAGCATATTCACTGCAGTGCCCTAAACTAGCTCGTAAGACTATCACATATAGAGACCTAAAACATATAAACAATGCAGCTCTACTTGAAGACGCTATAAAATTACCCTGGCATACTATATGGACGTTGCATTCTGTTGACGAAAAAGTTGAGGCATTAAATAACCTTATATTACAACTATATGACAGACACGCTCCACTGAAAACTAAACTAGTGAAACGACACCCTGCTCCCTGGATGTCTGCTAACATTCGTGACTTGATGACTGAAAGAGACGCAGCATATCGGAAATATAGAGTCGACAAAACTGATATAAATCTTAATCACTATAAACGGTTACGAAACAAGACTACACAAACTATCAGAAACGCCAAACTTAGACATCTATACAGCCTTACTGAACATAATAACAATAACCCAGATATTTGGAAAAATCTGAATAAAATGGGTGTAGGAAGGAAAGACACACAGGTAGAAAAACTACCTGTTTCTCTGAACACACTTAATAACCATTTTACAAGCACATTCTTTACTCCTAAAGACAAAACACATACAACAAGTGAACTACTATTGACAAATCCACCAGACAGAGAACATTTCCATTTTTCATATCTTACAGAAAACGACATAAAGAAAGCTCTCAAACGAATAAAAACAAAAGCAGAAGGTACTGACCGTATAAATATCACTCTACTTAACAAAATAATCGACGTTATACTACCTACCATAACTCATGTTTTCAACTCCTCACTACAAACCTCTATATATCCCACATTATGGAAGCAAGCAATTGTACGCCCACTCCCGAAAGTAAAAACTCCCTTAACTCCTAACGATTTTTGACCCATTAGTATTTTACCTACCCTTTCAAAAGCTTTGGAACGATTAGTCCACAAACAACTGACTGACTACCTAACTGAACACGACCTTTTAGATCAATACCAATCAGGCTTTAGGACAGGACACAATACAAATACTGCTCTACTAAATATATGTGAAGACATACGCGAAGCATCTGATAATCGAAAACTTACTATTCTTACACTACTTGACTTTAGTAAAGCATTTGACACGGTAGACTTGGACTTTTTGTTGCTTAAACTAAAAAACCTCTCACTTTCTGACAGTGTCACGCAATGGTTCAACTCCTACCTTCGTGAGCGCCAGCAATATGTTGTAGGAAATTCTACATTACGCTCTTCTTGGACCTACCGTAAAGCTGGAGTTCCACAGGGCTCGGTGCTCGGCCCATTGCTTTTTACAATCTATATAAACAACACATATCTGACTCCCTAAAACATTGCAAACATCATTTATTTGCGGACGACATGCAGATCTACCTTCACTCAGACAAATATTCTTTAAATGACGCGGTAACCAAAATTAACGAGGACCTTGACTCGCTAACGGCGTGGACAGAGAAATATGGACTTCAATTAAATCCTAGAAAGACACAAGCAATCATTATGGGCCATCAGAGACTATTATCCTCAATTAACACAAATGCAGTATTACATGTGTCACTTAATGGGGTTCAGATCCCTTATAGTGAGACAGTAAAAAATCTAGGAGTGTTTATGGATAAACATTTAATTTGGAATAAACAAATAAATAACATTTGCAAAACTATCTTCTCAATAATACACTCATTAAATCGTATAAGAAATTGTTTACCGTTTTCTCTAAGAAAAATGCTAGTAGAAACACTCGCAATGCCCCATTTTGATTATTGTGATACTCTTTTTACTGACCTAAATACTGTTCTTACCCAAAGACTTCAACGTGTTCACAATTCTTGCATACGTTTTATTTGTGGTATACGTAGATTTGATCACGTTACACCATCCCTGGAACAATTGTCATGGCTTCGTCTTCAAGATCGTAGAACCATCCATTCCCTATGCCTACTCTATAACATATTACACACATCTTTACCTTATTATTTATCACACCGCTTCACTAAACTCTCTGATACACATAACTTAGATACCCGATCCCTTGAGCACAGTGTCCTTTATATCCCTCCTCATCATACTACCTATTATTCAAAATCTTTTACAGTTTCTCTTGCTAGAACATGGAATTCACTTCCACCCTATGTCAGAGACTGCCAAACTTTACCATCTTTCAGAAATAAATTGAAAATAAAATCACTAACAGAAACAACTCACTAATACTACTTTTTAAGAATTAATAATGCGTTTTTGCATTATTTAATAAAAATAGACTTAGGATTTGTTAATATATTTACCTAATGCCTTGTATAAAAAGCGTAGATTAATTTCATTGTAGTGTTTTTTTTCTCTTCTTTTTATGCATAGTAGATTCGAGCTGTTATTCCTTTTTATTCATTGTATCATTAATTTAATTTTAATTGTATTTAGTTTCATTCTATTATTAGACATTAATTTCATTATTATTCAATATGACAGATAATGAATTGTTCAATAACTATTATTGTAACTTTTTTTTGTATTCATATGTAACATGTTTGTCCTGTCTAATATGACTACTATTGTAATTTTTTTGTATTCATGTGTAACATATGTTTGTCCTGTTCTATATGACTATTATTGTATTTTTTTTTTGTATTCATATGTAACATATGCTTGTTCTGGTGAGTGGAAGAGAAGGCCACATGGCCTTAACTCCACCAGGCTAAATAAATAAATAAATAAATAAATATTCAGTAATTTTATATCCTTAAAACTCCATTCTGGCCAGTTTGAACCTGTAAACCTTGGATCAACATTAATCACTAGTACATCAGGATTAAAATATTCTTTATATATCACCTGTATCTATTACATCATGGCCAATATCTTAATTTTGTAGAATACATATAACATTTGTCATGGTAAGGTTTTTCTCTTTACACAAATGGAATATGATCTAGTTTTTCTAATTTATTTACGTTGAACTACTCAATTAAAATTTGAATAGAATGTCAAGACATTGAGTTTTGCACAAACTAGCATATGAGATCAATGTACTACAAATTTTTTACATCTTTTGCTCTATCAAATATTTTAAATTTATTTAATTCAGTATCTCAAACTGGTACGTTAGACATTTCCCACTGACTGATTCATATCATCTGTGATAAATATGATTAATTAACTGTATGACACAAAATTATATTTATAAACTCTATAATCCCCCCATGGTATTTTTACCTTGTTGTGGTGCAGTGGCTTGCATGCTTAAATGAGCTATGCCGGCGGTAGCATTGCTGCCGATAGGGTTACCCATGCCAGACTGGTCGAAGGTGATAAACCAGACGAAAAAAGTACCTTGGTCGAAGGAAGGACGATCTTTCACCATAAAAATATAACTGTCAAGAAATGCGGACATGGGTTCAACTGGGGTAAAATTTTCCAGAGGTCAAATAGTCCCCCATTCGGTTCTCTGGGCAGGGACTACTTCAGGGAACCTATGCCAAAGGCTCAAACACAGGGACATGTTCCTAGGAACATGGAATGTTAGGACTTTATACAATAGCTGGGCACTAGGGATATTAATGCGGGAATTAGATAAATCACCCTTGGATATAGTCGCTTTACAGGAAGTTAGGTGGCCAGGAGAAGGTAGTCGGGAATCAGGAAGCTTTGCATTATACTACGGGGGTGCAGAAAGACCTGCATTTGGAATGGGGTTTTTAGTCAGGAGGAGGATCCTGTCCGCCTCCGGGATATTAAGTTTGTCAGTGACAGGATATCATACATAATTCTAAAGGGTAAACGACATGATTTTATAATTGTAAATGTACATGCTCCCACAGAATATAAAGATGACAAGATCAAGGATGAGTTCTATGAAGAATTAGAATGCTTATTTGATAGCCTTTCACGATATCATATGAAAATTGTCTTAGGAGATTTTAATGCAAAAGTGGGGCGGGAAGATATATTCAAACCAACAATAGGCAAATTCAGTCTTCATGAAGATAGTAATGACAATGGGGTTAGATTAGTCACCTTTGCCACATCAAAGAATCTCGTTGTTAAGAGCACAACATTTCAGCATAAGGATATTCATAAATACACCTGGACGTCTCCAGATGGAGAAACTCAGAACCAGATAGATCATGTATTAGTGGATAACAACGCCTATCACTTATGAGAGGAACAAACACTAAAGATGATTCTGAAAAATTTGAATTAAAAATCTTGAAAAATGATGAAATGCGGCAAGAATACCAAATCAAAATTGCTAATAGATTTGAAGTACTGGAATCTTCAGGTGACAATGTGCCAAACGAAGAAGAAACTGATATAAAGAAAGAATGGGAGGCTATAAGGGATACTATTAAATTGTCAGCATCAGAAAACGTTGGTTACTTAAAAAAGAGGAAAAACAAGAAATGGTTTGATGAGGAATGTGCCGACATTGTAAAGAAAAGGAAGCTAGCAAAAATGAAATTGTTACACGAGCCAAATCAAGTAAATTTAGAGCAATAGGGTAGTATCAGATGGGAAACCACCAGACTACTAAAGAGTAAAAAGAGGGAATATCTGAGAAAGAAGATTAAAGATCTTGAAATAAATGAAAAAAAATAGGAACATTAGAGAATTATACCAGGGAATTAGGATAGAGAAGAAAGGATTTCAGGCTAGAACAAACATAATTCAAAATGAAAATGGGGAAATGATTGCAGATTCCAGGAGTATATTTAATAGATGGAAAAGTTACTTTAATCAGCTATTAAATATACATACAGAACAGGACATTGAGGTGGATAATTTACAAACAGCAGAAATGCTAGTTGCAGAACCAAGTGCATTAGAGGTTGAAATGGCGATAGAAAATTGAAGATGTATAAAGCATCAGGTTCAGATGAGATCCCAGCAGAACTGATAAAATCAGGGGAAGAAAAATTGATGGACAAGATACGCCGGTTGCTTAGTATGATTTGGGAAAAAGAAGCTCTTCCAGATGAATGGAAAGAATCAATTATCGTACCAATTTATAAGAAAGGAGATAAAACTGATTGCAACAACTACAGGGGCATCTCATTACTTTCAACTTCATACAAAATTCTAACAAGTATATTAGTCAGTAGACTTACTCCCTATATTGATGACATTCTAGGAGATCATCAATGTGCATTTAGAAGAAACAGGTCTATAACAGATCAGATTTTTGGTATAAGACAAATTTTAGAAAAGAAATGGGAATATAATGGTACTGTACATCAACTATATGTAGACTTCAAAAAAAGCATATGATTCAATTAAGAGGGAGAAGTTATATAGTATCCTGCTGGAGTTAGAAATTCCTAAAAAGTTAGTTAGACATATACAAATGTGTCTAAATGGCACAAAGAGTAGGGTGCGTGTAGGCAAACAGTTTTCGGACACTTTTGAAATCCCAGAATGGGTTGAAGCAAGGAGATGCCCTTTCTCTTCTACTATTTAATTTTGTACTAGAGCATGCCATTAAATCTTTAGAGAACGAGGAAGGCTTACAACTCAATGGTATTAATAAGCTGTTAGTTTATGCTGATGATGTAGTACTATTGGCCGATAGCGAGGAGATACTAAAGGACAACACACACACACTATTGAGTAACACTAAGAAATTAAGGACTGGAAGTAAATATCAGTAAAACTAAATATATGGTCACACGTAGAAATGCATTATATAATGGAAATGGACAGCTAATGACAAATGAGGGAAATCTTGAGGAAGTGGCTGAATTCAAATACCTAGGAACAATAATCACAAGTAGGAATGAGATGCACAAAGAAATTAAACATAGGCTCAATTCTGGAAATGCGTGCTATTATGCATTGCAGAGACTTTTGATGTCCCAACTCCTTTCAAAAAATGTTAAGCTGAAAATATATAAAACTATTATTCTACCAGTTATATTATATGGAAGCGAAACATGGACTCTGACTTTAAGGGAGGAAATGAGATTATGAGTTTTTGAGAATAAAGTTCCTAGGAAAATTTTTGGACCATAGAGAGATGAACAGACAGGTGAATGGAGAAGACTACATAACAATGAACTACATGGTCTGTATAGAAGCCAGATATAATAAGAACAATTAAGTATCGTAGACTGTGATGGGCAGGACATGTTGCGTGAATGGGGTTTGAGAGACGTGCATGGAGGCTTCTTGTAGGAAAGACAGAGGGCAAACGCCCAGTTGGTAGACCAAGAATGAGGTAGGAGAACAACATTAACTATGATTTGAGGGAAGTAGATTATGTAGGGAGTGATTGGAAAGCATTAGCTAAGGATAGGGATGTATGGAGAGCATATGTCCGCGTGCCATGAACCTACGAGTTCGATAGTGCCAGTGAGTAAGTAAGTAGGTAAATTCTATAATATTTACACAACATTTAAAAAAAATATAATAGCTCAGTTCATACCAATTCAATCTGACCACTATTTTTTTTTTACTTTCATACACTGTTTTTATTCAAAACTGCCCAAGGTTGAAATCTTTTAATTATACCAATCAGCCATAAAATATAATTACCTTTTTAAAATACAATTCGTAATTGAATACCATAATTACTCTTAAACATAAAGGCAAATAAAGGTTTGGTGAATCTAACAATTATTATCAATAAATTACTCTATAGATATTTTAAGTATATCCTAATGCATACCACAATAGAAGTGTCAGAATGGAACAATGTTGTAGATTACATTAAATGATTATTATTGTCATTTGAGTAAATTTTTTATCCAATATTTTTTTTAAAACATGTTATATATGTTAATTTAATTTAGTCTCTTAATTATTTCTTAGGACATTTAAGAGTTCAGAGAAAAGAACAATGTCTTTATATTTTGGGATAACTGTAATTTACAACTTTGGTCCAATAGATCTTCACTTTACTATTGCTTTCTTGAGAGAGGGTGATTTATCTGTTTTCTAAACATATTGCATTGAAACACACTTCAAAAGGGTGTGATGATTCCCAAATATTATACCAAGCCAACTTAACCATCATAACCTTATACATAGGAATCAATGTAAAAGTATTTTCTCACAAAGCAATGTTAACTACTTGTTTAGTATAATAAGTATCATATTCAATTTAAAGCTCTTTGAATGGTTTTGGGAATGAAATGCAATACAACTCCAATTATATGCTGTGAATACTAACATTTATTATTTTTTAACATTCAAAAGAAATAAGAAAAGTGCATACAATTAAAAAAAAAGGATCGTATTTAATTTAAGCTCTTTGAAGGTTTTGGGAATGAAACGTAATTCCAATTATATGTTGTGAATACTAACATTTATTATTTTTTAACATTCAAAAGTAATAAGAAAAGTGCATATAATTAAAAAAAAAAGGATCGTATTTAATTTAAAGTTCTTTGAATGGTTTTGGGAATGAAATGCAATACAAGTCCAATTATATGTTGTGAATACTAACATTTATTATTTTTTAACATTCTAAAGAAAATATAATAAAGTGCATAAAATTAAAAAAGAAAAGAGTATCATATTCAATTTAAAGCTCTTTGAATGGTTTTGGGAATGAAATGCAATACAACTCCAATTATATGTTGCGTATACTAAAATTTATTATTTTTCAACATTTAAAAGAAATAGAAAAAGTGCAAAAAAATTTCTTATTGAAATATTCATAGCCAATAAAAATACCTAATAGGAAATTACCATTTTACAGTATATATTGTAATTGAACAATATTTAATTAAATTCTATTTAATGAAATAAACTCAAATTTTTATAATAACTTATATCATAACATCAAACAAATAGATCAAATGTGCGTCGAAATCTATTTCATTAGTGTTACTCCTCTGATAGGACTCAATGGCTGTAAGATCTCTAACAGAATTTTATGTTACTTTTTTAGGAATTAACACTATGAGGTATTATTTATGTAAGTAAAATTTTATTACTTCACCTCATAATCTCCTCCTTCTTAGACTAGTTTCAAAATCTTCTTCGGTTCCATCATCAGTATTTTCACGACCGTTGTTGTGTCGTCCTGAAGAGCCGCAAGAAGGGAGCAAGAGGCAGCTCTTCAGGATGACACAACAATGGTTGTGAAAATACTGATGATGGAACCGAAAAAGTTTTCAAAACTAGTCTAAGATTATGAGGTGAGGTATTAAAATTGTACTTAAATATATAGAATTTTATGTTGTCAAAGCAGAATGACTATTATACTGACACTTAAATTGAAGTGTGTTTAGCAAGAACACCTATGTACAGATGAATTTTAATTTTTAGATGAGATTTCAGTAATCTTGCCATAAAATAATATATATATCCTCAACTCGTGTCCAACTCAGGGTTGGGTCAAGGGATGAGATGAGATGAAGCTCTGTATAGAAGTCTGTGAATGAAAAGTGTGCAGGCCGACCATGCCTGATGTACCATCATGGGGGCAGATGAACGAAATGGATGAGATGAGAATGGAGAAATGGTGGGATGAAATTGTGGCAGGGGAAAACGGGAGAAAACCCAGAGAAAAACCTGCCCAAGCCCCGTTTTGTCCACCACGGAACCCACATGGTGTGACCGAGACTTGATCTCGGGACCCCAGAGTAAGAGGTGAGCATCTAACTGCTTGCACCAAGGAGTCACCACCATAAAATAGTACCCAACTTAATTCTATCAAAAGATTGTAACATGTAGCAAAATAAATAAAAGGCTCTTTTGCAAATATCTTAAATTGACTTTTTGGTAATTTACAGTCTTTAGGCAACAAACATATATTCCTTTAGATAAAAAATGAGATAAAATATTAAAAATTACAGAACTTGAATATACAATATAGTGGTTAACAGGTACTAAGAGTAAGATAAACAAGTAATAATATTCTCCTTAAATTTATAAAAATTATATTCATAACATATCATATTTAAATAATGTTTAACTTCTATGGTATGGCACTAATGTATATAGTTACATTTTTATAAACTTCAGAAGAAAAGAGTAAAAAATATGTAACAATACCTTAAATGGCATGACAAGTAATCATTCACATTAACAGATTAATGTCACTAAATATTTAATTCATTTACATAAAATACAAATTAAATGGAAGAGCTGTATATATAAAAATCTGTTGACACAATTCCTAATCATATACATATAACATGATCAATTCCTTTTCTTTCAATGATCAAGTTTCCAATCCAATAAAAATTAACATTTAATTAAGTATAATTATATAATATATAACATAATGAATACATTTTCTTTAATTATTATATCTTATAAAAACAATTTACTACTTTTTTCAATTATTTTTTACTGAAATAAAATAAAACTTAAGATTTGAATTTGAAACTATAAATGTTTAAAAAATCAGGTAATATAAATCAAGAATATACAACATTTGACATGCATTTATCATCAAATTTAGTATCAAAGAAAGATATTTTTAAATAAAATTTACCAGCATAAATTAATTTTTATATTATCATTATCCTCTATTTATTATAATGCCGATATTAAAAAAGCAAATTATAATCCAAATTTTTACTTATAAGATCTTTCTTCTGTCTTCTATTCAACTTGCATTTTAACAGAACATAAACAAGAGTATGCCAATAAACAAATAAATAACATAGAACTTGAGTATTTGAGATTCCTATTACAATACCAACAATTCTTTCTATAGTACTAAGTACAGCCAAACTGAATACATTAACTGCTAATTTTGTGTTCTTCTTTAATTTATTCTGTAAGTCAGTGATAAAAAATGTCTTTTGGTTATTAACATCAATAGGAAAAACATTAATAAAGAGAATGCTTTTATTTTATTACTCAATTTAAATTATATCCCCTAAAATAAAACTTTATTTATACGAACTATAATCTATTTAACCAAATCATATCAACCTACCCTTACAGTAAATTTAATTATAATACAATTTTTGTAATTATAATGAGGAGACAAAATTTAATAATTTGATTCTATTTAAACATTATCACTATTCCCAAAAGTGTTATTGTGTGTCCAACCCGCGGTCTGCAGGTCACTTGCGGCCCTAGATCCAATCACATATGGCCTGCAATGATATTTTCTCTATCACATTGCATTCATTCCGCAGTGATATTTGTAAGTTATAATCTAACATCATTTATGAAATAAGTAATTCTGTTTGGTATAAGATAAACTTCAAAGAGTAAGACTTCTTCTGTTTCCTACACATGTGTTTGCAAAAGTTCATCCTACTCATCCTCTTACTCAAAACATGGAGAAATCATGTCCGTTTTAAGAAACACCCAGTCCATATTTTTATTTATGACCCTACCTACTGCGCATTATTGACCGCATGGTTACTACTATACATTTGAAGTTAGTTTCCAGTTGTTCGCTAACATTGTAGTGTCTATGTTAGTGAGAGGTTTGAAGAATATAATTAATTCTGTGAGTTCTATATGTGTTAATTATGGTTTCTAACTGTAGTGGTAAGAAAAGAAACGTTTTAGATGAAGGTAGATCATTTGAAATAGAGTGGACAAATCAGTATTTTTTTACTGAATTAAACAAGAAAGCAGTGTGTTTAAGGAGTATAGCATAAAGCGATATTACAACACCAAATATGAGTCTTCATATGATAAATTTGAGGGTCAATTTTATGAAGACAAGGTATCTGAACTTAAAATTAAACTTTTGGAACAGCAGTTATTTTTAAGAATGTTATAAATTTCAATCTGTTTTCTTCCCCTTGTCAATTAAAATAGACGAGATCCCCGAGGATCTACAAATAGAATGCATTGTTTTCAAAGTGAGTCAGACCTAAAAAATAAGTTTAACTATGTCCCCTTATATCTAACTTTTATGGGAATTAATCACTATGAGGTTTAATTTATGGTGAAATTAAATGTTTCTTACCTCTACTCATATAAATTTTCTAAGCAGATCGCTATTTCGAGACCACAATGGTCTCATCTTCAGCACTTTCTTGGCAACTGATGTTATGTCGATCGGAAGAAACTCTTCTTCTTCCCTCTGTTGGTGGACCAATGAACCTCTGGATCAGGTCAAAATTTGCAGGAATTTCGAAGTTCATAAGTTTTCCTTTGTTTTTCTGAATGTGGATCTTTTCCCAAACCGTGAGTTCCTTTTGTTTGTCTATTTGTTTAATTAGACTGGTTTTGATTCAATTAAATGTTTTTCGGACCAAGCATGAGCAGCTACTGCTGACTTTTCCACTTCTCCATTTTTTATGTTTCTAAGATATTCTTTCACCCTTGTTTTCAAATTTCTTTTCGTTTTTCCAATATACATTTTATCACAATCCCTGCATTTGATCTGATAAATTCCTGATTTGTTTTCATTTTCAATTCTCTCATTTTTATTGGTTTTAATTATCCTATTAGGCTGTATTCATTCTTTGGTGCTAATCTTAAATTAAACTTTTTGAAATTTTTTTGAAATTTATGGTGTTTCAATGGATGGTAAGTGAATTTCATGAATTTTATTTTTTCTGTTTCTTTTATAAGTGTGCTTTCATTAATTAATTTTAGTCTTTTATATTTATTTATTTTCTTGAGTACCATATTTTCTTCATAACTGTTATCTATTACAACATTAATTATGTGTTATTTTAGTTTTTCATAGTTTTCTTTGTTCATAGGTGTATTTACCAATCTACGTGTCAAACTATTGAATACTGCCTCTTTGTGAGCAAAATGGTTGAATCCTGAAGCTTTAATATAGTAGTCAATATGTGTATTCTTTCTATAAATTCCAAATTCTATCTTGTTTTCTTCATTTCTTCTTAAAGTGAGATCTAAAAAGGGATTTGTCTTTCATTTTCAGTTTCCATGGTAAATTTTATAGTTCTACGCTGAATGTTCAACAGCTTTAAAGCATCCTCTATTTGCTTGTGATTCACAATAGCAATTACGTCGTCAACGTATCTACTCCAAAATTTGAAAATCAAAGGATGTCCACTTGTTATTTTCTGCTCAAAACTTCCCGTAAATAAATTGGCCAAAAAGGGTGATAGAGGATTTCCCATAGAAAGCCCTGAATTTTGTTTGAAAAATTTTACGTTATATGTAAAAAAACATTTATTCAATGCACAATTTAGTTAGAATTATAAATTCTTTTTCTAATTTGTTTTTATTTAACCATTTTTCCAAAATTTTAAGAGTTGTTTCTCTAGAGATGCTGGGAAACAATGAAACAACATCAAACGACACTAATCTGTCTGTTGGTTCTATTGTGTGTTCTCTAATTTTCCTATTAGTTGAAACGAGTTATCTATTGATAGGTTACCAAATTCTTCCATTTTCTTGTATTCATTACATAACCATTTTGATATTAGGTATGTAGGTAACCTTATACTGTTGATAATGGGCCTCATTTTATCTCCGCCCTTGTGAATTTTTGGGAGACCATGCATTTGTGGATTTTTAGGATTAGGGACTTTCAGTTTGAATTTATCTTGTTTCGTTAAAATTTTGTTTTATGTGTTTGAAGGTGTTATCAACTTCTGTAATGCATTTTGGAAGTGGATCAGATTTTATTTCAGTATATTCTACAGATTCTAAAACTTTTTCCATCCTATTTTTATAATCTTTGTTATCCATGATTACTAACTGATTACCTTTATCAGCCTTTGTGATTATTGTATTTTTATTGTTAATCTCTTTAATTATTTTCATGAAATTAACAATAAAAATCCACAAATGCATGGTCTCCCAAAAATTCACAAGAGCAGAGATAAAATGAGGCCCATTATCAACAGTAATAAGGTCACCTACATACCTAATATCAAAATGGTTATGTAATGAATACAAGAAAATGGAAGAATTTGGTAACCTATCAATAGATAACTCGTTTCAACTAATAGGAAAATTAGAGAACACACAAATAGAACCAACAGACAGATTAGTGTCGTTTGACGTAGTTTCATTGTTTCCCAGCATCCCTAGAGAAACCACTCTTGAAATTTTGGAAAAATGGTTAAATAAAAACAAATTAGAAAAAGAATGTATAAAAGAATTTATAATTCTAACTAAATTGTGCATTGAAAAAATGTTTTTTACATATAACGGAAAATTTTTCAAACAAAATTCTGGGCTTTCTATGGGAAATCCTCTATCACCCTTTTTGCCCAATATATTTATGGGAAGTTTTGAGCAGAAAATAACAAGTGGACATCCTTTGATTTTAAAATTTTGGAGTAGATACGTTGACGTAATTGCTATTGTGAATCACAAGCAAATAGAGGATGCTTTAAAGCTGTTGAACATTCAGAGTAGAACTATAAAACTTACCATGGAAACTGAAAATGAAAGACAAATCCCATTTTTACATCTCACTTTAAGAAGAAATGAAGAATACAAGATAGAATTTGGAATTTATAGAAAGAATACACATATTGGCTACTATATTAAAGCTTCAGGATTCAACCATTTTGCTCACAAAGAGGCAGTATTCAATAGTTTGACACATAGATTGGTAAATACACCTATGAGCAAAGAAAACTATGAAAAAGAACACATAATTAATGTTGCAATAGATAATGGTTATGAAGAAAATATGGTACACAAGAAAATAAATAAATTTAAAAAACAAAAATTAATAAATGAAAGCACACTTATAAAAGAAACAGAAAAAATAAAATTCAAAAAATTCACTTACCATCCATTGAAACACTGTAAATTTCAAAAAGTTGAATATAAGATTAGTACCAAAGAATGAATACAACCTTGATAGGATAATTAAAACCAATAAAAATGAAAGAATTGAAAATGAAAACAAATCAGGAATTTATCAGATCAAATGCTGGGATTGTGACAAAATTTGTATTGGGAAAACAAAAAGAAATTTGAAAACAAGGGTGAAAGAACATCTTAGAAACATAAAAAATGGAGAAGTGGAAAAGTCAGCAGTAGCTGCTCATGCTTGGTCCGAAAAATATTTAAATGAATCAAAAGCCAGTCTAATTAAACAAATAGACAAACAAAAGGAACTCACGGTTTGGGAAAAAATCCACATTTAGAAAAACAAAGGAAAACTTATGAACTTCGAAATTCCCGCAAATTTTGACCTGATCCAGAGGTCATTGGTCCACCAACAGAGGGAAGAAGAATAGTTTCTTCCGATCGACATAAAATCAGTTGCCAAGAAAGTGCTGAAGATGAGACCGTTGTGGTCTTGAAATCGCGATCTACTTAGAAAATTTATTTAAAAGTCAGGAATATATCAAATTGAATGTATGGGTTCCTATATATAGGAAAAACAAAAGGAAACCTAAAAATTAGAACCAAAGAACACATAAAAAATATTAAAAATGGGGAAATAGAAAAATCTGCAGTTGCTGCTCATGTTTGATCTGAAAAACAATATAAATTTGGACACTAAATTATTAAAACAGCTAGAAAATACAAAAAGCTGACTATTTGGGAAAAAAATTATATTCAGAAGAACAAAAACAGAGTTATGAATTTTGAAATACCGACGGAGCGTGACCTTGTTTGGAGGTTCTTTGGCCAACCACAGGATGGAGCTGACATCAACATCCAGGTTGTGCAACATAATTCAAACCAGTCTGGACAAGCTGACGATAAAACAGAATTGTTTTGAAATATGTTCAAGAATAAATCAACATTAATATTGAGGTAAGATGATCAGACTAAAAAAAAATATAATTAAAATAACCTCAAAATATCATTTCCTAAAATTAAAATATTATTGGATGCCTTGTTCATGAAAAGCAGTGCCAGGTGTCGCATTGACAGGTAAAAATTTAATTATTTTAATACAATAATTTTATTTAAATTTTCAACTAAAATTCATATTAAACATACAAGGATTAATAATACTTTATTTATATTGTTCAATTTAGATTTTAGAATTAGATTATATATGTGAAAAAAAAAAAAAAATTTAATTTAATTTTAAAAATAACTTAACTAATATATGATTAATATTTTAATAAAAATAACATATCAATATATAAGCTATTTTATATTCAAATTAATTGGTTTATCTTAGATCCTATTTAATATGGTAAGAAACATTGAATCTGTGGCCTGCAAACGAATTCAGCTCAATGACATTGACCCTTTTTCCAAAAAAGGTTGGACATGCCTGATCTATTCTTTGTGTAAGAAAATTAACTTATTTAATATAGAGAAAAGGGAAGATTGTAGAATAAGAAAATATGGCTATGTTAAAAAGATGGATACTGGGGGGGTTACCAAGAAAGGCACTAGAATATAAAATAGAAAGGAAGAGACAAAGAGGTCAGTGAAGATATAAGGGGAGGAACAAGTTATGAAGGATGTTGAAAGAGAAGAATAGATTGAAGGAGAGGGAGATGTGGAATGATCGTGATAAGGAGGGGACTTTTTTGTCTAAATTCCGATCCCCCAAAAGGAGATAAGAAAAAAGTGAAGAGGAATATAGTGAAAATCAAAAAGTACAAATTCAGATTTTCATTAACTAAAAGGTGTTATTATCAAGATATATTATGATCAAAATTTTATATTTATTGACCTGAATAAACAGTTTGTTCTAAATTAAGTTAATTTTGAATATATTTAAACACTTTGCAAATTTTACAACACTAATAAAATTTTGTCAACCCATAGAACTAAAAAATTAATTTTCGTAGGTGTTGTACTCTAATACCTTGTATCTGGGAATGAAGCCATTAGCATTTGTGCTTCCCAATACATCTGAGTACAGTGTTTTCAGCTTGAAGTACATCACAGTATCTACATTTATCTCCGCTTGTTTGCTGCATAGAGGACACAATAGCAAAACCAGAATTCCTAAATTGTTTAGAAGACTTGGTCGAAGTCATGATTTATGAATATAATTTTCTATGGTCCTTCAGGGATTTTGTCTGAATGGGAGAGGAGTATATTCCAAAAACTACAACCATCCTGCAATGGAATGCAGATAGGTTTTTAATCAAGAAATTTACTGAAATAAAAATGCAGTCAAACTTCTGAATAATGGACACCCACTATTAAGAAGTATCTACTATACAGAAAAATAAATAAATATAAATACAGTACAATATACAGTGGTAGAAATAAAATTACAGAACATGTGTAAATTAGTGAAACTTTTCTTTATTTGAGTATAGTAGTACTATAAAATTTGAATGGTATAGTATTAATGTGCAGGCCTACAGTTGCATATTATTGTATGTACAATATGTCTAAACAAATTACTACAGTAATTTACACTACTGTTTTTTTTTATTTGTAGGAAGTAACACTATGAGGTTTCTTTTAATTATTATGAGTTAGTTATTTTAACTCACTTCATATTTTTTTTATATTCTGCAGACTATAGTTTCGTCGCACTTATGCGACATTGTTGATGCATTCTAACTGTTGTTTTTGTGGTTGTTGGTCCTGTAGGTTGATTTCTGCTCCCTCTGTTGGTTGACCAATAAACTTTCAAATCAATTTTTTTTTTTCCCCTTTTTCCTGGGAATTTCAAAATTCATAGATTTCTTCTTATTCTTGTGGATGTAATTTTTCTCCCAAATTGTGAGTTCCTTAGATTAACTAACTGTTTCAGTAATTTGGCCTTAGTTTCGATTCTGAGTTTTTGTGACCATGCATGTGCAGCTATTGCAGACTTTCTATTTCTCCATTTTTGACATTTCTAAGGTGTATGTTAAACTGAAAATATATAAAACTATTATTCTACCAGTTATACTATATGGGTGCGAAACATGGACTCTTACTTTAAGGGAGTAAAGGAGATTACAAGTATTTGAGAATAAAGTACTTAGGAAAATTTTTGGACCAAAGAGAGATGAACAGACAGGTGAATGGAGAAGACTACATAACAATGAACTACATGGTCTTTATAGGAAGCCAGATATAATAAGAACAGTTAAGTCTCGTAGACTGCGATGGGCAGGACATGTTGCACATATGGGGAATGAAAGACTTGCATGGAAGCTTCTTGTAGGAAAGCCAGAGGGAAAACGCCCAGTTGGTAGACCAAGAATGAGGTGGGAGAATAACATTAACTATGATTTGAGGGAAGTAGATTATACAGGGAATGATTGGAAAGCACTAGCTCAGGATAGGGATGTATGAAGAGCTTATGTCCGCGCGGCCATGAACCTACGGGTTCGATAGTGCCAGTGAGTAAGTAAGTAAGTATGGTGTTCTTTCACTCTTGTATTCAAGTTCCTTCTTGTTTTTCCAATGTATTTTTTTCCCACAATCTTTACAATCAATTTGATAAATCCCTAATTTGTTGCCTTCACCAGTCTTTTCATTTTTGTTGGTTTTAATTAATTTATTCATACTGTAATAATTTTTCGCTGCTAATTTAATCTTAAATTTGCCGAAAATTTTTTGGAACTTATTAAATACTAAAGGATGGTATGTAAATTTTGTGAATTATTTTACCAATTTCTTTATCTGTCTGAAGAGTACTTTCATTTATCACTTTTTGTTTTTTGAATTTATTTGTTTTCTTATGAATCATCTTTCCCTCAAAACCATTCCCTTTTGCTATTTTTATTGTGTGTTTTTCTCTATATTATGTGGTATGTGGACGATATTATAGCAATAGTCAAACAAAAACACTTGAAAGATGCTGTTAAACTTTTGAATATTCATAATAAAACAATTATGTTTACTATGGAAGTTGAAAATAACCAAGATATACCATTTCTAGATCTTAAATTGAAGAGAAATGAAGGGGAAAAAAAAAAAGGTTAAATAGAATTTTGAATTTACAAGGAGAAACACACATTCATAATTATATTAAGGCAACAGGTTTCAACCATATTGCACATAAACAAGCAGTCTTTAATAGTTTAACATACAGACTTGTGAACGTTCCGATGAGCAGAGAAAATTTTAATATAGAGAAAAATCACATAATAAAAAAGAGCAAAAGAGAATGGTTTTGAGGAAAAGATGATTCATAAGAAAATAAATTCAAAGAACAAAAGGTGATAAATGAAAGTACTCTTCAGACAGATAAAGGAATTGGTAAAAAATTCAGGAAATTTACATATCATCCTTTAGTATTTAATTAATAGGTTCCAAAAAAAATTCAGCAAATTTAACATTAAATTAGCACTGGAAAAAATGATTACAGTATGAATAAATTAATTAAAACCAACAAAAATCAACAAATCAGGGATTTATCAAATTTAAGTTATGTAGATAGGAAATAACACTTAAACATTTGGAAAAACCGAAGGAACTCACAATTTGGGAAAAAATTTACATTTGTAAGAATGAAAACACTACTATGAATTTTGAAATACCCGGTTATAAGGAGAGGGGATTGATTTGGAAGTTCGTCGGTCAGCCATCAGATGGCGCAGAGGTCAGTCTGCAGGATAGAAGACTGTTGGACGTCAGTTGTGAACATGACACAGCATTGAGAATGTCACAAATGATGTGACGAAACCTAGGTCTGTGAGGAGTTATGAAGTATGAGGTGAGCGAAAGAAAAAAATAAACAATATTTATCAAATTGATTGTAAAGATTGTGAAAAAAATATACATTGGAAAAACAAAAAGGAACTTCAATACAAGATTGAAGGAACACCTTAGAAATGTTAAAAATGGAGAATAGAAAAGTCTGCAATAGCTGCACATGTATGGTCAGAAAAACACAGAATCGAAACTATGACTAAATTACTGAAACAGGTAAATCTAAGGAACTCACAATTTGGGAGAAAATTTACATCCACAAGAATATGGGGAAAACTATGAATTTGAAATTTTGACAATGTCGCATAAATGCAACAAAACTATAGTCTGCAGAATATAAAAAAAAATATGAGGTGAGTCAAAATAACTAACTCATAATAATTACACTACTGTTTAATTAAAATTACAGTGGGAGGAAACACTATGAGGTATTTACAGTAATAAATGAGTTGGAGAAAATGTTTTTACATCTCACCTCACAAAATTGCGTGTATTCACGATACCGGTTTCAAAAGTACAGTATTACTTCCATCTTCAGTCAAATTCCAACTGTCGAAATTTCATTGATATCATCTTCTGAACTGCCATCAGATGTAGATTTTATGAACTTGGAGATTAAATTATTCTCATCAGGGATATCGAAATTCATTGCTTTATATTTATTCTTCTGAATGTATATCTTTTCCAACTTGTTAATTCCAAAGGTTTTTCCAAATATTTCAAAAGTTTAGTGTCTAATTGGAGAAACCTTTGGAATTAACAAGTTATTCAGAAGAATAAATATAAAGCAATGAATTTCGATATCCCCGACGAGAATAATTTAATCTCCAAGTTCATGAAATCTACACCAGATGGCAGTTCAGAAGATGATGTTAAAGACGAAATTTCGACAGTTGGAATTTGATTGAAGATGGAAGTAATACTATACTTTTGAAACCGGTATCATGAAGATACGCAACTTTGTGAGGTGAGATGTAAAAACATTTTCTCCAACTCATTTATTACACTACTGTATTTGACAAATACATGATATGAGGGAATATATGATGCCATGATGAAGAGGAGTATGGAAGAGGGACAATGGGAAGATAGGAATCTCTGGAAAGCAGGAATCAAGGGCAAACTGCTGTAAAGTGGAAAGCCTGTATTAGTATTAGGTAGGTATTTGGCAAATTAAGGCTAAATGTTTCAATTCTAGAAGGATGGCTTGAAATAATTCTGTGTATTTTTCTCGACAAGAGAGTAATTTAGAATTGTCTTCTCAATATGTGTTTCAACCATAGACATTAAACAGAGCCCCTATTCATCATTTATTATTAAAAGTACCATTTAAATTTACTTGCCTTTTCGAAGGCATTGATGATCTCTACCTTTTCATTCAGTGTTAAATTATTGATTGCAGTTTTGTGACATTTCAGCAAGAATTCTTGCAAGAATTCTATCTTCTGAAGACATAAACAGTATTTACGTTAACATGCTGATCCTGAGACTCAAGTTAAAAAAAAGAGCTATAATAACATTCAAAATTGGCATAACAGATTCACCTAAATGCCCTTTTTGCAATTTAAATGAAGATATGGAAAGAAACCATCTCCTCCATTGTCCAGCTTTTGTAGAAGAGACCAGCCTTTCTGCTAAATATTGGAGTGCAAGAGAGCGAATGATTTCATTATCAAGTGCTCGACATTAGATACCAACCAACCAACCAACATTCAAAATGCATGATAATAGTCATTGTTGCAAAGAATTAAATGTACAGTATATATGTTTTACTTCTCACGCTGTCCTTTATTTGGAAGCTTTAATTATCATTTGGGGATAAGTTTTTGTGTCCACATCTTTTAAGAATGTCTGCTATTGGGAAGAGATTTCCCTATAAGAGCCAATGTTTTTGGCCGAAATTTTTTTAAATATCCCTTATTAAGAGGCATCTGCAATTGAGAAGTGTCCATTAAGGGAAGTTTGACTATATATAATTTGTCAAAACATTAATGTTTTACTTGTTAAGAAAATAAATATTGTCAGTTATATCATGGAATACCTAAGTATCAAAGAATGCACTATATACAAATTACTCAAACTTATAAGTGATAACAGTAAAACTTAAGGATGATTATAAGAATCATAATAAATACTTTAAAACTGACAATGCTGTATGCAAATCAAGTCCTTTTGTAAAAGTGTATTATATAGAAATAAGAAGTTTAAGATGAATAGTTAGGAACTCTTTTTTTGATTTTAGTGACTTGGTTCATATACAACATTATTAATTTAATATAATACATTTGGGAATTTTAACATTATGAGGTTTTCTTAATAGAATCAAATGAATCGTGAATTCTTCTTACCTCATACAACTATGTTTCTTTAAACACAGCACCGCGGTATCGGAGAACTATCGTTCCCATCCTCAGCCATTTTCACGCCTGTCAATTTTCTCCTTTGCCCGTAATTAACCAAACTGCCATCTGGTGTACTTTTGAAGAACTTTGTAATCAAGCTTGGTTCGTCCGGAATTTCGAAGTTCATGGTTCTAGTATGGTTAGTATATGATATGTGGATGATGTTATCTCTATAATCGATTCAAAATATATTCAAGATGCATTAAAATTGCTCAATCTTCAAGATGAATCAGTGAAATTCACTAATGAAATAGAACAAGATCCCATTTTTAGACTTGTACGTAATTAGAAATGAGCAACTGCAAAAAATTGAATTTAATATTTATAGGAAAGACACTCATACAGATAAATATATAAAATCGACACTCATACAGATAAATATATAAAATCATCAGGTTTTAATCATTTTTCACATAAACATGCAATTTTCAACAGTCTATTACACAGATTAATAAATATTCCATTTAATGTAGAGGATTTTGAGAACGAATATAATCATATTGTACACATTGCTAAAACAAATGGTTTTGATGAAGATATAATAAAGAAGAAATTAAAGAAATTGAAACAACAAAAAAAAGATTACATGAATACAACACTCTGCAACACGATTTCAAGAAAGATGAAAAATTTAAGAAATTTACTTACTATCTGAAAGTTCATAACAAATTTCAAAAGATATAAATAAAAAAAAAATAATATAACATTGGCTCCGATTAACAAATCCAGCTTGGGTAATCTTCTGTTAACTAATAAAAAAGTTAAAACTCCAGACAATAAAAAGTTTGGAATTTATCATATTAATTGCAAAGATTGCAATAAAGTATATATAGGAAAAACAAAAAGAAACTTAGAAACTCACAAAAAAAGAACATTTTAGAAACATAAAAAATGGTGAAATTGAAAAATCAGCTATAGCAGCACACAGTTTATTTGAGAATCATAGAATTGAAAAAGAAGCAAATCCTCTGGAATTAACAGTTTGGGAAAAGATATACATTAAAAAAAAAATCATACTAGAACCACAAATTTCGAAATTCCAAACAAACCAAGCTTGATTACAAAGTTCTTCAAAAGTACACGAGATGGCAGCTTGGATAATTACTTCTTCAAAATTACACCAGATGGCAGTTTGAATAATTACCGGCAAAGAAAAATATTGACAGTCGTGAAAACAGCTGAGGATGGGAACGATGATTCTCCGATACCACAGTGCTGCATTTAAAGAAACAGTTATATGAGGTAAGAAGAATTCATGATTCATTTGATTCTTATTAACATTATTAATGTAGAATATTTGCGATGTCTATCCTTAATTTTTTAATTTAAGGACATCCTCTAACATATCAGGTCATTAGTGTCACAACACAAATCTGGGCATAAAAGGACCAACATATTTTACTCGAGGGCCTCTTTTTTCAGGCTTGAGGTTTTTTATGTGATGTAAATTTATGGCATGGGACTCACCACTTAAGATCCCTTCTGAAGGAACCCATATTCAGGTTTTTATCCCCTTAAAAATCCATCATCCTAGCTGGGTTTGAATCCATGCATCTTGGAACCACTAGTCCACGGAAAGATAATAAGTTTAGTATAATTACATAACTGAATCGGACATTTTCATATCTAGCTTCATGAAATATGTATTTTTCGCCAACTAGTTTCAGAGGAATTCTCTCCATCATCAGCTAAACATAAAAGGTCTGATTCAATTAAGTAATATTGATAATTTGCCTCAAAGTGTTACTTCCTGTAGTATTTTTCTTCTTCTTCTTCTTCGTCATAGTTTACACTTTTGCTAGCCTGTTCCAGATCCAAATTGCTGCTCTATCAATCTTTTCTTTGGTCTTTTCAAATTTTTATTAAATTATTATAAGATATTTGTATACAGTATATCTCTTGATACTTAGGTTTGTATATGGATTTACTTATTTCCTTAACAAGTAGATTTTGACAACTGTTATCTTTTGATATCAGTAGATTTATTGGCTGAAAACCCATTTGTATTTTACTGCATGATGGTTGTAGTTTTTAGCTCACCCTCTTCTGATCATCTGAAAAATATATCTTACAATATGTATACTCAAAAAATTAGAGGAACATATGTTTAAACCAAAGCCACAAAATAAATATTGAAACAATTTAATTTTTGAGAGTCAGATGTTTTGATATGAATAAAACAGGTTTGAAGAATAATCTGTGGTAGGAAATTGTTATTTTGTGTTCTCTGAAGCTAAATACAGAGCAATGAGATATCTGAATGAAACATCAGTTGCACGCAGTTTCACTGATTGAAGATGGCTGTTCATTCGCCATGTCTCCAGGATTCTTGATGTCAGCCCTTCTGTCATCCATAGGCTGTGGAGATGATATAGAGAGACACGTGGATACAAGAGGTGGTCTGGGCAAGGCTGTAAGAAGACTACAGAGCTACAGGATAAATTTCTTGTCCTATCAGTTTTGCGTAGATGAATATCCACAGCCAGAGATCTACAAAATGATTTACGAACAGCAACAGTGGCAGTAATTTCTGATCAGATGTAAGAAATAGACTGAGAAATGCCCTCGTTTAACACATCAGCACAAAGAAGCATGGCTGTGATTTGCTCAAAATCATGTCAACTGGCAGCTCTGACAATGAAAGGGTGTTCTATTTACGGACGAATCAAGATTTTGTTTAACAGGTTCTGATGGCCATACACGTGTATGGAGATGTTCTGGTGAACATTTTGATCCAGCTACAATAATTGAATGTGACAGATTTGGAGGTGGTTCGGTTATGTTTGGGCTGGGATTACTATTGAGTTTCGGACAGAGCTTGTCATTGTGCCACAGCATATGAATGCTGATGTTTACATTAATGACATTATCCTTCAACATGTCATATCCTTTGCTTATGGTATGGACCCTAATTTTCTTCTAATGCATGATAATGCTAGATGTCATATAGCACAGGCTACCAGAGATGTCCTGCAAGAATGCCAAATTTGGGTGATTGACTAGCCTGTATGTAGTCCGGACCTCAATCCGATTGAGCATATGTGGGTTAAGCTGGAAAACTTGTTTGTAAGTGTCCTGCTATGCCACAGAATCTGGAAGAACTTTCAAATGCATCCACTGAGGACTGGGAAAGAATCTCACAAGTTTTTCAGAAGGCTTCTGCAAAAAAGTCTCTTAGGGATAATGTAGTCATTGAAGCTTATGGAGGAGACATTGTACTGTGTGTTCAAATAACCATGGAAACATTGATTCTTAAAATAATAAATCTCAAATTTCTACTTTTTATTTTCTGTTACAAATGATAATTTGTTTATATTTCTAATACTGTACAATAAAATATTGTTTAAATGTTTATTCTAATTTTACATATAACTTCAATTCATAATTTCAAAAGATCAAAAATTAAATTGTTTTGTTATTTATTTTGTGGCTTTGATGTAAACATGCATTCCTTTGCTTTTTTTAATATATATATATATATATATATATATGTATGTATACAATTAAGTCTGGGTCACTGACTTAAAGCTGAAATGTTAATGTTCTTTGTAAAAATAAATCATATACATATAAGAAGTAAAATATATATTTTTTAAATTAAATTAAAAGAAGCTCCCCAAAATTCATAAAGCAGGAGGAAAAATGAGACCAATAACACTGGGCACAATGATTTAATTGCATGGGACTTCTGAATGTTTCTAGGGTGAAACATGCCTACAGATTCCAGATTTGAACTCAGAAAAATCCTATCACGACACATTTTCTCAGAAATTATAGTTTACGAATTTCCACTATGCGTAATTTTCTGAAAAACCTTGTTTCACAATACCTGCAAATTTATGTTTATATTTAAATCTAATTTTGTTTCTAGGGTGAAACTTATGTACAGAATCCAGATTTGAACTCAGAAAAATCCTATCACATCACATTTCCTCAGAAATTATAGTTATGACCCTATTGAATGGAGATTTTTTATTGATGTGTCAAAATGCAGTTTGAAGGGTGTCCTCCTACATTGGGAATCTATATGCTTCACTTCCAGTTGGTTACTCAGTGATTCACAAAGAGTCTTATGAAAATATAAAACTACTGTTGGCCAAGACAAAATATGAACAACATGGATGGCAAGTGTGTGGAGATTTCAAAGTTGTCTCACTCTCCTTGGGTCAGCAGTTAGGTTATACAAAATGTCCGTGTTTCATTTGCGAGTGGGGCAGTCGGGCAAAGGCACAACATTGGATTAAAAAGGAATGGCCCCGAATACAATGGAATGTTGTTTCAAAAAAACATTAAGAAGAAGAGTTTAATTGAGACATCTGATGCTCACTTACCTCATCTCCATATTAAGTTAGACCTAATTAAACAATTTTTCAAGGCCTTGGACAAGGACGGGCATTGCTTCTTGTACATTTGTGAAAAGTTCCCAGGTTTAAGCAATGCAAAAGTGAAAGAAGGTATATTTACAGGCTCGGATACCACGAAGCTGTTTCGTGAAGATATTTTTGAAAGTAAAATGAATTCGAAAGATTTGTTAGCATGACAATAATTCCGAGATGATGTGACAAAGTTTCTAGGTAATATAAAGGACCCAGATTAAAAAAAAACTTGGTAAACAAAATGTTGAATGCATTCAAGGAACTTGGATGAAATACGAGTCTCAACGTCCACATGCTACATTCTCACTTGGACTACTTTCCCGAGAATCTTGGGGACTACAGTGAAGAACTTGGGGAGAGATTCCACCAAGATCACAAGGAATTAGAAACAAGATATCAAGGCAGGTGGAGCACCACAATGCTCGCCGACTAATGTTGGATGATGAAGAGGGAAACTCCTAGAAGTGTTTATAAAAGGAAGCCAACAGGAAAAAGCTCTACATGAAAAAAAAATGAAGACCACATTGAATACTGAAGATTAACTGTACTCTTTATCACTATATATTAAGGTGACAACTAAATTGGCAATATTGCAATATTTAGTCATTTCTAAAAGCGAATGCATTATTATTTTACTTAAAACACCATAAAAGAAGTTTGTCTTAAAACCACTGCATTTGTGCATTGAGCTTTACACTAATTTCTGTCTGTAAAAAATCCTGAAGTGATACAAGGAAACCGTTTGCAGATTCGGTTTCAGCACACCTGAAATATATTAGGGCATATCTCAAAGTTTGTGCAATGTTCTGAAAGTGAAAATTTGTTGCCCAGTGTAATCAATAACATATGATCTTCCACTTACAAAATTTCTAAATGGTTAAGCCCGGAATTCAAAGAAATGGAAAATTTTAAAGATCTAACTATTGAAAATCCTCTTCAACTTGTAGAAAAATTAAATAAGATAGAAATAGAACAAGCATATAGATTAGTTTCATTTGATGTCACGGCATTGTTCACCAATGTACCAAAAGAAGAAACATTAGAAATATTGGAAAAATGGTATATCAAAATAAGATTGACAAAGAAAGGAGAAAAACGAATACTTAAAATTATGCATTAACCAAAATTTTTTTACATACAATGGGGGTTTCTATATACAAAAATCTGGACTGTCAATGGGGAACCCATTATCCCTTTTTTTTAGCTAATTTATTCATGAGTAATTTTGAAAACAAAATAACCAAAGCACATCCTCTCATGTTCAAATTTTGGTGTAGATACGTAGATAATGTTGTTGCAATAGTTAAAGGAAAACACATAGAAGATACCTTAAAACGTTTAAATATACAGAAGAAAACAATCAAATTCACACTAGAATAAGAAATGAACAAACAATTACCGTTTTTAGATCTGGAATTATACAGGAATAAAGAAAAGAAGAAAATAGAATTCAGCATTTATGGAAAAGGAACGCCACATTTAAATCAACAGGTTTCAACCATATTTCACACAAAATGGCAGTCTTCAACAGCCTAGTACATAGATTGATAAATACACCCATGGACAAGAAAAATTACGAATTAGAGAGGAAACATATAATTAAAGTTGCAAAAGAAAATGGTTTCAGTGAAAAAAATGATACACAAAAAAAATTGAGAAGTACAAATAACAAAAATTGGGGAACGAAAGCACTCTTCAGATAGAAAAACCAATAGATAAGAAATACAGGAAATTCACATATCATCCCTGGGCATACAACACATTTCAAAAGAACTTTGAAAGAATTTATATTAGTTTAGTACCGAAGAATGATTATAGTTTAAATAAACTAATAAAAATGAAAAGATTGATGATTGTAAAGAATCAGGAATACATCAAATAAAATGTGCAGACTGTGATAAAATATACATAGAGAAAACAAAAAGAAATTTAACCATTAGAACTAAAGGTCACATAACAAATGTAAATGTTATGCCTACACAAGGGCCTAACTGCCATAATAAAATACTATAAAAAGCCGATAAAGGATAGGCACATATACATGTGTATTATATCAGAAAATAGGGAATAAATAACCGCACTGAAAAACAAATTAGTCATACTCATATAATATAAAAAACGCTAGTAAAAAGCCATAATGTTTTTATATCCTGGATCAAAACCATGTCACAAGATTCCAGAATTATCTAGTCAGAAAGATGACCACATTAGATAAGAGTAATGTGAATGGCAAGAAGAGAAAGTGGAACAAAGTTTTCCATTTTGACATAGATGAAGGTTTCGAACTAGATCATGTACTTTCCACCCAAATTTCCCCCGATTAGAAACTTAAAATTTATCATATAAATATTCCGCGATTTTTTTTAATGAAGGCAGAACGGCGGCGGGGACCGAACGCGGTCCCCCTGCGGAGGGGTGCAGCTCTACAAGCTCTACATGGTAATATGAATATTTATCTTATTATCATTCTTTAATGGTCATTTTTCAGACATAGTATTAATTAATAGTACCAAATGGTCCAAAGAACTTAGAATAATGAACCAAGTTGAATCTTTTAAATGATTGTTTTCTCTCTCTTGAATTTTATCAGTTTTAGTATTTTTATCGCTGTTCAGTAATGGCGATTTTAGCTGATTTTGATAAGTTGTTTTTATATGTTGTTGATCTAATATTTCGTTATGTTTTTAATTTTTCAAATAAATATGTTCATTTTTATTGTTTACTGTGTTCTTAACATGTTAAAATGTGGAATCCATCCTCCAAAACCAAGGCCAACCGCTCGGGCCCAAAGACCATTTAAATATAGAGAGATATTTTCACGCTACCTTTAAAGCTGGGCTTAACTGTCCCCGCGTAACAACTGGATAGCAGACGGTGGTATGTTCGTGAACATAATATTCTATTATATTCACAGATAAGGAAACGAACCCTAGACCCCAAAATTAACCTTCAATTCGTATACAGTAAAAATCTATATGTTTTTTTTTCAATCGGGAAGATAAGAGTCACATTGGTACTAATGAATAAAGTTATGTCTTTTAAAAACAGAGGACAAACCAGAAAATTTTCAACTTTGGGACATTATTAATAACTGGCTTTAGGACTGCCGTATATTTTTGTGGTTATTTTATTTTTATTTATTTTTTAGGATCTAAATTTTGGGTATAAGTTATGGTTTTGTATTGTCAATGGGTAAATTTTGGATATGTAACTATACCGCTGTTTTTAGGTTATATTCTAATAATTTTGGTATTGATGTTTTTCAACAAATGTTTTATTTTTAGTATGGACAAATAATATTTCTTTCTGGGTTATGTTATACGTTATGTTCATTTCAGAACTTGATTTTTTTGGATACATATAGTTTTATGGATTATTTGGTGTTGTAGATGATTTTGACAAAGTTTTTCAGTCAGATAATATTTTTCGTTTGTTAACCTAGGTTATGATTTTTTTTTCAGAATATTTGTAGAGTTACACTGTTTTAGTAATCGGAAGTGTAGTTATGAAATTGATTTAATATTTTTTTGTATTAATTAAGGCAATATCTCATTTACTGTTGATAATGACATATTTTTTATTTCGTCTATCGGGAAGGCGTGGCACGATCAAATGTACGAACAAATCATTTCTGAAAGCATCACTACGAGAGATAAGCCCAAGGGATCATAGGTTGCTTTACACGCCATTAGATTGAATTTTTTTTCGTATATTTATTGGGATTACGAAAAGGATAATAAATTTGAGGAAACCAGACGGCGGACGCATCTTACACATATGCCACTAATGCACTAAACACTTGTAACACGTTTGTACTATGTAAACATTCATTTTTTTATATATAGATTTATTCACGTAAAACACGATCTTGGATATCTTACTTAACCACGGATAGAGGTAGGATACGTAAAATTAATTTATGGTTTATTAACTAGGTATTTGTTTTGTTAGGTTAGAAAATAGGAAGTTGGCTTACATCCATTATACATGTTTTCTTGCCAAAGTGGCAACGGTGACTACAGAGGCATCTAACGGAGGCTATATTAACCATTACAGCCACTCCCGCAACTCGTGAATACACTGGGACCTTTTCACAAATACTAGTTAGGTAATTAATCTTGGCCCACGTAAGGCTCAAGGAACCACATTATAACTTGCAAAGTAATGAGTGATTTATATTGGGAAAATAAATAAGTTAAAATAAATCTAATAATAGGACTATAAATAATTTAATTACAAAAATGATGACCGAAGATTAGCAGGAAAATAGTTAGGGAAATGGAATACATAAAAGTCAAAGGATTTTGGAAAACAGGAACAATTTCGTAATAAAGTAATAACAGTGGTAAAATAAAGTAAAGTATTCCCCCTACAGGAGGCCGTGAGGTAATGGGACGTTAAGGTTCCCAATATTTCTAGACAATCGGCACTTGATGTCAGCCGGGTTATCAGCCCTGCGTGACGGCCGCCCTTACACCAGATCAAGCGTCTGGTACTCATTTCAGTTAGAGGCTGAGTCAACCCCAGGGCCATAGTGCCGCCAGAAGAGTTGGATCAGGTTAAAAATCCTAAACCCACCGGGAATTGAACCTCGACTTTCCTACTTGTAGCGCAGTGCTTTAACCACTATGCTAATAGGAATAAATAATCATGCTAATTATATCAAAGTAATTTTAAACACTATCAGAGTTAAACAGCCAACCGTGCGACAATAACAAGGCAGGGCATGAGGCAAATAATACCGATTTCGTTGCTGGAATTGTTATCCTAGGATATTTTATGGTAAAGGCGAGCACCTTATAATATGTAGGAATATTTTTCAGTTAAAAATCAAGAGTTAGAAAAAAGAGAACTAATAACTGAGTGGTTTAAAACTAATAATAATAATAAACACAATAAAAATAATAACACACGAAGTTCGGGTACAAATCATAAGTTCATAATAAAAGATAATAATAATAATATGGAAGAGATTGGATGACAAATAATAATAACAATAACCATAATACTAATATTAGGAACCGTTCAAGGATATAGTAGTTTTCAGAATAATAATGTGTGAACTCACCACCATCTTGACTTCCCCAAGGAAACAAATAACTAATTAAATTTAGGGGAAAGTCAATCTTCACTCAACATGCAAGAAGACTAAGTGTCTCTGGAATGTGTTATTTTTGGATAGGAATGTAGATTTCTCCTCCAAACAAACTGCATTACTTGAACATAAACAAAATGTATACTACTTACATTTACAGGGTAATAAATACTATTTTTTTACATCAGGAAGCGTACTTTAAATAAAAAGAAGTGATAGAAATTAGTAACAACTTAAAGACCCACGGCATTTACAGGAAATAAAAGTGGCATGTATTAGTAAATAGAGACAAGGTATTTTATCAACAGAGAGTATGGAAAAAGGGCATGGGAGCTTAGATTGAATAGAGAAAGCTCGAACCAAGAGGGGAATAGAGAATTAGACAATAAAAAAAATAAAATATGGGAACTCAACTAATGAGGAATGTAGATTCCAGTTTCAAAAACAGAGAGTATGGAAAGGGGCATGGAAAACTTAGGATAAATTAGAAAGAACTCGATCAAAGCGGGGAATGGAGTTTTAGCGCAATAAAACAAAGCAGGCACCACACACCTCCCTGAAGGAAATAACATTAGACTCATGGAAGGGAAGACGACCGAACTTTAGGTTAAATAATAGCTTAAAATAATTTTTTTTGGTTAACCTCTCATGCGGTGTTGAGAGTTTTACAATGCCGGTGAGCGCATCATGTGAAGGGCTCAACTACAGTATGAGGCGTTTCTAAATCATTAGTGAAGTTTAAATCATGAGTGAAGTCATAGAGGCTAGCGCAATTAAGGGTGAACTCACTTGACCCGAATTACAGATTATAGTTGCGGAAACGGAAAGAATGGAAAAGGGGCATGATAACTCAGAATAAATAAGAAAGAGCTCGAACCGAAAAAGGGAATGGAGATTTGGCAGAATCATAGGGGAACCAAGATGCTTGCAGAAATGATCAAAAAGATAGACTTATTCCCATAAATATTTTTTTTAGACTTTTTATTATTTTTTGGTAGAAATTAGGATACTTGACAAACAGTGAGATGTTTTATCATCTAGTAGAAAGTGGAAGTTCAAATGGGAACCCAGGGGTTACACAAAATACTATTACTGAGCATGACACAACAAATAATACACTTTACAGGCAATGGTTTTTGCTGAAATGGACTGGCTTGGGAAAGATCGGAGTGTCTAAAGGCGCCTAGACTCTCTTGACCTGCAGGCTCGTTCCATGCCAGTTGGGGCTAGTGACCAGTCGAGAAGTAGACACACACACACACATATGGGATATGACATATTACGATAATAGATGAAAACTAGATCGCTTAAGACTATTCATATTTAGGCCTACGAGGGATAATAAGAGGATAGGCTGCAACTTAGGCCAATCTTGGCTAGGCAACGTTTAACAGATACACACACAGAAAGGAAATATTTACACAGTCGCACACCGAGATACAAGTTGGAAAGGACTAAGGACCCTTTTGGAGAGGCTTTTGCCCTCGACAATTTGGCGAGTTGCCTGAACACTTCGCCAACGAGCTAGGGAGAAAGCTAGGAAGGTGCGAGACGGAAGGTGGGACACCCCCGTTATGACATGATCTAGAGACAGAGAACTCCAAAATGATCTTGGGGCACTGGCCATAAAACCTTGCCGGCTTGGCACTGACGTTAGGGACCATATGGAACAGCATCGTTTAGGGAGAGATAGGCATCCGAGAAACTAGAGACAAACGAAAGCACAATGCAATTACGGGCAGAGAGACCCACAGGAAACACAGAAGCAATAACGGGTAGTGAGACCCAGAGTGATAACCGGGATTAGGAAGTGAGGTTAGCAAGAAACGAACCCCGTCTGGGAGGATATGATTTAATTCACTTCTCGATGCAGTAGTTGTTCGTTGAGGAACCAACAGAGTTTCTAATGGGCCCGAGGTTAGGAAGTGAGGTGAGCAAGAAACGAACCCCGTCTAGGAGAATAAGATTTAATCCGCTTCTCGACGCAGTAGTTGTTCGTTGAGGCACCAACAGGCTTTCTAAAGAGATACATAACCGGGATTAGGAAGTGAGGTGAGCAAGAAACGAACCCCGTCTAGAAGAATAGGATCTCATCCGCTTCTCGACGCAGTAGTTGTTCTTTGAGGCGCCAACAGGCTCTCTAATGAGATACAAAAGAGAGGGATAGGGTTAGGAAGGAACCGAGTCACTGTTGACGAGGATGCGAGCATCCCGGCCTCCGCCTCGTGGTCGTGCAAGGTAATAACCGAGTCACCGATGTCGGAGGTCGAGCCCATTCCTGGTCTTCATGGTCATTGCGCGGTGAATTCGCTAGCCTCCCGACCAGGAAGAGTGCAAAGGGAAGCACGAACGAAGCGATGGTTAGGGACCATCCAGAGTCAAAAAAGATGCCAGAGAAAAAAAGGAACCACCGGTGGTTATAGCAAAGCGGAAAGGGAAACCGCGATGAGAAAGCCGTACGCACACATAGAATATGGTCATAACGAAGAGACAACGAATACTAGTCAGGGACGTTAGAAACGTTGGGACACTAGAGGAAGAATACTATGGGAAACACACATACATACGATTGTGCGATCTACGAGTAGATCCAAGAGAGACAGATTGATCTAAGTAGGGATATTACATACCAAGAGAGGTTAAACACATAAGGTAGTGTATAAAGGGATATCTCAGAAAATGAGAGGTTAAACACATAAGGAATACATGAAATTAGAGGTTAAAAACATAGGGTTGTACATGAAATTGGAGATTAAACACTTAGGGAAGTACATGGAATTAGAGGTTAAACACATAAGGATAGTACAAGAAATTAGAGGTTAAACACATAGGGTTGTACACGAAATTAGAAGTTAAACACATAAGGAATACACAAAATTAGAGGCTAAACACATAGGGTAGTATAATGAGAGATTAAACACTAAAGGGGGTACTCGCAATGGGAAATTAAATACATAAGGTAATAAGAGGTTACACCCGCAGGTAAGATAGGGAATAAGTCTACACGTATGAGACCAGGAACTAACCCAAAAACGTAAATGGAAATTAAGAGGAAAGTAAAAGAGTAGGAGATGACAAAAGGGAGAGGTTAAACCCATAGGTAAGATGGGGACCCAAGACAAGGAATAAAGTCCACGCATAATAAGGAGTAATGTAAAAAGTTAATAAAGAAATTCAAGAGAACAGATGAGATATTGCCGAACGAATTAGGAAGGACTTAAGGAAAAACACCATTTAGATTTTTTTTGTAAAGTTAACTACTGTAGGCTGTAGCACGGGAAATTGACAGATAGGTTAGAAACGAGAGAATTTAAGATGCAAAGAAGCATCCCGGATGACGCATGATAGAGGGAAAGGGAATGCTCTCAAAAATCAGGACTCACGAGGGAATGATATCCGGAATTCAGGTTACATAATCGTACTAAGTAGTATTTACATCTTAAAGCCCTATCGATTTATGTGTAGGCGAGCACACTCGATCGAACCCAGGACTCTATAGAGGGAAAAACAAAAATTGAAATTTTAAACAAGCAATGGAAAGTTTTGAAAACAAGCGGTAAAATACGGTAAGATACTGAACATTTTTGAATCCAGTGAAACCTGAATTGCAATAAGGGCGTAAATGATTCACGAGAATCATAATACCAGAAACATAAGAGCATTTCTTTTTGGAACATGAGGCTAGCCATAAGGGACAGATAGGTACATGGTACACATAATAATCAAAACTAAATTATACGGAATAATAGAATGTTGTATAACAATAATAAGACGTAAAGCCAGGACGTCTAGTAAGCAGGGTTCGGAATATAGTATCGGAGATAAGATGGCTGAACAATGAAGCATCTAAGCGATGAGGTTAAATCAAACCGAAAATGACCATTCTATGACAAGGAGTGATAATAAGAGATGCGGACCCATGTAGAGCGGGATACCCGCCAACCCAGTAATCGATGTTTAAAGTTATCCTCCCAGGTTTTAACAAATGCCATAAGATTTCAGAAATTACGAACTACCAGCTTCCCGTCTGGACCTGCGGCCACCCGCCACGCACACTTCATGATGGGAGCAAGATTACGGCGCATCCTGTACATCTGATGACGAGAGCCACAGCATAGAGCTGCCAGGACCAACTGCATCCTGTACATCTCATGACGGAGCATAAGATGGGTGAATGTCCAGATTCGCAACCAGCCTAAGGCAAACACCTCACAAGCAGTAAAGAACAAACCCAGGCAATTATAAAAAAAAACACTATCTCCAACGTCAACCTTGGCCTAACTTCCTTCATTCCAAATTGCTCCTATAGATGAATCAAGAAAACAAACTCCACGTCAAGATTAATTCCTATCAAACCTTTCACAAGCTCTCCTTGGACCTAACTGGGTTTTGTTTAATGAAACTAGGCATAACCAAATCAAAGGCCTACCTGGACCAACGGCAGCTGAACATGATCCACGAACTCGAGCATTAGAACATCGCATCCTCCATCGAGGCAAGCAGACACGAACCCTGACCTCCAAGCTAGCCACAAGCAGTTCTGATAATTTTTTAAAAAGTGTTCAGGTTCACGAAATAGAACCTTAGAAGTGAAAAACAAAAAAGAAACGAAATGTTGTTAAGTGCGTCGGATGTGTATAAAAGTGATTAGTGCGTCGTTTCAAAAGAAACCACAAGAAGGTTTAAACAAGGAAAAAGGACGGAGATCAGTAACCATTTTAAGTGAAAATATTTTTATAGTGTATGAGGCACATTCGACATTTTTGTTTCAAGCCAGGAAGGCATGCTATATTGTATTTATTTTGTTTGTTTTTTTTGGAAGAAGTATAGTGTTCTCACTAAGTAAACAGATCTTACCGATATTACGACACAATTAAGGGTATCCGGGGCAATTAGCAAGTCAAAGACGATCTAACCTCTTAGAATGAGAACAAAATACTTCCAGGTTACAGATGAAATCGCCAATTGATGACGTCAGTTCCACTCCCACTTAAAGTTAATAAGGTAATTGTCAGGACAAACCCCCGGGAGGTGAGAGATATCCTATAAGGAAAAAAGACTTTCGGTTTTTCAACCCTATAGTCTTATTTAAGGGGGGGGGAATGTTATGCCTACACTAGGGCCTAACTGCCATAATAATAAAATACTATAAAAAGCCGATAAAGGATAGACACATATACATGTGTATTATATCAGAAAATAGGGAATAAATAACCGCACTGAAAAACAAATTAGTCATACTCATATAATATAAAAAACGCTAGTAAAAAACCATAATGTTTTTATATCCTGGATCAAAACCATGTCACAAGATTCCAGAATTATCTAGTCAGAAAGATGACCACATTAGATAAGAGTGATGTGAATGGCAAGAAGAGAAATTGGAACAAAGTTTTCCATTTTGACATAGATGAAGGTTTCGAACTAGATCATGTACTTTCCACCCAAATTTCCCCCGATTAGAAACTTAAAATTTATCATATAAATATTCGCGATTTTTTTTAACGAAGTCAGAACGGCGGCGGGGACCGAACGCGGTCCCCCTGCGGAGGGGTGCAGCTCTACATGGGTAATATGAATCTTTTATCTTATTATCATTCTTTAATGGTCATTTTTCATACATAGATTTAATTAAAGGACCAAATGGTCCAAAGAACTTAGAAGAATGAACAAAGTTGAATCTTTTAAATGATTGTTTTCTCTCTCTGAATTTTATCAGTTTTAGTATTTTTGACGCTTGACAATATGGCGATTTTAGCTGATTTTAATAAGTTGTTTTATATGTTGTTGATCTAATATTTCGTTATGTTTTGATTTTTCAAATAAATATGTCATTTTTATTGTTTATTGTGTTTTTAACATATTTAAATGTGGAATTCATCCTCCAAAACCAAGGCCAACCGCTCGGGCCAAAGACCACTTAAACTATAGAGATCTTTCACACTACCTTTCCGGCGGGGCTTAACTGTCCCCGCGTAACAGTAAAAAAAAAGGGGAAGTATAAAATTCTGCAGTGGCTGCTCACGTCTGGTCAGAAAAACACAACATAGAGGTACACACAAAATTATTAAAACAGTTAGAAAACCAAAATGAACTCATCATATAGGAAAAAATCTACATATAGAAGAACAAGGAAAGAATTATGAATTTTGAAATTCCTGGAGAAAGGAACCTCATTAGTAAATTCATTGGACCAGGAGCATAGAGATGGGGCTCAGAAGCCTTGAAACATATGTTCGACAAAAACAACCATAAGAGGTAAGAATGTACAGACAAAATGTCTTAATTAAATAAAATATTGTTATGAAATGACATGGGGATTAGACGATTTCCATCATTTTCCCATAAGTTTCCCAATAAAGACCAACAAAGTTGTTACTCTGAAGTTCTTTGCATTACTCCAAGTAAGAAGTTAAATACATATTAGTAAACAATACCTCATAGTGTTAATTCCTAAAAAAGTAATACATATCAGTATTTAAATATTACAATGAATATGTAATTATTTCTGGATCACTGACTTACAGGTAAAATTTTAATATCTTCATATCAAAACACATAGAAATAATACAAAATATCTTCCAAAAAATGACCTTCATACCTTATTTAAATATATGCAACAAATCAATTGAGATCATCAAACAGAGAGTTGGTGATGAAAAAAAAAATAATAGAATTTCACAGTAATTAAATATTAGTGTAATGAAACTTGGGTATAAAAAGTGGATAGTTGAGAATCATAGTGGCATAAATAAATAATTTCAAATTCTGAACCTGCCATTTATTTATTGTTACTGAATATAATTTTGAACACAATATTTCAAAAACCAGAAGTCAAACATAATATCTGGCATAAAATGGACAAAATCATCTAATCTCTATCAAAATAGATATTGAATGGAAAGAAATAAACTCAAGTGTCAGTTAAGGCTTTCACTCTTTTTGATTAATATTTATTTGAATGCAATAGTGTTTGATTTCAGAGGAACAAAGCATGCAAGTATCAATATTAATATCATTATTAAACTAGACAAATAATTTTTGCAGATGGTTTTGTATTACTAGCCATATTGTAAGGTGATTTATAAAAGTCTAATACAGTTTAAATATGGTAGTACAAAGGTGACCTTTTGTGGAAAATACTCAAAGTAACATTTGTTTCAGTAACAAAATACAGAATGGCTTAATGATTTAGATTACAAATTCATTGGTACAGAAATCAATACATATTTATTTTTATAAGACAATGGTGAGACCAGACCTGTATAATGGAAGTGAATCATGGATTCTTTGAAGGAAAGATGAAAGCAGATTAACAACCTGTAAAATGAGGTTCATGTGGCACACACCAAATTGGACGAAAAGAAAAATTGTAGACATGTTACAATATCTCAATATAGCACTAGTCCTCGACAACAGCTTCAAATATTAACAGAACTTGAAAGAGGACGTTATGAGAATGGATTCAACCAGGTTCCCAAAGGCAATATTGAAATATCACCCAAATTGAAAATGTTCACTGTGTTGTTCCATGAAAAGATGGAATTAAAATCCCCTACTCAGACCGTAACAATTCTTTTAGAACTAATATATGACATGATGATCATTATAAGACTGACAAATAATTATACTGTTGTCTACAGTAATTAATTTAAAAATCATCCTGAAGTAAACAAGATTGCAAGTGTTTCAAATTTGAAATATGCTCCATTTCACTTGAAAAATTTCCATTTATTGAAATCAGGCTTGTTAAAGGGTGTCCATTTGACAATTCAACCCTTATACAGGTTTATAGTGAACAAGGTGCATTACATTGCAGATATTATGGTAAAAAAACCATTCTAATTAAACAATATTCTACTTCTAATATTAACAAAAAAGCATCATTTCATTAGATACTTCTCAAAAATTAAATTACAATAAATGACTAGTGTTAATTAAATTTGTATTACCAATGAAAACATTAAGTATTTTAGTTAAAGAATTTTTAAAAATGTGTGTTGTATTAAATGATTAATATATAAAATAACAGATATTCAACTGTTATCCAAATTATAATATTGTTAACTTTATAAGCTTTTAGCAAATTTACTCTTATTTTTATTCAGTTTATACCAGAGGAAAAGAAGAAAAAATCTTCTTTAAAAGGAACAATTTTAAGATGAATAATATGTACAATCTAGTATTGCTGCCCCAGAACTAAATGACACACAATTCAAATATTTTTTTATCTTTTTTTTTGTTGAGATATTGCTTATCATATCTAATAGTTCCATTTTATGTAGTTTCTAATTATATGCAACAATAAGTCATGATTAGAGCTAGGAATTTTAGGTGCTGCACCTTAATTATATTTTGTTACTACAATGCTCAAATTAGCTTGTCTTGCAAAGAAAACATTAAATAAATGCCCCTAAATGTGTTTTAGATGCACCTTTTTTCAATGTTGGCACTTTTTTGCACATTTTTATCAATGTAAGCACATTCTTCACTTTTTTAAACCTTTTTTTTCTCTTAGCAGCATTGTATTCCCAAAATAATGTGTATTTTTTTTTACATTTCTTCAAATATACTTTCAAGGATTGGTAACGATGTGTGGTATCAGTCCACATCACATTACTTCCACTTTAGTGCAGTCCCGTTAGGCTGTTCCTTTTAAATTAGTTTGCACCTTCTTGCACCACAGTTATGCAAAAGCTATTGTTTAAGCAAGAGAGATTGTTGAGTGCATAAACAAATGTTTCAGTTAAAATAATATTTGACTTGTGCGGTCTGCTATTTTCCTGAGTGGCCAGTATACAGTATGCCAAAACTGAATGTGAACTCCTACAAACTACATGATTTTGTAAAACAGTGCAATTTGGAATTCAGAGTGACAGATCTGTTATGAGGTGCATTCTTTGTGATATTTCAATAACAATTGATGAAAAACACCAACACAATCGTTTTACGCAGTATATAGGTAGTGCAAAACACGAAAAATAAGAAACTACAAAGCAGTAAATGTGTATTGTGACAACAGTTTATTGGCGAAGCGCTACCTTCTTCTAGTTTAATAAATAAAAAAAAAGTAATGATACTGCAGAGATATTTGTGGCATGTGGTATTCCTCTTTTCAAACTTAACAATCCTATTATGAAAGCATATTTGGAGAAATATACTGGGAAGTCCTTCCCAGATGAAAACCATACCTTCAACCTCTGTATGAAGAAAAATTAAACAGATCAGTCAAGTAGAAGATGAAAACCAGTATATTTTACATTAGACGAAACCACTGATAGACAGTTGAGATATTGAACTTTTTTAGATATGTTCTAAACATTTGAGTTGTTGATTAATATCTGCTTTAACAGTTTTCTGGACTTGTGATTTCAATAACATAATGTTCTGGAACTTGTCTTACTCAGACTTTTTAATATATGACAACATGACTGCATTTTGTGTTGTGAGTTACTTGATGTCACTAGTTTTGGTACTCTTTAATGATAATTCACATGGGAAATTTGCACCTTCTATTTTAAAAAAATTGCACCTTCTTTGCACTTTTTCCTGCTAAATTAAAGCACCTTTTTCACTAAAATTTTGCACCTAAAATTCCTAGCTCTAGTCATGATAATACACTTTTTCCCAATATAATTGATGTTCATGGAATAACACATCTTATTTATGTATGTATTACAAATCACTCGCGAGTCAAGCTTTTGCTTGAAACAGAGAAGTATGGGCCCAAGTGGCTTGTAAATTCTTCCAAGTCTTCAGGCCCTAGTCTTCCAGCAGCAGCTGCTGCTTATAAATACTGCATGTGAATTAAAGGAAGAGAATGTAATCATAATAAAATACAGTGCCCCTTTTTGAACGTTGATGGGGTATTAGTTACCTGCTGCTATGTGGGTCTGGTATGACAACTCTCGGTCATGAATGCTGTGAGCATTCAATTGAAATTGGATTCAAGATATTAAATAACAGTATTCATTACTCACCCTTATCATAGATGATGCTGTAAGTGCTGGTCATCTTGTCTCAAACATATAGACACCTTCTTATGGAATTATCATTCACACAAATCAGTTCTTTTATACTAATGGATCTAACTTTTGTTCCTCTGTAAAGAGGCAAGATTTTCGTTGGCTGTGTTAAACCTAGTCACTAAGTTTAATGTTGCATTTCTACACTGAAGTGGCCTGTTAGGAAATTTTCATCTAATTTTTCCACATAAATCCTTATTTCTTATAAAGTTTTAAAACTGTACACATATTATGCGAGTGAATATACAACCATACTGTAGCATGAACTACTTGTAAAATCATTAATACATTCACTCCATGAATTAATCACAAACTAATTCAGTCACTGACAAAATAAGCCTGAAATTCATAATATATGTTGAGCGCTCATGGCATGTGTGATTAGGAGTTGTCCACCAGGGCCACATAGCAGGAGGTAATTAATGTCCCGTCTATGCCATGATAATGCCACAGCCCATATTGCTAATGAATCCATGAGAGAACTGAGCCATATATTTGCCCAAAGACTTATAAGTAATGGTTTGTAGCCTCACTGATCCCCAATTTAACATGTTGTGATTTTTATTTATGGGGAAAATTTAAAAATAAAGTGTATGCTGCTAATCCTCACACATTTGAGGAACATAAACAAAAAGAATCAAATACAAGTTAGTCTAGAAGAACTGATTTGTGTGAATGATAATTTCATAAGTAGGTTGATGTATTCATATATTAATGTTAGGTTTTCAATAAATAAAATCAATACTGAGTCATGAATATTCTTACCTCATATATCTATGTTCTTCAACACAGAACTGCGGTTTCAGGAGCCATCGCATCCCTTATCAGCTGCTGTTACGATTGTCGATTCTTCATCATGCCAGTTATCTTCTAAACTGCCATCTAGTTACAAAGTTCATCAAATCAACATTAGATGGCAGTTTAGAAAATGACCAGCATGATGAAGAATCGACAGTTGTGACAGCAGCTGATGAGGGGGATGTGATGGCTCCTGAAACTGTGGTGTGAATATGACTCATATTGATTTTATTAGGTTGATGTATGTTTGAGAACAAGATGGCCAGCACTTACAGCATTTTCTATGATAAGTTTGAGTAATGAATATTGTTATTATTTAATATTTTATATCCAATTTCAACCGACTGCTCACAACACGTGTTACCAGGAGTTATCACATCAGACCCACATAGTGGCAGATAACTAATGTCCTGTCAACAGTTTGATCTGGCGCACTGAAGTACTGTATGTGATATATTTATTATTTTCTTTATATTTATACTCGCCTATGAAATCACAATTCGATACATATGTTTCATAGATCTTAGCTTCATAACTGCAACACCAATCTACTATGTATTTGCTTTATTTTCTAGAACACAAAGGTCTGTAGTTCATTTTGAATATGAAAAGTCTGTCAATGAATTATTCTATATACAACTATGTAAAATTCCACATGCAGTTAATTATTAAGTGTACAAAATATAAAAAAGTATAAAATTATGGAATATTTAACTGAAAGGTCCGTCTCCTCAACTTTATTAGTTATTTAACTGTAGCGCTTTCAGGACTAGTCCCATCATCAGGAGGATTCAAAACTGGTGTTTCACTGAAGATCTGGTAGAGGGGGTTACACGTACTGGGATCGTTTTCGTTTAACAGATGGTTGTAGTTGTTAACTACTTTCAAAATTTCCATCTCCTCGAGTATGTTTATCTTCTCTGGATTATTTTCTCTGTGCATTACTGTTAGGGTGTTTTCAATATTTAACATGCGATGTCCTTCATGGATAACATGTTTTGCATAGCTTGATTTTCCTTCTGCGTGAATAAAATCTCGAAAATGCTGTTTAAATCTGATGTTAAAACTTCTGTTTGTTCTTCCTATATAAAATTTGTTGCAATCCTTATATACTCCTTTGCTGTTGAAAATGTTATTTTCTTCAATGTTATTGCTTATTATTTTTTTAAATTTGTTATTAGTTCTGTATGCTATTTTTACCTTTTTATCGGATTTCTTTAGTGTATTGGCTAATTTTGTTGTTTCTTTTTCTGTGTTATCCATGTTTTCTTGTTGTCAGATTCCCTTTGAAGTTTAGTTATGTTAGATATATTGTTCTTTCTTTTTTGTTTATTTATGAGTTTATTTATAATTTTTTCATTACAGCCATTGGTTTTTGCAATATATTTAATGTAGTTGAGTTCTTGAGTATAATTGTCTTTGCTTAATGGAAGTTTCAACATTCTATTAATTAAGCTGTTAAATATGCTTATTTTATGTTGAAAGGGGTGTGTAGAATTTTTGTTTATGGCAAGAGCATTGTTTGTAGGTTTCTGGTAGATGCTGATTTCTAGTTTATTGTTGTGTAGATTTTTTGTTATAGACAAATCTAAGTAGTTTATACTATTATTAACTTCTATTTCCTCGGTGAAGGTGATTTTTTCATGCATATTATTTAAGTCTTGTAATATTTCTTTTTCTTTTCTATTTTCATTGTCATATATTACTAGTACGTCATCGACATATCATACTATCAGTTTTATGTTAAATTTGTGTATTAGTTCCTCAAAATGTTTATTTTCCAGTTCCTGTAGGAAGAATTCGGCTATTATTCCGGATGTAGGACTCCCCATTGGGATCCTGTCTTCTTGAATAAAAAGTTCATTGTTAAATTGGAAGTAATTTTATTTTATTGTTGTTATTAATTTATTTAACTGATTGATATAGTTTTCTTCAACTTTACTGTCTCTTAGTTTTTGTCTTATTATGTTTGCTGTTTCATTTATCGGGATATTTGTGTGAAGGTTTTTTATGTTGAATGATGTCATTTTAGTGTTTCTATTGATTTCTAAATGATATAGTCTATCTGCTAGTTCAAATCAGTTCTTAATTGTATAATGATTTTCAAGTTTGACAACATTTTTCATATTCTGAGCTACTAATTTAGAAATTTTATAGTTAGGAGCATTCATGCAATTAACAACTGGTCTTATGGGAATGTTGTCTTTATGGATTTTTTGGAAGAGGTTTCATTACTGGTGGTGAGGGAGTATTATTTATCCATTTGCTGTTTTTGTATTTATTATGTTCATTATTGATTGTGATGGTGACTAATGGGCACGATTTTAATGCTTCCTTTATTTGTCTGTTATATTTTCCTGTAGGATCCTTTCCGATTCTTTTAAAGTTATTTTCTTTTATAAATTGTTTGGTTTTATTGAATGTATTCTTCTTTTTCCATAATAGCTATTGTATTGCCCTTGTCGGCTTTTGTCTGTATTATATTATTGCTCCTAAATTTTGTTTTTATTTTAGAGATGTTCTTAAGAGTTTGTTTATCTTTAATGTTTATCATTGGTGGAGTTTCTTTTATGACTTTAGCTACTTCATATCTAACATAATCTTTGTTATTAATATCAAGTTTATTTATTGCATTTTTTTTTTATTACAATTTCACTTTCAGTAATTACATTTTGTTGTGCTCTTTTTACATTATGTGTAGGAAAATTGAATTTATATCTCATTTCTAGTAAATCTGTTTCCTGTTTATTGAATTTTATTTTTGTAAGGTTTGCAATTCTTTTATCCTCAATACACTAAAGAAAGCCAATAAAAATGTAAGAATAGCATACAGAATAACAAATTAAATAACATAATAAGCAATAACATTGAAGAAAATAACATTTTCAACAGCAAAGGAGTATATAAGGATTGCAACAAATTTTATATAGGAAGAACAAACAGAAGTTTTAACATCAGATTTAAACAGCATTTTCGAGATTTTTATTCAAACAGAAGGAAAATCAAGCTATGCAAAACATGTTATCCATGAAGGACATTGCATGTTAAATATTGAAAACACCCTAACAGTAATACACAGAGAAAATAATCCAGAGAAGATAAATGTACTCGAGGAGATGGAAATTTTGAAAGCAGTTAACAACAACGACCATCTGATAAATGAAAATGATCCCAGTACGTGTAACCCCCTCTACCAGATCTTCAGTGAAACACCAGTTTTGAATCCTGCTGATGATGGGACTAGTCCTGAAAGCGCTACAGTTAAATAACTAATAAAGTTGAGGAGACGGACCTTTCAGCTAAATATTCCATAATTTTATACTTTAATTTTGAATAATACCTCAACGGAACAATCATGAATCTTATAAAAGTTAAGTCATAAAATATTAGCCTACTGAAGGTAATTTTAAGGAAAAATATATCCAACAGTGAAAATCGGCATAAAAAGTAGAATTTAAACAGCGAATGTTACATAAATAAAATGTTTTTGCACAAATAGTTAATGAAGAGAGCTGTATTTTAAAAATTGTTTATAAAGTAAGAACTACATTTTATTTAGGATATAAACAATTTTTTAAAATCAAAATTACAGTAAAAAATAACATTATGAGGTATAAATGAGTTGTAGAAAATGTTTTTATATCTCACCTCATACAGTTCTGTGTTTTCACAATACTGGTTACCAATGCATTTTATCATCATCTTCAGTCGAACTCCAATGGAGTTAAATTACCTTTGAAACTGGTATCGTGAGAACACAGAATTTTATGAGGTGAGATAAAAAAACATTTTCTTCAACTCATTTATAATTTTTTTTCTTTATTTTCCGATAACCAAGTTTTAATATCTTGTTCTGAAAATGACATACTGAGAGCTTTATTCCAATTAAATAATGTAAGTAAAAATTTTAATTTGAAATTTCAGCTAACAAAATTGAAGATATTCAAAATAAATAAATAAAATCAGTTATGTATGCGACATTATTAATAAATCCCTAAAAATACCAGGAAGGAAACCAAAATTAAATTTTATAAAGTAATGGTGATACCAATGATGCATTAAGGTTTAGAGTTTTGGGTATTGACATGAAAAGAGGAAAGGAGAATTGAAGCAGTGTAAATGAGATATTTGAGATCAGTTGGAGGATATACCTCACTGGATAAAAAAAGATAAGTGAAGACATAAGGAGGGAACATATTTAAATTAACAGACAGAATAAAACAAAGTAGAAATTATTTGAAACAACATGCACAAAGAAGGAAAGCTGACTGCATACTAAAACTGATGATGAAACAAATGGTAGAAGAAATGTTGGAGGAAGATTGAGGACAAAATGGGCTCAACAGTGTTAAAGAATGAGACCAGAACAAGCCTTATGAGGTTTAATATATAAAGTTGATGATGATAAACAATATTTTTCATAATCATTAAAGAATTGGAAATTGATACTTCACCTCATAATTTATGAGTTGTCAATTTATGATGCTTTAGTGATTATTAAAAAACCTCTCAGTGTTACTTCCTAATAATATTAATATTTTCTTGTTCTATACTACATAATTATAGGTATATGAGTGTTTATCATTACACAAAAAATATTCATCTACATTCAGGATTTCTTTCTCAATATTTCCCAATATAGTTACAAAAAATAAGAATATCTAACAACAATAATAATATAATTGTAGGCTTTCACGGCCGGCATCTTGATCCATATTAACCAAATATGGAACAATAATAATAATAAATTAATGCATATTTATAATAAATTAATGTTTTACCTAATATTTATCATCTTATTTGACAGTAATATATATAAATTTTATCATCAGTGATCAATATGATAACACAATATTTTTAGAGAATAAAAGAAATATCTAAGAAATATACCAACACACAAAAAGATAGAAAATCTAGTACATAGTATATGCATGTTTTATTTTACTAATTGGAACATCTTTGAATGCTAATTGATTTATCTTATATTAATGTCAGTTCCTTTCTCAAAGAATCTGCTGATGTAAATCTCATGGTTAATAACTATAGCCCCTAATGTATTTCACTTTTAGTGGGTCGTAATCTTATAAGGACAGGTCAGCCTTATGCTTAAATGGATATAAAGTTCGAAACTATTAAACTATAAACACTTAATTTTTAATCACTTGAGTTGGTGTTTACTTGATGAAAATCCATATTTATTAATTAAATAAAAATACAACTTAGTTTTATTTGATTTTCATATTTATTAAGACATAATTCAGTGACAGCTGTTTCAATACCCCTGTACCTTCTTCAGACATGTTAACAAATTATGAATTGTGTTATTGTAGTACATATCAACTGATCTAAGCAACAACACAACAATAGGTTATTAAATTTTTTTTGTTAAATTAAAAAAAATTAAATAAATGATTGTTGTATTGTCGCTTAGATCAGTTGATAATTTATTAACTTTTTTGTTAAATTAAAAAAAATTAAATAAATGATCGTTGTATTGTTGCTTACATCAGTTGATATGTACTATAATAACCAATTCATAATTTAACATGTCTGAAGAAGGTACAGTGTACCGAAACAGCTGTCACTGAATTATATATTAATAATTATGAAAATCAAATAAAACCAAGTTTTATTTTTATTTAATTAACTTTATTTTTATTAAAAATTTAACATTTTTCAATAAAGGATAAATTATTTTAATTTAAAATTTCATATCTGTGACATACTGGATGCAGTACTCTGGTGTACAGGCATGTAAAGTGACTTTTAATATACAGTAGGCTTATAAAAGCCTTAGGTCTAGTTGTAACAGTTTTGAGATAACACTTTTAAGTCTAAAATAAGCATTCTAAAAATTATAAGACAGTATAAAAAATAATGGACAAAATGTAAGTAAATAATTAGAGTATTATGAAATATAATTCTCAAGGAAACACTGCCACTAAATGATATATATATATATAAATTAAAATTGACACTTTCCTGCAATATTATCTTATAAATATTATATGGAACAAATTATTGTAATTATTTTATAGAAATAAATGAACCAATATACTGTATACCAGTGAAAATTTGATAAAATATAATGAATGTAATACTGAACAAATATTGTTAATTTTTGTTTTTAAAGGTCCACTATTATGTTAAATAGTTATGACACTTAGTTTCATTAACATTTGTTTCATATAAGACAATGAGAGTGAAATAGCAAACCATGTAAGGATGGGCTTTCAGGCTCAAATAGCAGTCATCTAATGGAGAGAAGTTGTACTAACCACTCTACACATGTTCTATACAACTTCAGTCAATGACATCCCACACAACAAGGTTCATGGCCCAAAGAAAGGCTTTAATGTGATCTATGGAATGTACAGAGTGGTACAAAATAGGTGCTTAAATTTTTTTGTCTACTATGGTTTAATCATATGTCATAAATGGATCTCATTCTGTTATTTTTGTATTGTATTGTAGGCCTGACAATTCTATAGCTCACTCATCAATGTCTCAATTCACATTTCAGAATTGAAGCACTAACATTGGAACACCATTTGTTTATTGCATAATGTTGTGTTTCAACAGAAAATTTGGTCCAAGAACAGCACCATCCGAAATGATCATTTCTCGTTTAGATTACAGCACAGAACTGAAGTCAAATTGTGATGACCAAATTTAAGCATTCTCTGATATAGATGTTTTTGTAACATTTTCCCTGTTTTTTAAAAGGTTTATGAAACTTTTTGAAAAGACCTGATTCCTACATGATGATTCCAGGAAGGGCTGCTCAGGATGACCAGCCTCAGTTGTAAACTGGAGAATGTGGAATGAGTGAGAACCTATTCTATGAGGAGCCCACTATATCAACAAGACATGCAGCACAGCAACTCAGGATATCATGATGGTCTCTCCAGAAAATCATAAAACAGAAACTGATGCAAAAATTCAACTGTGTCAAATTTTGAAGGACAAGGATGTAGAGCAACGATATTCTTTTACAAATGAAATGATTGAGGCCTTTGAAAATGGAACAGTTGATAAGGGTCAGATCTGGTTTAGTGACGAGGCACATTTCCATCTCCATGAGGATGTCAACAAACAGAATTGACATCCCTGGAGTACTGTGAATTTACTCGTTCAATTTGCTGTTCCTCTTCATCCACAAAAGTCACTGTTTGGTGTGCAATCAGTGCACAATGCATTATTGGGCCCCATTTTTATTGAGGGAACTGTCAGAGCAGACAAATATAGACAGGTACTGGAACATGAATTTATACTGGCTACATGCTGCTGCCAAATGCTGTGAAACTACTGGTTCATGCAGGATGGAGCACATCCCCATTGTACTGCAGATGTCATTGATTTCTTTCAGGCAATGTTCAGAGATATTGGATAATTGCCCTATATACTTTAACATTCACTGGACAGGTGTAGAATAGTCCCCTTATAGTCCCAACCTCAATCCATGTTTTTATTTCTTATGGGGTTATCTAAAGGACAGAGTCTTCAAAGATGCATCTGTAACACTCCAGGATCATTGTATTGCAATTTCAAGAGAAATTATTGGGGTAGAAAATGATGTTCTTTAGAAAGTCATCAAGGAATTCAGGTCAAGACTCTACATACTCATTGCTGCAGAAGGAAACTACTTGCTGTATTAAATTTCAGGTTTTCTGTTATACCATAAATATGATCACAAAAATCTATTATGCCATATTATATCATAGTAGACAAAAAGTTTGTAACACCCAATTGTGTCACCCAGTATGAACAGGGCTACTACAAAAGAAGGAACAAATTTTAATTTCTATAAAGCAGAAACTATCTGTTATACCAAAATGCAATTTATAGTACTATATTGAGTAATTCTGAAATTTAGTATGTATTGTTGTGGTTGGTAATTCTGTATGAAGGGACAACTATTAAAGGGGGATGAGATACATTACCCCCCAGTATTCACAATTATTGAATTTATTTATTTAGGAACTATATTTTCAATTTTTATTTGTAGTTATTTGCTTAAAATTGATGTAATTTTTATAGCTACTGTGTAATTGGTTCACTTTCTGAGAAATCCCAGTGACCTTTTCTATTTTGCTATGTGAAACTATTGGATGACTATTCCAGATTAACTGACTGTATGTATTTTATAAAGTGTTTTTTGTACTTCTTAACCAAGTCTGTTTTCAAATTAGTCCACTATCCCATGGCATGGTATTTATTTCCTATAGTATGAGAAGGAATAAGTCAATGCTCCTAATTTTGACTTTGCATAATGATGATGTTATTGATGAGGACATGAGGGAACAAAAAACCTGGAAACTGAGACTTTCTACAACAAAACTAAAATTGGATCAAATATTGTGGATCAGCTCTACAACAATTACTATGTTTCTAGAAATTCAAGACAATGGTCTGTGGTAATATTTTATTATATACTCAATGTGCTGCCTTCAATGTATTATGAATATACAACATTAACCTGCAAGCAAATGGAATAAAGATACAAGAGTTTCTGGATAAACTAGTATGGGAATTACTAAGACCCTAAGGGAAGAAGTAACATTTCACAACTTCTGGCAAATATAAAGAGGCAGGCAAGTTTCTTGTTGGCCAAAGGGTTCAGAATCAAACTAACAAAAATGTACTTCAGTCCATTGGTGCTATGAACGTGGAAGGGACAGTTTCTATACCATTTTCTGTTGGATACAAATCCACCAGAAAATGGTATAAAACTGTCACAAATGGATGTGCAAAGATCAAATGAAGAAATTTGTAGATGTTGGTATGAAAGTCTTTAAAAATTTATATTTTACAGTAAACTGAAATTAATTAAAATTATTATAAGTAAGCCAACCAGTAAATAGTTCTCTTTGTAACAAATACATCATTATAACAAAGCAATGATCTAAATTTTTTGCTATTCTCTCTGCCAAAGTAATTATAAAATCTTGCCATACCAATGTCCTTTCATAGGAAATTCTTTTATATTCACTTTATTCAAATTGGTCATTTTTATTCCAATAAAAATAAAAATTTGAAATTGGCCAATACAAGACTTTAGTAATATGGTATGTTCTTCAAAATACCTTTGCAAAACATAGTTTGAAGAAAAATATTAGGGATTCCCCATAATCTCTCTCCATATAAATAAGGCTTAATCCTTCACAATATTCTTCAGAGGTATTTCTGTGCATACTTATTCACTTTTGCTTTGTAAACAATGGAAAAGCATTATCTATAATAACATCTAAATAACAAACAAATGAAGAAAGAGTAACGAATATGAATGACACGTTCTTAAAAAAACAGCATACATAGAACAACTTTCAAAAGAAGAGATATGTTTAAAACCATTGAGAATTATGTCCTATAGCTATAGGTCTCTCACATTACAAATAAGTGTTTTAGATGTTCTGAAGTTATACCATGATAATCCAAAATTAACTAACCCTAGAATATACAATATATTGTTAAATTTTAAAGCACTGGAAAAAAAAAAAAAAAAAAAAAAAAAAAAAGGAAACTAAGAAGTTATAATTTACAATTAGTGAAATTGGAAAGATAAAGAATGAAGAAAAGTGTTTTTACAAGAGCTATTAATTGTTTTTGGTGGTTCTTGTTTGAAGATGGAAATATGTATGGTAGCAGTAGAAGCTTGGTGCGATGAATAGGATTTGTGATAGATTATGTAATACACATGCAACAAATGTACCCTAAGCCAAATGTAGCACCTCGAGTAAGGGAATCACTTTCTGCTATAGATGCATTATGACTATTTTACACGCATGAGGATTTTGATTCTTCAGTTATCTGTGTGAGCAGCATCATACCTACAAATGCACAACAGTACTCCTGTCAAAAGAAGAGAATCTCAGAACCTGCAATCTGTGTTGGATGAGATTCAGGAGCTCAAGAAATTAATGTCTGAGATTTTGCAGTATCATCAGAACTCTTCAGCTATAAATTCCAGTTCAGCAGCAGAGTGTTAAAGATTCAGAAGTGAAAGCATTGCCACCTCTGCCTCCACCTCTACCACTTACACCATCTCTATGCAAACAGTCCTGTGTCAAGAAAGAAGCAACATGAGTGCTAATGCAGCTTGAAGACAATTCTGATCCTGTTGATATGTTTGCCAATGTTCTCAAAGGTTTGAACACTATAACACTTCGTCCTGTTGAAAGGACACTTGGAGGAAGTCCCATGAAATTTGCATCCTTCTCTTAAGCAATCAGGTACATTATTGATGATTCTAAAAAAAAAGATTTAGAACAATGCACTTGGATTCACCAACAAAAGAGAGGGGCTATACGTCAGATGAGATATTAGCCAGATGGACATAACTATTAAACAAAAAGTTAACCCAACTGAGATTAAGGCTGGAGTATGCACCTTTAAATCCCTTAGAAATGGGGATATATTAATGAAGTCCATCACCAAAGCTTACACAGAAAATATATGCTCCAGTATCAATGAAAAATGCAGTGAAGAAATGGAAGCAAATGAAATGAAACTGAGAAACCATAAAATGATAATATATAATGTTCCACAAGAAATGGAAATGGATCACATGAAGCAAGCAATATGTGAACAGAACACAGAATTGAATATAAAGGAAGATGACTTTAAACCAAAATTTGTCTTTAGAGATAAAAAAGGTAACTTGGTCACAGAAATGAAGTCAGTAGTATGGAAGACATACTGGGTAGAAAAATCAAGATAGGATGGAACATGTGCAACTTAGATGATTACATAAAAGTAAACAGATGTTTTAAGTGTAGTAAATGTAACCATCACGCTCAGGAGTGTAGAGGCGATCAAATATGCCCACTCTGCACTGGTAATCATCACATCAGAGAATGCAAAGCAAGAAAAGAACAATACAAATGCATCAATTGTGTCAATCACAACAAATACAATAAAACAACACTGGTAAATGAGAGCCACTCTTCAGTTGATAAAGAATATAAGATTTATAAGGCATTGTTAAATAAGTGCATTCTCAACACAGCTACAAGACGTAATACAGGTATGATCAATAACCAGTCCAATCCATTAAGATGTCTCCAACTTAACGTACAACATTCTAGGAATGCAACAAACAATTTAGTACAAGGCCTGTTATGATCCTATAGAAAATTTTCCCTCCAGCGTTTCATAGGATGGCCCAGAGATCTTTGTCCTCTTGGTATATAATTATAAACAGCTTTGGGGATCCGATTTGAACTCATTCTTTCAAGATGGTGTTTCCAATTTAGTTGGTACTGTTTAATATATCCAAAATTGGCATATTCTTCAATTCTTTTAAGATATCAGTGTTCCTTTTTCAATCCCATCTGGTGTAACCTGCTGTTCTGCACATGAATCTCATGTTGTCTTTTTTAGTGTCCATGCTTCACTACCATAGGTCAACACTGGTCTAGCCAAAGCGTTATATAAACATAATCTGGTGTTTTTTTGTACAAGGGATGGTTTCATAACTTGATTAATAATTCCCAAACTTTTATTATAACTAGTAATTTCTTCAGGGATATCCTTTTCATCCCAAATAGAGAGATAGTATCCACGATATTTAAATTGATTAGATCTCTCTAAAATTTTATTCTGGAGACAGATTTTACTTTGTATGGGGTCCTTCCCATGAAATGCCATAATTTTAGTTTTGTTAATTGACATTTCCACTTTAAATTTGGTAGCTATTTTTTGTAAATTATAAATTGATCGTTGCAAATCATTTTCGGAAAGTGCCAGAAAAAATTATAACACAGACTTAATATTCAAGGAGGAGCCGTATGTTATCAATAATCAACTGGCAGGTCTCCCCAAAACGTTTGCAACATTTACAAGAGGAACCGGGAGAAAATGAATAGCAATAATAACGAATAACAACAAAATGGATACAATAGCTATTAACCAGCTAAGCAACACAGACCGTGTTGTAGTAGAGATCATTATCAGCAACAAAAACTTTTATGCAGCGAGCTTATACTTTGATATCAAAAGAGACATAGGAAGAGATATACAACAAATTGAAACTATACTGCATCATGCAAAGGACTTTGGACTAATAATCACAGTTGACACAAATGCTAGGAGCATCACCTGGTTTGACAATAAAACGAACCAACAAGGTAAAAAAACTTGAATTTATAACTACCAGGAACTTAATAATAATTAACGAAGATAATGGAATCCCAACATTTGAGACTAGTAGAGCTAGCAGTCGAGTCAACTTAACGATCTCCACTCCTAATCTCTTTTACTCCATTATTGAGTGGACCAGTGGAGAGGAGGAAAGTTGCTCTGACCACAAACTCATCTCTTTCAAACTAGCAGGAAATAATGAATACAGAACACCTGAACAGAATCATCATTCATAATATATAATAAAAGAAGAAAACTTCCACAAATTTGATGAAAGCCTGATGGAAACAATCAGAGCCACATTTAGTTGTACAACAAAAGATAAAGCAGCTGTTGAGAAAGAACTAACAGAGAAAATTAAGACCATAAACCCCTTTTCCTGCATTCAAACAGCAAGTAGATCAGCATTCCGATCAAAGAATTTAAGTAAAAAAAGGAAAGGTAGATCTGTCCTTTCTGACAAATGAATGAATAATTCTATGTAAAAAGACAAACACAATGAGGCGAAGATACCAAAGAACACAAAACAACTCAAACCTACGAGAAGAGAGAAAGAACCTTTACCAAGATGGTAAACTCTAAGAGGAAAAAACAAATTAATGGAGAAATGTTTGCACAGTTACACCAGGATCCAATCCATGGACCATAGTTTATAAAAGCCTATCTGGAAAAAAACTAGAAACAAGACCTCTTTGACTACACTAAGGATGCCAGAATGGCCATATAGCAAGGGCATGGAAAGTACAGTAAAATGTATCGTATATTATTTTGTACCTGAGGACAATGAAGAAACTGACAATGAATATCATTCAGAAATTAGAAAACTTATAATGGACCCACCAGAGGAAGCAAGTGACAGAGGATTCACAAAGGAGGAAATCCAAGCTGTGCTCAAGAAATTTGATCCTAAAAAAACACCTGGAGAAGATGGAATCTCGAGTGACATTCTCCTATGAGTATTCAAACTTATCCCCAACTTATTTACAGAACGTCCACCGCTGTGGTCTCGAGGTAGCATACTGCCTTGTCACGCAGCGGGCCCGGGTTCGATCCCCGGTCGGGGCAGTTTTTCTGGGCGAGGTTTTTATCGGGGTTTTTCCTCACCTGTAAGACAAATGTTAGGAAAACTTTAAGGCCCAAACGGTCCCCGAAATCATATGGCCATCATCCTTATCATTATCATTATCATCATCATCCTTCACCGGTGTGGAAAGCAACGGGAAGCTACCACACCTACATAATTCCCTAGTAAAGCTGCATGCATAGCATGAAAATGCTATGATTGCAGTGAAGGACCTGCCTTCGGGCAGAATTACTATGGATGGATTTACAGAACTGTACAATACATGTTTGGAAAAAGGTTGCTTCCCAAAACTGTGGAAAAAATCAATAATAGTCCCAATCACTAAACCAGGCAAGGAACATTCTAATGAAGTGTCAAAATACAGGCCAATAAGCATCCTCAATGTAGTGGGAAAAGTACTGGAGAAGTTACTCGTCGACAGAATTCTACACATGTACAAAAATAAATTATTCAATAGCAACCAATTTGGATTCACCCCACAAGTAGGAACAATAGAAGTAGTAATGGAGGTTACAATCATCATTAAATAGAGTCTGAATAAAAAAAAAGTGTTGTTCTGGTAAGTCTAGATGTAAAAGATGCATTTAATGCGGCATGGTGGCTGAGCATATTATACAATCTAAAACAACTTAAATGTCCAAAAAGATCTATATATATTTAGCACAGAATTATTTCAGAGACAGATCAGCAATGTTCTCAGTGAATACGCTTACAGTTACAAAGGAGGTAACCAAAGGATGCCCACAAGGCCTTGGATTTTGGACCATCATATACTACTCACTGCTGAACCGTAACTTCTCAAACCATTCTAATGTTATCACTTTCGCTGACGACCTAATACTTCTCTCAACAGGAGATAATGACAATGAGGCAGAAAATTATGCCAATACCGATATCAGAAAGATAGAAGAATGAGCTAACAATAACAAAATCACATTCATTGAATCAAAGTCCACAGCAATGTTAATATCAAGGAAAATGACCTCCATTAACAAAAATATCAGTATATATGTCAACCATGAATGCATCAAGCAAGTTCAAGAAATGAAATACTTAGGAATCCACCTCAATTGCAAACTATGCTTTGATAAACACATTGAGATAACAACAAACAAGGCTATGAGCCTAATGAACATGTTAAGAAGAGCAGCTAGAAAGCAGTGGGGACTTGGACACAAAGCAATGCTAAAAGACTATATACAATGGAGCAATCTTGTCTATGTTTACATATGGAGCCCCAATATGGGAGGAAGAACTAAGAAAAAAAATTGAAAAAACTAAACAGGTTCAAAGAATTATACATGTCACCATAGCTAAAGTCTATAAAACATTATCATATGAAGTATCTTGTGTCATAGTTTGCATCAAACCAATAGCTATCAGCATACAGAATTTTTTAAAGGAAAATTTTAAGAAGAATATTTGGATCAAATAGAGGAACTGATAACTGTTGAGGAATCAAAACAAATAACGAACTAAACAAATTAATCAGAAATCAGAATATAGTGAACCATATAAGATCTCTCAGAATTAGTTGGCTTGGACATTTGATATGAATGGATGATCAGACTAGTAAAGAAGCTCTATAAATGGAAACCTATAGGAGCCAGAGCAGTTGGAAGACCGAAGATCAGATGGGAGAATGACACAATGAACGATCTAAAGGAAATGAAGTGACTAATTTGAATATGGCAAGAGACAGATTGGCATGGAGGAGGATTGTTGAGAAGGCAAAAACTTTGACTTTTGAAGTTGTCGTGCCTTAGGATGATGATGATGATACAAGAAACAGTCCAGTAATACAGACCAATGCATGATGACCACACATACATTGACGTACCACTGAAAAAGGAGGAGTGGCCACATCCGGCAGAAAGAATCACTGTGAATGAGATTGTAGAATCAAACAACTACAAAATAGAAATATACACTGATGGCAGTAAATTCCAAGGGTAGGAGCTGCTGCAGTCATCTTGAAAAACGTAAAATTAGAGCAAACATTAAAATCCAAACTGTCCAATCATTGCTCAAATAATCAAGCTGAATAGATAGGAATTCTTGAAGCTCTAGAAGCAATACCATCCATTGATCAAATCAGCTCTGAACAAAGTCTTGTTGTGGTTTATATGGATATTCAAGTTACTCTTGACCTAATTAAAGACAAAAATAAGACAAACAATAGGAAAACTCAGAGAACAAAATTGGACAGTACACTTTGGCTGGATAAAAGCACATGTTGGAATTTATGGCAATGAAATGGCAGATCAATTGGCAAAAGAAGCTACGACAGAAAGTAGCACAACCATAGAGTATACAAAAATACCTAAATCATCAATTGTTACCCAAATAAAAGAAGAAGGAACTATTAAATGGCAGAACGAATGGAATAACACAGATAAAGGAGCCACATGCAAGAAGTTCTTCCATCAGTCAAGATAGATTAAATCTTAAATGTGACATAACTCTGAATTTTCTGAAATGGTAACAGGTCATGGCAAACACAAATTACATTTTCATTGTATCAGAATATGAAACAACTCAACCTATCCATGCAGAAAAGCAACTCAGAATGCAGAACATCTCCTTTATGAATGTGAAATGCAGCAGCACTCTAGAAATAAGTTGAAGGAAGAAATCTGCAAAGAAGGAGGAACATGGCCTATGACAAGAAAGACCTAATAGTCAAATATTAAGACGTTTCAAGAAATATATAAAAACAATAGTGTATGAAAATGGGTGAACAACAAGTGATAAAGATAAAAACATGTGAAAAATACAAATAATATCATAATATGTACGAAACTATGTGATGTTATGTAATGTTATGTTATGTATGTAATATTACCACGGTAATGGGGCATACTGAAAAATAAATAATAACTACAAACAAATACTTGCAAAATAAAAAAAAGAGTGAGTAAGGGCTGCCCAAAAGGGTCTTGCTGTGGGCCAGGCTTTTGGAACGTATTGTACAACTCTCTACTCAGCCAGAAATTCTCTATCCATAACAAAATTATTGCTTTAGCTGACGACCTTCTAGTGCTCACTCAAGGCAGCAGCAACAAGGAAGTTGAAAACTTAGCAAACTCAGATGTTAAAAAAAAATTGAAACTAGGGCAAAAAACAACAAAATCGAGTTTAATGAGAGCAAATAAAAAATTATGCTAATGTCACAGAGAAGGAAATCTGGCAAGGAACCTATTAATTATAAGAAAAATTATAAAGACAAGAGAACTAAAATACTAAGGCATATTTTTGGATGAAAAACTCAATTTCAACAAGCACATACATTACATATCTGGAAAGACCCTTCTTCTAATAAATATGCTGAGCAAAACTACAATGGTGTCTAAGAAATATCTATAATGATGCTATCGTAATGGTTCTAACATATGGATCACCAGTCTGGGAACATCCCATAAGAAAACAGAAGAACTTACAGAAACTTCAGAGTTCAAAGATTAATGAACGTCAAAATAGCTAGGGCTTACAAAAATACTGTCCTTTGAGACTTCTTGTGTAATTGCCAGTGTCAAACCTATTAACATAACAATTAATGAAGTAACAAAAATTTATAGATTCACACATGGAATGACACTAGACGGTGTGGATTTTGACACGCCACTGCAAACAAGTAACTAGCTCCATCCAGCCGACAGAGTAACAATAGAGAAAATAAATAAAAACAATATATAATCTAGAAATATACACTGATGGATGCAGGATACAAGCCTGGTTGGAGTAGCAGCAGTATTCTACAAACAGAATTAAATTACATAGAATTAAAACCAAACTACATGATAATTGCTCCAATAATCAGGCTGAACAGATAGCGATTTTAAAAGCACTGGAAACCCTACACAAACTGAAAATCATGCATTGGACAAGAAATGTTGCCCTTTACACAGACGGCCTAATAACATTAGTTTTATTCAAGAAACAATTCTAAACATAACTTTCTAATAGGGGAAATACACAACAAACTTAGAAGTCTTAAACAGCAACAATGGGTCATACATTTCTCATGGTTCAAAGCTCACACAGGATTCTTCGGGAATGAGTTAGCTGAAATATATGCAAAAGAAGCAGCTCTTGAAAAGAGGACAAACCTAGTCTATACCAAGGAACCCAAAACAATAATCATGAGTGCTGTCAAGGAAGAAGGACTTCAACAATGGGACAACACAACTAAAGGCTCCCAATGCAAACGATTCCTTCCTTCTGTCATCCAAAGAATGAAACTAAACATCCCATTAACCCAGCAATTTCTTCTTCTTCCTTCCAAGTATTAGGCCAAGGCCTGTTACGATCCTATAGAAAATTTTCCCTCCAGCGTTTCATAGGACAGCAACAATAGCAATTATAAGTGGGCATGGCAAAACGAAGGCATATCTCTACAGGATTGGTGCAATAGATGATCCCAGTTGTACCTGTCTGCAACAGGAACAATCGGTACAGCATCTATTCTACAGGTGTCCAAAACTACAAAAACAAAGGGACAAAATGAAACTAACAATAGAACTGGAAAATGCACAATGCCCAGTACCTGAGGAGCAACTACTTTCAAAACATCTACAGCATTTTTCAAAATTTAATAAAAACATAGACATAGGGACAGAATATCAGATTAGGTAAAAGCATTTAAGAACATGTATATAAGGAACATAATCTCAATCTAATTAGTTGTAAATTCAAAAATTGTATGTAGTGTTAGGCTATGTAATGGGGATACTCAATAAAGCCAATTATATATTAAGGTAGAATTTTTTATCACTCACCTCATATTGTTCTTATTTCACTATAAACTAGTTTTGGAACATAGTTTCTGTTCCATCCTCAGTATCGTCTTGAAGAGCTGTCCTTCGCTCCTTCCATTGGCTGACTGAAAAACCTCGAAACCAAGTCATTCTCACTGGGAATTTCAAAGTTCATCAATTTCTTCTTTTTGCTCTTTTGAATGTAGATCTTTTCCCAAACAGTAAGTTCTTTGGGTTTTTCTATTTGTTTTAATAATTTAGCTTCTTTCTCGATAAGATTTTTTCAGACCATGCATGGACAGCCACTGCAGATTTTTCTACTTCCCCTTTCTTGACATTCCTGAGATGTCCTTTCACTCTAGTTTTCAAATTTCTCTTAGTTTTTCCTATGTAGAATTTCTCACATTCTTCACATTTAATTTGATAAATCCCTGATTTGTTTTCTTCTTTAATTTTCTCATTCTTATTAGGTCTAATCAGTCTACTGATGCTGTAGTCATTTTTGGGTGCTAACCTTATGTTGAAATCTTAAAATTTTTTTTGAAACTTGTGGTGTTTTAATCACATAGCTCACAAAGAAGCAGTTTTCAATAGTTTGGCACATAGATTAGTGAACATACCAATGAACAAAGAAAATTATGAAAAAGAAAAAGAACACATAATCAATGTAGCCATGAAAAATGGTTTTGCAATAAAAATGATACTCAAGAAAATAAACAAGTCCAAAAGACAAAAATTTATTAATCAAAGCACTCTTCTAAAAGTAAAAGAAGAAAATGTAAAATTTAGAAAATTCACATATCATCCATTAAAACAACACAAGTTTCAAAATTTTTTTAAAGATTTCAACATAAGGTTAGCACCCAAAAATGACTACAGCATCAGTAGACTGATTAGACCTAATAAGAATGAGAAAATTAAAGAAGAAAACAAATCAGGGATTTATCAAATTAAATGTGAAGAATGTGAGAAATTCTACATAGGAAAAACTAAGAGAAATTGAAAACTAGAGTGAAAGAACATCTCAGGAATGCCAAGAAAGGGGAAGTAGAAAAATCTGCAGTGGCTGCCCATGCATGGTCTGAAAAACATCTTATCGAGAAAGAAGCTAAATTATTAAAACAAATAGAAAAATCCAAAGAACTTACTGTTTGGGAAAAGATCTACATTCAAAAGAGCGAAAAGAAGAAATTGATGTACTTTGAAATTCCCGGTGAGAATGACATGGTTTCGAGGTTTTTCAGTCAGCCAATGGAAAGAGCGAAGGACAGCTCTTCAAGACGACAGAACAACGGTCGTGACGATACTGAGGATGGAACAGAAACTATGTTCTGAAACTAGTTTATAGTCAAATAAGAAGAACAATATGAGGTGAGTGATAAAAAATTCTACCTTAATGAATATACCTCATAGTGAGAATTCCTAAAATAAGTACCAATTATATATATCCATCCATAGTAATTCTGCCTGAGGGCAGGTCTTTCACTGCAATTGTAGCATTTTCATGCTGTGCTTTGCAGCTTTACTAGGGAATTGCAGGTGTGGTAGCTTCCTGTTGCTTTCCACACTGGTGAAGGATGATGAATGATGGCCGGATGATTTTTGGGGACCATTGGGTCCTAAGCTTCCTGACATTTTCTTACAGGTGAGGAAAAACCCCGGGAAAAACCTCACCCAGGAGCCTGTCCAGACTGGCAATCGAACCCGGGCCCGCTGTGTGACAAGGCAGTATGCTATCTCGAGGCCACAGCGGTGGACTTATACATATATATATATATATATATATATATAAATTCATGTTGGATTGGGATAGAAAACATCCATTACTGTTTCTAACAGTTTTCAACTCCTAACACTGCCACACATTCTTCTTATGATGATACTCCTTCTGAAGTAGACAGCCAGACTCTTAATGATACAAACAGAATCTTGATGCATAAGAATTTTGTAATATCAGCTGTCACATAGATAGCCATAGATACAGCCCCTAATGTTCTAGTCAGGGCATTAAAAGATGTTTGTTATATTGCAAATATCATGTTGGCTCTTTATATCATACCTCCAAGTCTTCAAAAAGCATGGACAATCTTGATTTACAAGAGAGAAGACTTGTTTAACAACAATTTGTTTAGTCATTCAGAGAATCATCAATTCTTGACAAACATTTACAATCTTTCATAAATTTATCCAAACATCAATATGAATATATAAGTCTTCCAGGTACATTTATCAGCACTTCTCACCTTGATTCTATTCTAACATTGGCCAAAACAAATAATCAAGATGTAAGATTAGTTTTCTTGAACATATAAATATGGAAGGTTCACCCAAATGGGTATTACTCTTTGCTATATTCTGATATCGATTTTGTTCTTTCACGGCACTCGGTGATATGATATTGGTTACATCTCTGTCCACACAATTCACGCACACATTGGTCATTCGGGGTGTGGAATGTCCTGTTCTTGCATAATTTGTGGTGGAAGCTGTGAATGGCTAGTCTTGTAATGGTGTGTCTCTGCTCCTGGTTCTCCTTGGTCCAGTTGCGATCGATCATTGCAGTCGTCCCATAGAAGTCGATATCTATCTCCGCTCTTTTCATTCTTCTCCGTTCTAGTAGCTTGTTGTTGGCTCCGGTAGATGGTAGGCTGAGTCTCAGATCTTCTATATAAAAAGTTTCCTTGGCCAGCTCATATGCCAGCCTTGATGGAGCATATTTTCCCACTCTGAGGGCACACTTTAGGAACCGTGCCTTGACTTTCTCAATGCGTTCTAAGTCACTGATTGTTAATTTTTCCCATATTAATTCGAGCCCATACGTGATTGTTGGGGATATTGTCGTGTTGAAAAGTGTAGTGGCTGACGTTAGTGATAAGGATGCAATATTCTTTATTCTATACATCGCTTTCGTGGCTTCTGCTGTCCTTTCTTGTATGTGGTATCTGAACGAGTTCCCTGTTGTTTGTAGGGTTACGCCTAGATATCTGAATTTGTTGACTGTTGTTATAGGTTCATTGTATAGCGTCATTATGTATTTTTTTTATGTCTGCCCTCCTTTTCTGAATGTCATCAGACAGGTCTTTTGCATATTGATGCTCAGTTGGTTTTTCATTACCCAGCTTTCTAATTCTAAAAGTGTTTCTTGTAGTTCTTCTCGGTTGGGCGATCCTAAGGCCATATTGTCTGCATACATTATTAATGTGGTTGCAGTCTTTCCTTCGAGTATCTCCACTATGTCTGCCGTCGCTATGTTAAACAGTAGCGGGCTTATGGGGTCGCCCTGGAGGACTCCATTCTTGAACATATAGAAATCATTTGACAACGTGGGGAATCATCATATTAAAAGAACTGTTTCTTCTCTCAACATTCCTAACAAGCTTTCTAGCTCGCTAATGAAATTACAAGAGGACAATTTTATTTGAGTGGAAGTTAATAAAAACTCTGAAGTTATTTCCTTCAATAGAGGAGTCATACAAGGCTCGCCTCTCTCCCCTTTCCTATTCTATGTATTAATTTATCACATTTATGCAAGCTTTCTAGCTCTACAACTGGTATCTGGACTTCCTAAAATCTCTATCATGGGGTTTGCTTATGACAGTTCTTATTGGTAAAAATAAAGAAACTGGAGGAATACTAACAGAACTTTCCATTCCTAGATTTAACAAAAGAAGGTTGGAACTCAGTGTACAGAAATCTAAGTGTATTTTCTTTCACCATAGAGTTTTTATGTCTCAAGCAATGCAATTACCTTAATAAAAAAGAAATGTTAAAGTACCTTGAAGTATCTTATCATGATTCTCAATTTTTCATTCCACAAAAGTTATGCTAGATCCTCAAACTAATTTGAAATTCTAATATATTTTTTTCAACCTTACCAAAAATTGAATATTTTATCAGAATTTGTCCTACATTCATCCATCTGTTTTCAACCTCTCCTCTCCAAAAAATACCACTGAAATTTCTTTCTAATGCTGACATAATGATTAGAAGTGTCCTTAAAGAAATTCTCCAGTTACCTATTGACATTCCTGATTGTATGATACATTCTTTCCAGAAATATAAAGAGTTGAGTGTTTTTAGGATGACATGGGAAACCTTGTAGACTTAAGTACTCTACAATAGAACATAGATACAACACCCTAGATACAAACATATGAACATAAAGGTGCACAATGCACGTAGTATTACTTTGTAATGGAGCATGCAGTATGAAGTAAATAATACAAATAATGGGAAGTATTTATCCAATATAAAACTTTTTGTAGGAAACTGATACATTCTGGTAATTCTCTCAACTATCTCGTGATATGACAGAAGGACAAGCAATGTGTACAAACCCTAAACATCATTCATTGTGAAGGTGCTCCAATAAGAGCACAGAAAGCTACAGAAAAAACTAAAGCGACAGGAATTTGAAAACTGGTGTATTTTAAGTATAAAGGGGAATATTCTCAAATCATTAGATCAGAAATAGAATCAATCTATCATCTTCTGAATGGAGATAATCAAAATGCAGGAAAATTGTGCGGTTTGAACCATTCCAGGTAGATCTCAGAGCAATAACCATTGTATGTTCTACCTCAATGAGCTTGGAAACTCTTACCTACGTTTTGGGATTTTGCCCCTTTGGAGAAACTTGCATGTTACTAGGCACAATAGAGAAAGAAGTCTCATTGCTGCAATTCTTTGATCAAAATAGCTCCCAGTTCACAAAAGGAAATTCACTGGATAGCTCAGAATGGTGGAACATGTTGTATTGATATGACTGTTATTACACCAGACAATTCTGTTCTCATCATTGACCCTACAATATGTTTTGAATCCAGCCTTAAACAACCGGATGAGGTGAACTTGGAGAAGAAGGCTATATATGCCTACTACGCTTTATTAAAAGGATAAATACTGCCTGGACACCATCTCTGTTCAAAGTCTACTTGTAGGGCGCTAATACCCAAAAAAAAAAGTCATTCCTGAAGCAATTAGGAACTGGCAAAGATCTCATAGCACAAGCTGTAACAACCTCACTAACAGGCTTTATCTTCATCTTAAGAAATCATATATATATGGCCAGTCTTTAAATCCTAGTTCTTAATTTTTCTTTTTTACCTACACTCTAGTTTAGAGCCAGTCAAGTATACATTCACTCCTGCTCGAATCTCACTCCCCAAGCTTCCCAATCTCGTTGCTTCTATGGTGGAACTTGGCATATACAGATACCAAACACATGTGTGAGAGCAGAATGCAAGCGAGAGCGACTGGGAGCCCTGTTGGATCAGATGAACAGTCTTCATTAGCAAAATAATTGTATATAATGATTGCAAAAGCTAAAGAGAATGAATAAAATAAATTATCTGTTGGAACCTACATTCTACAAACCTTACACTTTGAATATAAGTCTGTATATAACATGTGGAAAAATTAATTACATACATACTTACTACGGTGAATAAGCGGCATTAAATGTGTGTTTAGAATTTACATAAATTTATTTCCATACAAAATTGTTAAGAACATTTAAATGATGAGATTTCCTTTCATCTACCAATAAATAAAAATTATCAGACAATAATTGGTTAGTACAGAATAGTTTGTTATTATATATATAAGTTAGGCCCTAGTGTTGATGTTATGCCAACACTAGGGCCTAACTGCCATAATAATAAAATACTATAAAAAGCCGATAAAGGATAGACACATATACATGTGTATTATATCAGAAAATAAGGAATAATTATCCGCACTGAAAAACATATTAGTTCATACTCATATAATATAAAAAACGCTAGAAAAAAGGCATGTTTCTATATCCTGGATCAAAACCATGTCAAAAGATTCCAGAATTATTTGGTCAAGAAAGATGACCACATTAGATAAGAATAATGTGAGTTGCGAAGTGAAAGTAGAACAAAGCTTTCCATTTTAAACTAGATCATGAACTTTCCATCCAAATTTCCCCGATTAGAAACTTAAAATTTATCATATAAATATTCGCGTTTTTTTAACGAAGGTAGAACGGCGGCGGGACCGAACGCGGTCCCCCAGCAGGGGAGGCAGCTCTACATGGTAATATAAGTAATTTTTATTATCATTACATTAATGGTCATTTTTTCAGACATAGAATTAATTAAAGGACCAAATGGTCCAAAGAACTTAGAATAATGAACAAAGTTGAAACTTTTAAATGAATATTTTCTCTCTCTGAATTGTAATACTTTAGTATTTTGACGTTTGACAATATGGCGATTTCAGCTGATTTTAATAAATTGTTTTATATGTTGTTGAGCTAATATTTCTTTATGTTTGGTTTTATTTTAATAAATAATGTTAATTTATTGTTTACTGTGTTTTTAACATGTTTAAAGGTGGCATTTATCTTCCAAAGCCAAGGCCAACCGCTCGGGCCAAAGACCACTTAAACAATAGAGATCTTAACGCTATCATTACGGCGGGGCTTAACTGACCCCCGCGTAACAATATATATATATATATATATATATATATATATAAAATAATAATAATAGCTTTATTTTACCTGGCGGAGTTAAGGCCTTAAGGCCTTATCTACCACTCAACCAGGTTTTAAAAAAACATACAAAAAAATAGTCTTACATCTAAATTACAATAAACATATACAATTATATGTTATAAATACAATACAATTAATATTTATAATGTATTTTGATTTGCCTCTAAATTTAACGAATTAAATATATAATATGTACAAGATATATAAAAAAACGAGGAAAAGATTAATGACATGACATAGTATAAAATTAAATAAATAGAGAAAAATTAATTATTAGACAACAGGTAACTGTATAAGCGTGACTTAAAGGTGCCAAGTGTGCGGCAACCCCTGATATCTTGAGGAAGGAGATTCCAGGAGCGGGCAGAGGCTACTGTGAAGGAAGTAGAATAGGAGGAAGTGCTATGAAGAGGAATTGTTAGCAGACTGCTATCTTGTGACCTAGTGTCAATATTGTGGTAAGAGGATAACTTCTCAAATCTGGACGCCAGGTAAGTAGGAATGTAGGAATTCAGAAGCTTGAAAAGTAGTGAAAGAGAGTGCAATTTACGTCTGTCAGTAAGACGGAGCCAAGAGAGGTTATTAAAGTGTTCGGAAATATGGTCATAACGGCGGATATTGAAAATGAATCAAATGCAAGCATTATGAACACGCTGCAGTCTCTGCGACAAGTCATAGTTTAGATCATTATATATAATGTCACAATAATCAAAGTGTGGTAACACAAGATTCTGCACAAGGATTTGTTTTAACGAAACTGGGAGAAAATTCTTTAAACGTCTAAGATAATGTAAGATGGAGAAAGTCTTTTTACATATGTGTTTCACTTGTGTTTGCCAGGTTAAATTTGCGTCTAGATGTAGTCCAAGATCTATTACTGAAGAAGAATAAGGGATAATTATATTATTTATAGTAATGTTTGGAAGTGTAGATATGTCAAAGGTTGTAAGCAGTCTTTGTTGTCCCATTAGAATTACTTGTGACTTGTTAGGATTTAGATTTAGACCGATACTTGAAGACCAGTTAAAGATGGATGTGAGATCGTCATTCATTTTTGTCAAGCTGTTATAGAGAGAATGAGGAGGTGAATGTAGGTAAATTTGGAGATCATCAGCATAGAGGTGATAACGGCAGTGCTTTAGTACAGTTGGTAAGTCGTTTATGTAGATTGAGAAAAGAAGAGGTCCGAGAACACTGCCCTGGGGGATTCCCACCTGCACGTTGCGCCAGGACGAAGGTCTGGAGTTTAATGAAACGTATTGTTGACGCCCGTGCAGGTATGAGTCGAACCAGGATACAGCGCTGTCAGACAAGTGCAGGTGCTTGGGCTTTATCATAAATAAGTCGTGGTCTACTGTGTCAAAAGCTTTGCTGAAGTCAAGTAAGGTTAAATGAGTCAATTGACGTCTGTTCACGGCTTCACGAATATCTTCAGTAATTTTTTGCAAAGCTGTGGTTGTGCTATGACCAGATCTAAAGCCGGATTGATAAGGATCAAGGAGATGATTTTCTTGGAGATATTCAGTCATTTGCTTATGTACAATATGTTCCAAGGCTTTAGATAATGTCGGAAGGATGCTAATCGGTCGGAAGTCATTACAGTTAGTAGGTGTACTTATTTTTGGTATAGGCCGAACTCTAGACTGTTTCCATACAGTAGGGAAGATAGAAGTTATAAGGGAAGCATTAAAATATGAGTCACTGTGGGTAGTATAATGTCAGTGATTTTATTTAGCATTAAAATGCTGATGTGCATTGGATTTAATCCGCTTGAGTGCTTTGTTAACGTCTACAGGCGAAATGTCGTAAAAGTAAAATTTATCTCTTCCTATATGGGGGGATGGAGATAAGTCTTTAAGAATGTCTATTTTAGTCTTGTTGTCTGGAGGTGTCATGGGTATTGAGCTAAAATGTTCATTTAAATCATCTACAGAAATGTCTATAGAGTCAGTTGGGGGATTCAACTGTCTAAATCCCATTGTACGAAGATTTCGCCAAGTGTCCCGTGCACTTATTTCAGATCCGATTATACTGTGGGCGTGTCGTAGTTTGGCATTGCGTATAGTTTGTGTAGTTGTGTTCTAAGTTGTTTGTACAGTTGCCTGTTCTCGTCAGTTTTATGTCGTCTGTATGTTCGGTATGCTTTGTCTCGTTTTGACATAAGTTCACGTATTGAGTCATTCATCCAGGGAGCAGGGGGGCGGGAAAATCGTCGGGTTTTTACTGGTGCATGTCTGTCATATAGTTGTAGTATCAGTGTATTAAATGTGTCTACTTTTTCATCAACTGATATAAGATTCCATATTGTGTACCAAGGTAGTTCTAAAGAGTCTGATTTTAGTTTAGTATCATCTATGTTTTGTAAATTTCTATACGTAATCAATTTAGAGCGTCTTTTAGGACATTGGAGTGAATATTCTACGAATACAATGTCATGAGCAGATATGCCGGGAGCAGGAATTTGTCCACATCACAGTACTTTCTCTGGATGTGTAGTCACTATTAAGTCCAGTAGAGTGTCGGTAGTAGCAGTATGATGTGTGGCAGAGAGAGGAACAATGGCCATATTAAAGCTTTGGAACATATTTTTAAGTTGTATGGCTGGTGAGTCAGTCTGAAGAAGATTTGTATTAAAATCGCCTGCGACAATAACGTCTTCATAATGAGGCAATGAATCGTTCAGAGCGTTTTCTAGAACCGAAAGGTGCCCTATTTTTGGAGGTTTGTATACAATGCATAAGAGACATTTTTTTAGACTGGCTTGAATTTCTACGAATAGGAACCCGGGGCGAGCGGAATATACAGAAGGGGACTTGTGGACAATTCTTGGATTAAGCTCATTTGATATAAAGGCACAAACTCCTCCACCTCTTTTATCTATTCTGTCATTTCTGAGCAGTGTATATCCATCTAGGTGAACAAGGGACGAAGGTATGGAAGGGGTGAGCCAGGTTTCCGAAATTAAAATGGCGCTCAGTCCAAGAGATGAAAATATGGTTTCAAACTCATCAAAGTGGGACAGAATGCTTTGTGAATTTATGTGAGCGATTTTAAGTGTTGATTTATCAATAGAAAATGCATTCTTATGTAAACTGCTAGTTCTTGGAGGAGGGGATGGTAGGGATTCAGGATTGTTGCTACCTGTTTTAAAAGCTGTCTGCACAATAAGAGGGTGATTGGAGAAGGTCCACCGCTGTGGTCTCGAGGTAGCGTGCTACCTTGTCACGCAGCGGGCCCGGGTTCGATCCCCGGTCGGGGCAGTTTTTCTGGGTGAGGTTTTTATCGGGGTTTTTCCTCATCTGTAAGACAAATGTCAGGAAAACTTTAAGGCCCAAACGGTCCCCGAATATGGCCATCATCACCATCCTAATCATTATCAACCTTCACCGGTGTGGAAAGCAACGGGAAGCTACCACACCTACACAATTCCCTAGTAAAGCTGCAAGCATAGCATGAAAATACTATGATTGCAGTGAAGGACCTGCCCTCGGGCAGAATTACTATGGATGGATTGGAGAAGGTGTCTGAGTCAGGGGTTGCAAAGAAGTCATTTGTCAGCTCAATGTTGCCAATAGCAGAAAGTAAAAATAAACTATGTACTGTAATAAAATTAAAATAATTTAGCTAAACAAAGAACTTAAAAAATGAAAATAAAACAAGTAAGTTGTCCTAAATAAAAAAATAAAAAGCTTTAAACTTACCTAAATTAGAAATAAATTAACAATATAATTGTTAGCATAGAAAAGACAATTAAAGTAAACATATTTTACACTCAGGTCCTATCAAGTTGATATCCGTAGAAGATCTAATTTTGCGTTTTTCGCCATTTACTTTGGCTATGACGGCACCGTCCATTGTCCATACATTTTTGTATACTGGCTTGTAGCAGGCGATAGCGATACTTCGTTAGGTCCTCGCGAACATCTAGGCCCAGCCGTCCACCCCTTGGGATACCTCGGTCGTCCTGACCATACTCCCAAGTCCTAGTTCTAGTCCTCCCTATCCTATGTTCACATCCACGTTCAAGTTCACGGTCCTTACACCAACACCCCGGGGAGAGAGTGTTGGAGTTTGCAGTTCTGGGAATTGCTGAGCTACATAGTACATCAGGTCGCTCAATCCTGACGACCCCACAGTTGGTCCACGGGCTCCATGAGCCTAGCCGGGAGGACTGCTGTCGCAGATCCACCGACCATTCCCCTGTTCTGCCTCCAGGGACGTGTCCTGCAGCCGTTGTGAGACCGGCTAGGGCTACAAGCCCAACAGTGTGAGACTTTTAGTACATCCAGGTGCTCATCTCCTGGCGACCCCACAGTTTGTCGACGGGCCCGTAGGCCAAGCCAGGAACCAGTACAGTAGCTCCCCTCTGGACTGGTCCGAGCCGAGCCCTGGTGTGCCCCCAGGGACGCCTTCTGCAGCTGTTGTGGGCCAGCACGGAGCTCGCAAGTTCCAACAGATGAGCAACTAGTACGACAAGGCGCTCAACTCTTGCCTACCCCACTAATGGTTCACGAGTCCCTTGGACATAACCAGGAGGACTGTCTAGCAGATCCACCGATCTTTCCCCCAGTGCACCAGCTGGGGACGTGTTTGGTTGCTGAAGTGGGTCCAGCCTGAGCATTAGTACATCAGGTCGCTCAACTCCTGACGACCTCACAGATTGTCCTTGGGTCACTCGGTTCCAGAGTCGGCGCTAAGTCCCACGCCAAAGACCGCGCTTCCTCCTTTCCCGAGCTTATTGACCTGGTGGTAATTCCCAGCATTACGCCCGGTATTGTCCCATCCAGCCCGTTCGCAAGACTAGGCCTAGTCGTGTAGCTGCTGTGAGGCAGCCCACTGAGCAATGTAGGCATCCAGGGAGCTCATCTCCCATGGTGCCCCCACAGATGGTCTCAGGTTCAATGAACCAGGAGATAGGGGGTCACGAACCCCTAGTCTCACACCGCCACGCCAACAGCGGCACATGCCCCCGCTGTGGGCCGGGATAGTTCTAGGCTTGACAGCAGGCCCCTTTCGCATATGTTTTTCCTGCTGACCCCACTCATGGTCCGCGAGTCCATCGGACTTGGAAGGGAGGACTGACTAGCAGATCCACCGACCTTTTCCCCACTACGCCACCGAGGGGACGCGTTTTGCTGCTGGAGTGGGCGCAGCACGAGCTATATAGTACGTCAGCCCGCGGTTTTTCTGCATTACTAACACCAACACGGTGACTTCTGTCAATGTCAGTCACTGATAGATCGACTATATATATATATATATATATATATATATATTATGACATGAAAAGAAAAAGAAATGCTTGGATGGGGATTTGAACCAGGACCTCTGAATTGATACTTCAGTGTGCTACCAATTACGCTATCCAAGCAAATCTAGTACAAATATTTATTTTTCTTTATATATATTCTCTATTAGTCCACCACTGTGGTCTCGAGGTAGCGTGCTACCTGTCACGCAGCGGACCCGGGTTCGATTCCCGGTCGGGGCAGTTTTCCTGGGTGAGGTTTTTATCGGAGTTTTTCCTCACCTGTAAGACAAATGTCAGGAAAACTTTAAGGCCCAAACGGTCCCTGAAATCATATGGCCATCATCATCATCCTTATTATTATCATCATCATCATCATCCTTCACCGGTGTGGAAAGCAACGGGAAGCTACCACACCTACAATTCCCTAGTAAAGCTGCAAGCATAGCATGAAAATACTATGATTGCAGTGAAGGACCTGCCTTCAGGCAGAATTACTATGGATGAATATTCTCTATTATGAGAGGTAACAGAACTCGGTCACACTGTCCTCTAGTAGGCAATAAACAAGTAAACAAATTAAAGAGAATGTTTACTTTATACTGGTGATGCTTCTTTATTTCAATGTTATAATTAAATTTTTGACATTAAGCAATGCAAGCCTAATAAGACATGAAAATAAAAATAAATTCTTGGGCGGAGATTTGAACCCAGATCTCTGAATTGATACTTCAGTGCGCTACTGATTATGCTATCCAAGCAAATCTAGTAGAAACATTTATTTTTCTTGACATATATTTTCTATTACAAAAGGAACAGGAACTAGCTCACACTGCCCTCTAGTAGCCACTATAACAAGTAAGCAAATTAAAGAGAATTTTTACTAGAGGGCAGTACGACCTCTCATAATAGAGAATATATATATATTCAGTCTTCATGAAGATAGTAACGACAATGGGGTTAGATTAGTCACATTTGCCACATCAAAGAATCTCATTGTTAAGAGCACAACATTTCAGCATAAGGATATTCATAAATACACCTGAACGTCCCCAGATGGAGAAACTCGGAACCAGATAGATCATGTATTAGTGGATAAACGCTGGCACAGTAGCATCATTGATGTTAGATCAGTTAGAGGGACAGACTGCAATTCAGATCATCATCTGGTCAGGGTGAAAATCAGACAACGGCTATCGCTTATGAGAGGAACAAACGCTAAAGATGATTCTGTAAAATATGAATTAAAAAACTAGAAAAATGATGAAATGCGGCAAGAGTACCAAATCAAAATTGCTAATAGATTTGAAATACTGGAATCTTCAGATGACAATGTGGCAAACGAAGAAGAAACTGATATAAATAAAGAATGGGAGGCTATAAGAGATACTATTAAATTGTCAGCATCAGAAAGCATTGGTTGTTTAAAAAAGAGGCAAAACAAGAAATGGTTTGATGAGGAATGTGCCGACATTGTAAAGAAAAGAAAGCTAGCAAAAATGAAATGGTTACACGAGCCAAATGAGGTAAATTTAGAGCAATTGGGTAGTGTTAGACGGGAAACCACCAAGTTACTAAAGAGTAAAAAGAGGGAATATTTGAGAGAGAAGATTAATGATCTTGAAATGAATGCAAAAAATAGGAACATTAGAGAATTATATCAGGGAATTAGTATAGAGAAGAAAGGGTTTCAGGCTAGAACAAACATAATTCGGAATGAAAATGGGGATATGATTGCAGATTCCAAGAGTATATTAAAGAGATGGAAAAGTTATTTTAATCAGCTATTAAATGTACATACAGAACAGGACATTGAGGAGGATAAGTTACAGACAGCAGAAATGCTAGTCGCAGAGCCAAGTGCATTAGAGGTTGAAATGGCGATTGAAAAATTGAAGATGTAGAAAGCATCAGGTTCAGATGAGATCCCAGCAGAACTGATAAAATCAGGGGGAGAAAAATTGATGGACAAGATACGCTGTTTGCTTAGTATGATTTGGGAAAAAGAAGCTCTTCCAGATGAATGGAAGGAATCAATTATCGTACCAATTTATAAGAAAGGAGATAAAACTGATTGCAACAACTATAGGGGCATCTCATTACTTTCAACTTCGTACAAAATTCTAACAAATATATTAATAAGCAGACTTACTCCCTATATTGATGACATTCTAGGAGATCATCAATGTGCATTTAGAAGAAACAGGTCTACAACAGATCAGATTTTTAGTATAAGACAGATTTTAGAGAATAAATGGGAATATAATGGTACTGTACATCAACTATACGTAGACTTCCAAAAAGCATATGATTCAATTAAGAGGGAGAAGTTATATAGTATCCTGCTGGAGTTCGGAATTCCTAAAAAGTTAGTTAGACTTATACGAATGTGTCTAAATGGCTCAACGAGTAGGGTGCGTGTAGGCAAACAGTTTTCAGACACTTTTGAAATCCAGAATGGGTTGAAGCAAGGAGATGCACTATCTCCTCTACTATTTAATTTTGTACTAGAGCATGCCATTAAATCTTTAGAGAATGAGGAAGGCTTACAACTCAGTGGTATTAATAAGCTGTTAGTTTATGCTGATGATGTAGTATTATTTGCTGATAGTGAGGAGATACTAAAGGACAACACGCACACACTATTGGGTAACACTAAGAAATTAGGACTGGAAGTAAATATCAGTAAAACTAAATATATGGTCGCACGTAGAAATACATTATATAATGGAAATGGACAGCTAATGACAAATGAGGGAAATTTTGAGGAATTGGCTGAATTCAAATACCTAGGAACAATAATCACAAATAGGAATGAGATGCACAAAGAAATTAAACATAGGCTCAATTCTGGAAATGCATGCTATTATGCATTGCAGAGACTTTTGATGTCCCAACTCCTTTCAAAAAACGTTAAGCTGAAAATATATAAAAACTATTATTCTACCAGTTATATTATATGGGTGCGAAACATGGACTCTTACTTTAAGGGAGGAAAGGAGATTACGAGTATTTGAGAATAAAGTTCTTAGGAAAATTTTTGGACCAAAGAGAGATGAACAGACAGGTGAATGGAGAAGACTACATAACAATGAACTACATGGTCTTTATAGGAAGCCAGATATAATAAGAACAGTTAAGTCCCGTAGACTGCGATGGGCAGGACATGTTGCGCGTATGGGGAATGAAAGACGTGCATGGAAACTTCTTGTAGGAAAGCCAGAAGGAAAACGCCCAGTTGGTAGACCAAGAATGAGGTGGGAGAACAACATTAACTATGATTTGAGGGAAGTAGGTTATACAGGGAATGATTGGAAAGCATTAGCTCAGGATAGGGATGTACGGAGAGCTTATGTCCGTGAAGTCCATGAACCTACGGGTTCGATAGTGCCAGTGAGTAAGTAAGTATATATATATATATATATATATATATAAAGAAAAATAAATGTTTGTACTAAATTTGCTTGGATAGCATAATCGGTAGCGCACTGAAGTATCAATTCAGAAGTGTATTTTTCTTTTAATGTCATATTAGGCTTGCATTGCTCAATGTAAAAAATTTAATTATAACATCGAAATATATATGGTTAAAATGTCAACTATATATTAATTGAATTTACGCACTTTAGAAAGCTATAAATAAATATCAGCATACTAATTTTTAAGCGATACTGTATAAAATTATATATAATGTAACTATCTTTTTAAGTTCAGAGAATATTTACAATTTGCAAAATTTATTTAAAACAAAAGGATTCTTTTTAAAAATATGATATATTGACACACCAACCACTGTGGTCTTGAAATAGTGTCGTGCCTTGTCATGCAGCAATTCCCAGTCGGGACAAGTTTCCTGGGTGAGATTTTTTTTTTGGGCTTTTTCTTACCTGTAAGACAAATGTTAGGAAACTTTAAGGCCCAAATGGTCCTTGAACATAATATGGTCATCATAATCATTATCATTCATATTCTTATCAAAAGAAAGGCTAAATTAAAAGAAATAGAAAAACCCAAAAAACTCACTCTTTGGGAAAAAAATCAACTTTAAAAAAAGATGATAATTTAATGAATTATTATTAATGATTATTAATAATTAAAATAAACATCATTGTGTTATTTCCTATATATATTAAAGAAATTAATGAACTTTGAAATTCCCAGGGGGAAATGACTTGATTTCAAGGTTTTCAATCTACCAACAGAGGGAGTAAGAGACAGCTCTTCAGGACGACAAAACAACAGTTGTGAAAATACTGATGATGGAACCAAAAAAGGTTCTAAGAAGAAGAATATGAGGTAAGTGATAAAATTGTACCTAATTAATTAATTAATTTGAGTCTAACATCTTACCTCATGAATTGTGTTCTTGAGTACATGTTTTAATATGTCTTCGTATTATCGTCAACTTGTTCAGACTGTTGAATTTTTTATACTTCTATTACATTATTATTACTTACAAAATTTCAGCTGATGCATATAAAATAATAAGTATCTAATTATTAATCCAACTAATACTCTAATCTCCTAATGTATCACAGAAGAATGATAGTCATATCTAGAGCAATAAGGCAATGACTCACAAAACACTGTAAAACAGGCATTTATATTCCCAGAAGAGTTCTGTTATTACACAACTGTATATACTATAAAAAATTCTACTTCTCTATAAGTCTTTAATATTATTTTTTAAAACAACAAATATAATTTTTGGGATAGTGCCATACAGTTGTGGGGCAATGAAATATTTAATACAGTACAAATATTATAATAAATACAACTTTCCTAATTTTATATAATCATTTATTACAACACGTTTGTTTAGATTTTCATATTTAAGAGAACTGGTCATAAGTAAAACTTTTGTCAACATATACCACTATTGATCTCAGCAATATAAAATAAAATATAAAATTGTCTGCAGAAAGATTAAAACAATAATTCTACAGGCTTAAAAACATTTCTTTCTGAATGCTGTACAGATAAATATTCTGAAGTACATAATTAATTTTCCCCTTGCAACCTACTCCCTGAATGCAACTTCAATTTTATTACGATATAATATATTTACAGATGCATGTACATATGCATGTACATATGTATATTAGGGTGTGTTAAAAAAAAATCCTATGCAGTGATGAATAGCAAGTTTATTTTGCTGATACTGTGAAGAAGCTCTCTATTTTCCTGAAATTAAAACATAATTATTTAATCATATTTTTAAACATCATTGCAAACAATTTTAAGAGCAATGTAATTTAACTTACATGATTTCTTATTCACGATGTTCAGGCCTCCGCATGGTGTCATAACTATCGGGTACACTTTCATCATCATCATCATCATCATCTAAAAGAGGCTCGGCATTGAGTAGTAGATTATCTCGCGATGGTGCTGGCCCTTGGCTTAAAATATTTTTTGCTGAACTGCGTTTCTTACGTCTTGTAAAAACACGAGCTAGCTGGGCAAATTTCTTACGTGACACTGTAAAAAAATATTTAAATGGTTCTTTTATAACACTGTAAATAATATTTAATAATTTGATGACAGATTCTCTAAAAGACATTGAAATTAAAAGAAGGAGAAAAAAAAGACCATGAAGTAGATGATTGAAAAAAGCAAAGGAAAGGAGTAAAAGAAGATGACTGAGAGTTAGTTGTGGAAAAATTAAGATGGAGAACATTATCAAAATTTCAATCCTTGGACATGTATGTATGTACATATTTGATGATCAGGATTTGACGTAATGTCATTTTCCTTAGTTGTCCTTTCAAACCAAAATATTATCCATTATTAGTGTTCTAATCCTGATGTAACTGATGTGATAGTCCCTGTTAGCCATCTTCTCAGAATTATTACTGGGTCTTCTCAGTTACTGTTTTAGTATCAGAGACAAAAAATCCCTAGCAAGCATTCTCCTGCTTCATGTTGCTCACCTCTTACGACAGAGGTGTAGAGGTTGGAATTTGAGACTTTTTGGACTTTCCAGAAAAAAAAAATTATGGCTGCACAATTCTTTATTGTCCTCTTCTATTCAAACTTGGCACATCTTTTTATTGGTTATTATTATTTTATAAGAAATCTACAAATTGCATTTAATTTACATGATGTTATATGGTTTCACTATAATTGTAATTATTGTAATTAATGATCTCTTTTATTGTATGAAATTAAGTTACTTGTGAATTACTTTCTACTGCGAAGCATAGTGTTTGTCGATGATAACATAATTCTATTTTGGCAATTAACATAGCAGGAGTATGCTTGTTAACTTCTCACTCAGTGGGCAGACTCTCACAAGACAGGACAGTTGTGTAAAAACAAGTTAAATTGTAAAATCTTGCAACCAGGTGCTAGTTAAATGGTTCTACTGAAATCAACTATCGCCAATGATTTGTAATAAGTTTTTGAAAGCAGTACAGTTTTGCAGATTCAGTGTGTTATTATTTATAATTATGCCATGTATTATTCACTCAAATTCAGTTTTAAGGACAATAATAAAAACTTTATGATCATCCAAAGAAGAAGAATAAGAAGAAGAAGAAAAAGAAGGAGAAGAAAAAGAAGAAGAAGGAGAAGATGAAGAAGAAGTAGTAGTAGTAGTAGTAGTGAACTTTTGTGTGGTTTTTAGTCTGGAGTTAGTTTACTATGAACAACATGATATTTTTTGGTCAACTGGGGCATATTTTGAATTTTACAAGTCATATGCTAACTAAAATAAGCAAAAAAGTGGCACAAAGCAATGTAGCACCATTTTTAAGGTTGGCAACAATGATTATACATAACCAACGGTTTTGGTTTTAACTATACAGTAGCAGAGAAGCTTCCACATGGTTCCTGATGTGTATGGTAACTGGTACTTTAACTACACAATTGATTGATCTACAATTCATGGTGCAACTGTAAAATTGCATCTTTCAATGCAGAACTTTGTGCCTGAAATGATTCACAAACTGTGGAACAGTTTGATGTCAAAGTAAATCTCCTAAAAAAAGTGAGTAGTGCTATTTCCATCTTTACTTTCTCCATAAATCGGCCGCCTCTGGTCCCGAGGGCCGCGGGTCCAAACCCGGCCGGGGTCGATGGATTTTTTAGGATTGAAAAATCCAAGGAGCAAATCCTCCGGGAGGGACTTTAAGCCGTGGGTCCCGAACGTGAAGATTTTCAGGCTCGTAAAAAATCCTTAAGCCTGAATGGAAAGGCCTCTAAGCAAAATTTACCGAATTTCCCCGTCCTAGTACTACCTTGGTTTCCTAGATGTCAGTATGAGGCGGAACGCTGACCACGGACCACTCATGACATCTATACGAAAACAAGTGTAACTAAATTAGTATGGTTCAAATTCTTCCCTGTAGGGGGAGAGCACCTAAATCTCTGTAAAGGGAAAACATGGGCATACAATACAATACTTTCCCCATCAATATCCCAGTTGTGTTTGTTAGTATGTTCTTTCCAAGTACTAAGTGACTGATTAAAACATTTTGTCTGTTCATTCTTACCTCTTATAGTTGTTAAAATGCAGAAGATGAAACATTGTTTTTTGAAAGATCTCCATATTGGAATAACTTGATGAAGTTCAATAATTTAGTTGAGGACAACTGACTTACCAGGTACCAATTTTATAATTAACTTTGTATGATATCATATGACTGAAAACTAATATATTGTATTGGTTCACTTTTTATGCTGATTCCAGAACTGTTCTTAGTTTTCATCTATCACGTACAGTTTTTTTCACAATTGACCTAATCTGTTTTCATATATTTATTGGTTAGAGCATAATATGTGCCAGACGGTAATGAGTATTGTTGGAGGGAAATTTGTCAATTCAAGTCTCTAAGCCTTTAGGTTGGCACAACTGCTGCTGAGGTTGGGTGACCTTTGAGTGTTCTTTATCTCAGAAACTTGCATTATGAATTCTGTTCTCATTTTATCTCTCTAGTGTGACTGCAAGTATGACAGTGTCTACACGCAAGTGTGTGAACAATCCTAACATTTTCTGCTATATTTGTGGAAATTATACAGTGCTTAAGCAAAGAATGGATATTACAGACTTTTGAAAAAAGCTTACTATGCTTATTTTAAAGTGAAACCGGTAACCAGGATAAGGCGTGGGCGCCAGAGAAAGTTTGCCACTATTGTGTTGAGAGGTTAAGATTGTGGACGAAAGGGAAGAAAACGTCCATGCCTTTTACGATTCCTATGGTGTAGAGGGAGCCTAAAGATCACCTTAATGAGGTATATTATAATAAATAAGAACAAAATTGTATACCCAAGCATCCCTTCAGCCATTTGTCCAGTTCCACATGGAGAAGCGCTGCCTATTCCTCTTCCTCCAGCTTTTTTAGAGAACCTCACAGAATATAATGTTGAAAGTGAACTTGATGCAATCACTGATGACAATACTGATGATATATATCAGCCTGAAGATGGTTTTACTCCACAGCGGTTCTCTCAAAGTGATCTTAATGATCTAGTTCGTTATCTGAATTTGCCAAAGGAAACTGCAGAACTACTTGGCTCACAGCTTAAAAGTAAGAATCTTCTGGAACCAGGAACACATTACTCATGGTACAGACATAGACAAAAATAACTAGTTCCTTTATTCTTACAGAATGATTGCTTGGTTAACAGCAATAACATAAACGAGTTAATGCACTTCTATGACATTGAGCATGATTCTACCCAGTGGACACTTTTTATAGCATCATCAAAGAGGAGTCTCAAAGGTGTGTTACTTCATAATGGGAATGTGTATGGGTCCATTCCTATTGTCCATTCAGTTCAGATGAAGGAGACATTCAAGAACATGAAATTGCTATTAACAAATATCCAGTATGAGGAATACAGGTGTCTAATCTGCGGTGACTTTAATGTTATAGGGATACTATTAGGGCAACAAGCTGTTTTCACAAATGCCATGCAATCTATGTGAATGGAATTGTTGGGCAAAGCAAAAACATTGGGGTGTGAAAGTTTAGCCAGAGCGGAGAAATGTGCCTGAAACAAAAAACCATCCTACATGAACCACTTATAGATCCTCAAAAAGTCCTACTTCTGCCACTACAGATCAAATTGGGCTTGATGAAGCAGTTTGTAAGTGCTCTACCACAGGATGAGCCTTGTTTCAAGTACCTTTGTTAGAAATTTCCATCCATCACACAAGAAAAATTGAAAGCTGGAATTTTTGTTGGTCCGCAAATAAATAAACTGATGAAGGATGGATATTTTGAATAAACAATGGATGAGAGAGGAAAAGAAGCCTGGATTGCTTCCTGATCTTGTTACTCGAAAACTTTCCTGGTGATAACAAATATCCTAATTACAAGGCAATTGTGGAAAATATGTTGGAAATTTCCAAAAAGTTGAATTGTAACATGAGTGTGAAAGTTCACTTTCTATATTCCCATATCGACTACTTCCCTGAAAATCTGGAACTTTATAGTGAAGAGCAAGGTGAACGTTTTCACCAGGATATTAAAGAAATGGAGAGGAGGTACCAGGGAGCATGGAATGAAACTACTGTTGGATGTTGATGAGGGAGACTAAAAATGGAGGAACTTCAAGGAAGTGAAACAAGAGAAGGTTTCAAAATTAATAGAACACCATTTACTTTCTGTCTTTTACAAGGTAGTCAAGAAATTATTAGGACAGTTTTTTACAGTATTTTAACATGTATTTTTAACAACAATTAATCTTGTGTGAAATGAGGTTTGAATATATTTGTGCTTATAGTAACTAAAACGTGAAAATATAAATTCTTACTTTGTGCAAAAACCTGACATGTTAGACAAAAATGGAATTCACTTCTGGAATCAGTATGAAAATTGATTTAAAAACACCAATTTTAAATAAATCAACTGAGAAAAAGTTTTAAAATGCAGACTTGTGTTATTAAAGAAAACAAAGTGAAAATTCTGACAAACTGCAATTTCAGCAAAGATGCTGAACATTTAAAAAGGAAATTCAAGCATTGTTGGATCCAACAATATTCACCTTGGCTAAAATATTTCGCAAGACTCAAAGGTGCACTCTGTTTAAATTGTGTTCTGTTCCATATTGTAAGGGGCGTTAAAGGGTCATTCATAGTGAAACCCTTCCAGAAGTTTTTTCGCCAAAAAAATTGAGAGAGCCGCTGGTGTTTGGAAGCTGCGCAGGATCCTTTTAACCAAAATCTCGTAAGTGGCTATAAGAAGATTGCAGCCGGTAACTTGAAATATCTGTCTTTCATCTTGGATACCATTATCTTCTGTGGCTTACATGACTTGCATTTAGGGGGTAAAACACTGGACGAAGGTGTGTTCAGGGATTTAATTCAATGGGGAATTGATGCTGGTTATATAAGCTTAAAATCTCATTTAAACGCCTAGAATGCTACCTATCTTTCTCCACAAATTGATTGAATTATGTGACTTGAGATAAAGAAAATGATTGCGCATGATGTAAAAATTGCCAGTGCTTACAATGTTTCAGCTAATAAAAGCTGTGACATTTCTGGAAAGGAGCAATTTTCCATTTGTGTGCGTTTTTTATAAGAAACTGGATAAAATTTGAAAAATGTTTTGGGCTTTGTTGAACTGAAAAGAATGAACACCCAATCAATTACAATAAAAATTGAGTTTTTTTCCAAAGAGATAGGCATTGACCCGCTCAAATGTGTCGGCCAGGGCTATGACGGTTGCTCACCAATGGCAGGAGAAGACAACGGGTCCAGAAACGTCTGCGCGAGTTTTTTCTCAAAGGTATTCACTTTCATTGTGCAAGCCATAAAATCATAATTGTTGTAAATGATTTGAATAGTGTGCCCGAGGTGAGAAACACGATAGCTACAATTAAGGATATTATAAACTTTTTTCGAGAGTCGCCGTTGAGAAGACACCATGTCCTAAGCATCTCCATGCTCTGCAAAACACGTTGATCGCAACAATATAAAAGTATTGTGATACGCTTTTTGGCATTGATGAACGGCCTGAAATTGATTGCCGTAGAAAGAAACGCACCAAACCGAAAACAAGCTGATCAGTTGCATGCTGCTGCAAGTAGAAGTACTTTCATCTTTTGTTTGTGCCTGATAGCAAAATATTATAATTATTTGGAATCTGTCGTAAAGAAAAACTATAACTTATTAATCATAGTTACTGCAATATACTAATTAATTATACCATAAGACAGGAAATAAATAATCATACTCAAATATACTAATTAGTCATACTTAAAATCCATAGAAAGGAAGTAAAAAACGAGTAGAATTTTATAATAAAATCATCCTAGAATCATATTATAGTACGGGCTGTCCAAACCATACCAAGTGTGTCAACATATTTTTTCAAAACTATGGAGACACACTTACGAAAGCTTATATAACCCAGTAAACAGTTATACCTTTTGACTATCACAATTATATAAGTAAGCATACGTGTTATATACAATTTGGCCCTGACAGGACCAGAATTATTTCCAAAGGTTAATAATAATTTTTTTTAATAATACTTTATTTATTCTGGCAGAGTTAAGGCCTTAAGGCCATAAGGCCCTCTCTTCCACTCAACCAGCACAAATACAAATAAATATTTGACAAATATAGATATACACTATACTAATTATAAACAGTTAAAGATACATTAAATGTAGCAATGTAAATGTCATGTACAAACAACATTTTATAGGGTAATAACAATAATGATACGATAATAATAATAATAATAATAATTATTATTATTATTATTATATAAATATGATACATTATACGAGAAACACCAATTAATATATATACCTTACACTGGATAATAATGAAGTCGAGTTTAGAGCAAATATAAATTTAGATTTCTTTTAAAAGATGCCAATGTCCGGCAGCCCCTTATTTCTTGTGGTAGGGAATTCCAGTTGCGAGAAGTGAAGATGGTATATGACATGGAGTGATGTGATGTCCTATGTTGCGGTATATTAAGCAAGAGACTATGTTGTGTTTAAGTTGTGGTTTGAGGATAGATACTGGAAACGGGATGATAAATAATTGGGAATCGAGGTATGTAGGATCTTAAATAGGAGAATTAGACAGTGCGATTTTCTTCTCTCTTTTAGATGTAGCCATGACAATTCGTGGAATAATGGAGAAATGTGATTGTATTTTCGAACATTAAATATGAATCTGATACACATATTATGGACACGCTGCAGTTTGTCCGACAATCCGTCACTTATGTCAGTTAGTAGAACGTCACAATAGTCAAAATGCGGCATCAGTAAGGTTTGGATTAAAATTCTTTTAAGAGTTGTAGGAAGAAAATGTTTAAGTCGCTTTAGGGAATGCATTATGGAGAAGATCCTTTTAGATGTTTGTTTTACTTGCACATGCCAATTTAAATTAGATTATAAGTAAAATCCCAAGTTTTTAACGACGTCGGTATAAGGAATTTGTTCATTATCTAATATGACAGCCGGCATATTGCCATTGTTTATGGAGTGTAATAGTCTTGGATGTCCGATAATTATTGCTTGCGTTTTGTTTACATATAGTTTCAGCCCATATTGTCTGGACCACAAAGATATATGCCTGAGGTCAGTGTTTACTTTGTCAATATATTCATTAATTTCGTCAGGCCTAAAGTGTGTGCAAATCTGTAGGTCGTCGGCGTAAAGATGATGCTTGAAGTTTTGTAGTTTCTTGGTCACGTCATTAATATAAATCGAGAAGAGAAGAGGAGCGAGGACGCCGCCTTGAGATACCCCTTTCCTCACCAAGCGCCAGGAAGAAATGCGATTATTAACAGAAACTGATTGCTGACGATTTGTGAGGTAAGATCTAAACCAACCAAGGCAGTTTTCCGACAGATGTAGTGTATTTAGTCTCGCTAGCATTAAGTCTATATCTACTGTGTCAAAGGCTTTGCTGTAGTCGAGTAGGACTATTGCGGTGAGTTTGCTTTTGTCCGTTGAGTCTCTTATGTCCTCTACAATGTCAAGTAGTGCAGTACTTGTATGATGTCCTGTTCTAAAACCAGACTGATGCTTATCAAGGTAGTCTGTTAACTGTGAGTGTATTATGTGTTCCAGTGCTTTAGATAAACAGGGAAGAATACTAATTGGTCTATAATCATCGAGTGTTGTGGGAGTGTTTGATTTCGGTGTAGGACGAACTAGAGCCATTTTCCAGAGTCTGGGATAGGTGTCGGTCATTATAGAGGCATTAAAAATGTGCGTTATTGTTGGGAGAATAATGTCTATTATTTTTTGCAGGAGAGTTATTGTTATATTGTCTATTCCTTGTGCTTTAGATTTAATACGTAATACTGCTCTTTTGGCGTCATCAGGTGAGATATAGGAAAAAAAGAATTTGTCTCGGGTAGGTTGGGAATATGACATTAGTTCATCTATTGCCTGTTGTTTGTGTTATGAGTTGTTGTCAGTAGGGAGGCGGGTAAAATGGTCATTCAACTCATCTAGTGGTACGTCAGCTGTTTCTACCTGTAGTTAATTTTGACAGAGGCCTATTGATTTTAAATTTTTCCACATGTCAGATGAGTTGGACATAGATTGTGTAATGACAGTATGGGCATATCTCAGTTTTGCATTCCTGGCAGTCTGGTTGACTTTATTCCTCAGATGTTTATATGTCTGTAAGTCTGTCAGTTCTTTATTCCTCCTGTATTTCCTGTATGCAGCGTCTCTCTGTCATAAGCAAGCTGATATTATCAGACATCCAGGGTGCAGGTGGTCTGTTTATACGTCTAGTCTTGATAGGTGCGTGTTTGTCATACAATTGTAAAATCATGTCATTAAAATTTTCAACTTTCTCGTGTACAGTCCTAAGTGTCCATATGTTGTTCCAAGGTAGTTTTGCAGCGTCATCAATTAATTGCGCATAATTTATATGTTTCAAGTCTCTGTGTGTTACAAGTCTAGGTCTACGTTTAGAACAAAGGAGTGAATATTCAATGTATATTAAGTCATGTGCAGAGATGCCTGGAGCTTCTATCTGTCCACTAGTTATAACTTTTTGAACTCATCAGAGAGTTACTAGTCACCGTCAGAATCGAAGGGAAGGATAGAACCTTTCTCATAGATTCTGGAGCAAGTGTCTCTATAATCAAACCAGGAATTAGTAACTCTGAAATTTCACCAACCATATCAACAGTTTATGACATGTCTGGAAAACGTATAGAGTTAATGGGTACACATCTAGTTGCTTTTGAGTTGGAGGACAGTGCCTATAAAGGAAAATGCCTGGTTTTGCATTTATCTTGGGAATTTGACGGGTTATTTGGCTTGGATATGCTAAATAACCTAAAAGCAGACATCAATATGGAAGACCAATACGTAAAGCTAGGGAACAAAATTTATCCCCTACAAGGTCATAACCCTCAGGAGGACTGCTCGGTGGAGAGAAAGCAGGGAGGATCAGGGACGACCGATCACCGTCAATTGGATATCTCGCCTCGCTCTCTCTCGGACCATACCTCAGAGATTTAATGGCCGTGGATGGGAAATTGTAACCCAGGGAAAGATTGAAATTGCCCCCAGGACTATCCAGTGTATTTTAGGACGAATTAAGACCTCTCACGCCAACAGCCTGCCACTAGAATTGCTAATAGAGCCGAGGATGGATCTAGGAACCGACAAGTACAAGTTATATATCGGGAGGACCCTCACATCTGTCTTCTACCAACAAAAAAAACCATGTGTGCGATTAGGGCCCAAATCAAACACAAAGGAACCGCACCGATACTGTTTAATAGAGGTAGCCAACACAAGCGGCGAATATAGATCAATAAGCGCTGGCAAGCTAATAGGGATAGGCGAACGTGTTTTAACTGAGAATATAGAGAAGATAAATGAGACTGAAGGGCGGGAACACTCACCCTCTCCCTTAGGGACGGGCGTCGTGGGCGCTAGAGGCGCTGAGACGAGAGGGGAGAGTGGGTTGCCAAGAAACGTAAAACAAACTTTCGGTGGTAAAACACGACTAAGCCGAGCGCGTAGACATAAGGAGAATTATGATAAAATGATGAGGGAACGGTATGCTAACAGGAGAGGGACGCCACCAGAAGTTAGGGAAATAGTGAACAGAACGGAGAGAAAACAAGTGCAAGGAAGACAAACAAGCATAACATCAAGGCTTGTGAGGGTAATCCACCAGGAAAAGGCGATAAGGAAAACCAGGAGGTAAATCGCGCGTTATTTAATTATCAACATAGGTCCGGGAGTTGTTCTAGCCAAGAGCGGTTAGATCATCATACGGAGTATGAACAGGAAACTGAATATTGCGAACGAGACTTAGAAAATTACGAGCAGTTAGATGAGATAAAATCGGAACTCGAGGAGAAAGTGAATCACTTAGACCTGCATGAAAGGGAAAGTATTCTACCAGTATTGTTAGACAACGCAGATTTGTTTTTGTATGATAAAGGAGATGTGTTGCCTTGCACTGACATGGGATACCATGAGATAAATACAGGAAGCGCACTCCCTATTAGGAAAAACCCATATCCAGTACCCTACGCACTAAGGGATGAATTAAAAAAGAAATTAGATACCCTTGAAGAGCAGGGAGTAATCACTCCAGCAGTTACGCAATGGACCGCTCCTGTAATATTAGTAAAGAAAAAGCAACTAAACCCAGATGGGACGCCCAAACTGCGTTTAGTTGCCGACTATCGGGCTTTAAATAACGTCACTTTACTGCCAAATTATCCCATACCAGACCTGAGAGCAAACCTTGCCATGCTTTAAGGAAAGATGTATTTCACTATCCTAGATGTTGAGAGTGCGTATTATAACATTCCCATTAAACCGGAGGATAGCGAAAAGACTGGGATAATCACTCCATTCGGGACTTATAAGTTTAACCGACTGGCTCAAGGCCTATGCGGAGCACCCATGGCATGGAGTCGAATACTTGACAAAGTGCTCATGGGAATGGGAGATCTAAAGCCCCTAGTGTACTTAGACGACATTCTCATAGCTTTCCCGTCAGCGGAAACACACGTCCTCCAATTAACTAAAGTGTTTGGGAGAATACGCGCGGCAAAATTTAAGTTAAGTCGTGACAAGTGTGAGTTCGCGAAATCAGAAGTCGCCTACTTGGGACATATCGTGGGAAGAGAGGGCATTCGACCAAATCCTGATAAAATAAAAAGTATAGAGGAATTTCCTAGACCAAAGACTCTGAAAGGAATTAGAGCTTTTTTAGGTCTTGTAGGTTTTTATAGAACCTTCATTCCGGATTTCGCCCACACTAGCGTACCACTAACGGAGCTAACACAAAAGAACATGAAGTTCGTGTGGGGTGAACGACAGCAAGCAACTTTCGATTCCCTCCGCACTGCCTTAATGACTCACGCGATCCTGCATCATCCCGACTCCAGTAAGACGTTTTTCCTTAGTACGGATGCATCAGATACGGCGATTAGTGCTATTCTTTGGCAACAAGAAGGAGACGCCGAGCGACCCATAAGTTTCTGGAGTAGGGTCCTAAATCCTGCAGAAAGAAACTATACTACCACCCACAAGGAACTAGCCACAGTCGTGTACGGGATCAGGGCACACAGATGTTATTTGTATGGTGTCCGATTCACTGTAGTGACCGATCACAATGCGCTAGTATGGTTGAAAGTAACACGTGACCATGGGTCCAGTAGATTAACCAGATGGGCTACCGCTCTAAGCGATTACGATTTCAACATCGTACATAAGCCCGGGAAACTGCACACGAACGCAGATGTATTATCTCGATACGTGGGTCTTATTCAGACAGGCGAGGCGGACCTATCCCTAACAAGGGAAAATATTAAAGCCCATCAGGCTGCCGATTTCTTTTGCAATACAGAAATCGAGAAGGTCCAGAACGGGAAACCTAGTAAGCTCAACCTGGATGACGAGGGTCTGGCCTATTGGCATGATAAGGACTCTCATCTTCTAATCATCCCGAAAACGCTAGTCGAGCCTACACTCAGGACTCACCATGACCTCGTGACGTCAGGACACCAGGGCGAAAATCGAACCCTGGCCCTCCTAAAAGGAAAGTACTATTGGGAAAGCATGTCTAAAGACGTAAAAGAATATATAAAGAAATGCAGGTCATGTGCCATTATGAGACGTGGAGACTTGGCACCAGCGCCCCTAGGAGATTTGCCGGAGGCTACCTACCCGTTTCATATAACGTCCATCGATTTATGTGGGCCATATCCGACCACGCCTCGAGGGAATAGATACCTCCTCACGTTCATCTGCCATTTCACTAGATGGCCGGAGGCAATACCGATACCGTCACAAGACGCCGAGACAGTGGCGCACGCACTTATGACTCATGTTTTCACACGTTTCAGGTGTCCTAAAATTCTGACTTCAGATAGAGGGACACAATTTCTATCTGACTTGTTTAAACAGATGAGTAAGATGCTAGGGATAAAAAGGATTTTATCCACCGCTTATCATCCGATGTCCCAAGGGAAAATCGAACGCTTCCATCACGGAATGAATCAGACTATGAGTCACTATGTAAACAAAAAGCAGTCTGATTGGGATCAGTATGTAGATTATAGCTTAATGGCGGCGCGAAGTTTCCCACACTCTGTCACTGGCTATTCACCACACCTTTTATTATTCGGACGCGAGATGACCGCCCCCACTATAGATGATCTAACCGCAAAAATTAGACAAACCAGGAATCCAGCACCCGACACGGCCGACTGACATGTAGTAGAGTTGGCTAAAGCATTAAAGGACGCCCACGCAACGGTAAAAAAAAAGAACCAAGAGGGACGAGAGAGACAAAAGAGATATTACAATCGAGGAAAAAGATTACGGGAATTCGAAGTAGGTTCCTGGATACTGTTGAAAAACATGACGATAGGTTCCAAAGGTTGCAAAAAGTTTTCCCCTCAGTACTCGGGGCCCTATCAAATCACACGCCGCATGAGTGACTTTAATTATGTAATAACGAAAGAGGACCAGACGGAGATAACAGTAAACGTAAATCGTATGAAGAAAATACACTACGACCCTACAACCCCGCCATCTAACCTCCCCAATCCCAACCTAGGAGTTGAGGGAAAATCCCGCAGAAAACCACTCCCGACACTACCCCCACCAACGGAACCCAATCACCCCTTCTCTCAAACTGATGGGGGCGACGCGGACTCGGAGTCGTCCGAGATCGACATCCCCGATCCAAAGGACCCTCCTTGGGAACCCAACCGACCCATATCTGCAGTCCCTATACCTTATAGACCCTTGAATCCCCAAGTGACAGTTCCACCAGAGGGCGTAGTAGAAAAGTTAACCGAAACATTAGACTCAGAGGACGAACCGTTCTTAGGATTTGACATTAATCCTAACGATACTGAAGCTGATACACACACTCAGGCTAGATACTTCCTAAGGCAAAGACCTATTCGAAGATCAGGACGATTGAACTGATTTGAGCCTTCCAAACAAAATATTTCTTTACACTCCGAGTTACAAACAGATTGAAACAAGACCGGCAGTATGGTAAACATAATATGGAAGACCAGGAAAACAAAATTACAAAATCGAAAGTGTGTTACCATGGACGGGAGTAAGTAATTACATTGTAACAGTCAGGAAACTTGTTAGGGAAGTGTGATGAGGGGCACCCGTGTGAATTTAAGGACAATTAGGCCAACGAGGATGATAGAAATTATTAACGGTATAAGGAGATCAAGGGTGACCATGGATACAGGAGCGAAGGGACGATGCATCTAGTAAATAACTTATGTATATTTGATTAAGTGAAGGAAAAGGAAGAGGGGCATGGAAACTTAGTAGGGATTTCTCCTGCTCTCATCTTGTGGCAGATGCTCGTCGAAAGACGGGACCCGAGGAGGAGATTAGGAACCCAATCTCTGTCAATTTTGGCAGATGCCTGCCCCTCCCACTTGCCAACGAGGATTAATGAAGTCTGGGAGACAAGGAGAGAGGTAGCCGGAATTAGGGACCCTGTTGATAAGGTTGGGATTTCTCGTACCTTCGTCTTAAGGCAGATGCCCCTCGAAAGTCGGACCCGAAGACGAGGATGGGGACCGAACACTATCAATTTTGGCGAATGCCCGAACGCCGGTCTAAAAAGTCAGGAATACAAGGAGCGATGGTCAGGGACCATCCAGAGTCAATAATGATGCCAGAGGAAAAGCCACCGGTGGTTAGAGCAAAGCGGAAAGGGAAATCGCGAAGAGAAAGCCGTACGCACACATAGAATATGGTCATAACGAAGAGACAACGGATACTAGCAAGGGACATCAGAAACGCCAGGGCACGAGAAGAACAATAGTGAGAGAAACCCACATACACACGATTGTGCGATCGACGAGTAGAGCCAAGAGAGACAGATTGACCTAAGTAGGGATATTATATACCATGAGAGGTTACACCCGTAAGGTAGTGTGGGTAAGTTGAAGCAACAATAAGCAATCTAAAGTTAAATAAATAAGTACCTAAAATACATAATTAAATGAAAATATGAATAAATTAATTAATTAATTAAGTAAACATAGAAAATAATAAGGTTAGAATGAACCTGTGGTAGGAAGTAGACTGAACGAGGTTTTTAGAAATAATGGAACCTATCGACATGAACAGACGAGTAAATTTACAATTTTTCTAACGACTAACATGCTCATGGAATTTCAGTATCCTACTATATTAACTTAAAAGAAACTAAGTGAGAGAGGAGAAATTGGTTAGGTAAATTTTATGATGTGGAAGCTAGGGTATTAAACAGGGAGAGAAGCAGGATAAACACAACGAAAAAGGGGAAGAAAGGAAAAAGAAAAATAAAGCAGACACCACACACACATATAAAAAGGGAAAAAGCTTGACAAGGGATTTTAAACTTAGATCTCATGGAAGGGAGGCGACCGGACCTCAGTTGAGTAATAATTTAAATTATAAATTTTTTGTTTAAAATAATTTTTGGTTGACACCTCATGCGGTGTTGAGTTTTTAGCAACAGTGCAGGCGAGCGCATTAAATGTAGGGCTCAACTACAGTATGAGGCGTTTTTTAAATCATAAACGAAGTTTTAAATCGTGAGTGAAGTATGGAAAACACACTAATCCGGGATTGATACTAGTAATAAATAACCTGACTACCGATTACCTTTTAAACACAGGGTAATAGAAGCTAAATTATATTCAGAACTGATCGAGGGTTAGAATAACTAGTAATGGGAAGTAATCAAGGATTGCTCATCTACAACATAAGCGACATATAGTAAACTGGTACTGATAACTTCCAGTAAAATATTCCCCCAAAAAAATCACAGCCGAGCAGAATATCATGTCCAATTAAGACTAGCTAAATTCACCTGGAACGAAATTGCATTTATACTAAGGGAATCAAAATGGGGTTTCAACATTAACCATAAGCTATAAGTTATCCACCCAATCTCTAAAACATACACGAGAGTTTCAGCTGCCAGATACAGCCTCACTCCTGGACCTGCGGCTCATCCCGGCCTGTATTGGGCGTCCTGGAGACTGCACATATCTAAACAACAGCATAGGAGCTACCAGGACCATCTCCTGATGGAGGCCATCACGTGGATAAGTGTCCAGCCTATCAACAAGAAAACCAACCCAGCAACAAAACTCACTATCTCCAAAGTCAACCCTAACCTCTAATCCAACCTACCCAATGACTCACCTATCTGCTGAGCATCCAAGCAAAACAACACTTTATGAGGAAATTCCGTCAAACCCATCCTGAAATTGTCCTTGGACCTATCTGGGTGTGGTATGCGGACCTTGGAAATCAAATAACATGGTAAGGCCTACCTTGAATTACGAGCCCGGAACGTGATACACTGCTCAGGCACCTTACCTGTACATGGACGATGGTAGACTCGAACCCTGACCCTCGAGCAGAGACTGTAACTTCCAGCAAGGAACGATAAGTGCTAATAAAATAAAAGTGTAGTATTACAGGTCTACGAATGAACAGTCTAAGTGAAAACAAAATATTTAGTCATAAAATATAGACGACAGTGGGAAAACATGGTGGTCAACATAAAGAAAATAAATGTAGCAAGTGGTGAAATTGTAAATGAAACAAGAGAACTGTGGAAAAAACGAAAAGGATTTTTTTTCTCAAGAACGAAGGACTAATAGTATTAAGGATTAGGATATCTAAAAATATAAGTTCAGATTAGGTTTTAGATGTGTAAGAACTGAGAGGAAATTTATTCACGATAGATTATGAAAAGTTTTAACATCCCTTAAGATGATGTTTAATCGCGATGAGGCAAGGCATTTCGATTACAGTAAATTAAAAAACAATAGGCGGCATACTTAACATCGGATAAGTTTCCTCAAAGTTAAAACAAAGTAAGAAGTACTCACCTGGAACTTTAGAGAGATCCCGAAAATGCAACGTGGTCAGACACTGCGTTGCCCCTGCACGTGGCTGATACTGACAAAGCACTCTGTGCTGACAAGGTATGTTTCGGGGATGTATGTTTAACCTAGGGGAATCGAGCAGGGAAATGGATAGGTAACAAAAAAAATCCCTGACAGGGCTTCAAAATTACCAGGGAGTGATCTCATGTAAATGACTTAAGCGGCAAATAACGTAAACATAGAAATGAGTATTTAAAAAAAATTATATATATAAATAATAACAAAAGGAAAACACGAGACAAACAAGATATGTAAAGTAACACGGACCTAAAGCAAGTGTCGCGATTATACTAGAGGGAGACGAGCCCTTCTTGCGTAATAGTGACACACCCCCTTTAAATACCACCCTCCAGAGAAGGCATGACGTAGGCATGTTAAACACGGATGACTAAGTTTATGGGGTAGTCATACTCGCGGGAACTATGGATTCCAAAAGTTTTGAAAATCTTCCTTTGAGAAACAGAAGGATACAAGATAGAGTGATAGAGAATAACCGTCGGTTTTGCAAACCTATGGTTATGTCTCGGGGGGGGGAGGAATATTATAAATACAACAGGGCTTAATTGTAGGTATAATAAAAAAATGGATAAAAAAGATGGAAGCAGAGGTGATATATACTTATGTTTTATACCGGACGGTAGAGGAAAAATAATCAACGTTGAAAACTCTGATAAGACCGTAATCAAATTTAGGAAAGGGCTTTAAGAAATACAAAACGAGGGAAAATTAATAAAATATTAAAAGATCTGGGAAGATGCATGTCATAACCCAACAGCTCAGGTCTTGGGAAAAACATATTTTTCAAGCTATTAGGACACACTTACGAAAATACAAAAATATTGTACCTTTTGAATAACACATTATATAAGGGAAACAAAAACCTTATATAATCTACCCATAACAAAAATCAAATTATTACCCAATATTAGGAAATATTACTATGGCCGCCACGGATTCTAGCTGGAAGGGGAACAAAATGATAGAATATATACTCGCGTTTTTTTTTTGGGAAAAGATCAGACAGAAGGCAGCCTTGGGAACAATCTAGGACGGACATGATTTCGAATTTCGGAGTGTGTAAGTATAAATGCAATTTCTAGTAAAGTTCCAGGTTGAATATTTCACTTTGATTGAGTTGAATAAATTAAGCTTGAATAAATTGAGATTTTAACAATACTCAGTTTGAACACATTAAGTTGAATAAATTAGGATTTTATCTATAACATAGAGTTTAAAGAAAGAAGTAATTTGATATCAACCTTTTCTAACTTGTTCTACATAAGACAATATACATTAAAATATTCTGAGTTCTCTCATTTTTAGCATATTAGCGCATGCAAATTAGCGTCATAAAATAAAGTTTTGTTGTTTGAGTTTAGGATATAATTACGGTAGTTTTCTGAAAGGTTTATTTAATTCAGTGTTATATATATGTTTAATAAAAGCTATGGTTACGCTGGTTTTGTGTGTGGAATTTGTAACGGAACCGACATTCCAATCTATATTTAGCGACAACCTTGACACTTTCCCGGCCTTGACCGCTCGAGCAATGAAGTCTTAGATAAATATATGCATAGAAAATATTGACTTCATGCCCTTTCCGCTACCATTATAATCTGATCTGTCCAAGTTGTAATATCTTTGGTCACTTCCCTTTTAGTTTTGAGAGAAGTATATTTTTCATAATTATTCAGGTATCATGCACCAGTTTATTCCTATGTCATTTTTAATTCATTTTTCTTATACGAGTAATTAACATTGTGTATTTCAAATTGTCTGGCTGGGGTTACCTCTTTGCATTTTCTTGAAAAATCCACTATCAGCTTTTAGAGCCTACACAGCTTCACCACAATCCCTATTAGCAGCCATTTTCAGGGTTCATAATGGGTCCTTCTAATTTGGATTCATCAGTCAATATCCATTGCCACTTAGATTCTGGACACATCTCATGGAGGGTTTCAATATTTAACTTAACATAAAGAAGTATACTTACTTACTCACTGGCACTATCGAACCCGTAGGTTCATGGCCGCACGGACATAAGCTCTCCATACATCCCTATCCTGAGCTAATGCTTTCCAATCATTCACTGTATAATCTACTTCCCTCAAATCATAGTTAATGTTATTCTCCCACCTCATTCTTGGTCTAACAACTGGGCGTTTTCCCCTCTGGCTTTCCTACAAGAAGCTTCCATGCAAGTCTCCCATTCCCCATACGTGCAACATGTCCTGCCCATCGCAGTCTACGAGACTTAACTGTTCTTATTATATCTGGCTTCCTATAAAGACCATGTAGTTCATTGTTATGTAGTCTTCTCCATTCACCTGTCTGTTCAACTCTCTTTGGTCCAAAAATTTTCCTAAGTACTTTATTCTCAAATACTTGTAATCTCCTTCCCTCTCTTAAAGTAAGAGTCCATGTTTCGCACCCATATAATATAACTGGTAGAATAATAGTTTTATATATTTTCAGTTTAACATTTTTTGAAAGGAGTTGAGACATCAAGAGTCTCTGCAATGCATAATAGCATGCATTTCCAGAATTGAGCCTATGTTTAATTTCTTTGTGCATCTCATTCCTACTTGTGATTATTGTTCCTAGGTATTTGAATTCAGCCACCTCCTCAAAATTTCCCTAATTTTTCATTAGCTGTCCATTTCCATTATTTAATGAATTTCTACGTGTGACCATATATTTAGTTTTATTGATATTTACTTCCAGTCCTAATTTCTTAGTGTTACTCAATAGTGTGTGCATGTTGTCCTTTAGTATCTCCTCGCTATCGGCCAACAATACTACATCATCAGCATAAACTAACAGCTTATTAATACCATTGAGTTGCAAGCCTTCCTCATTCTCTAAAGATTTAATGGCATGTTCTAGTACAAAATTAAATAGTAGAGGAGATAGTGCATCTCCTTGCTTCAACCCATTCTGGATTTCAAAAGTGTCCGAAAACTGTTTGCCTACACGCACCCTACTCTTTGTGCCATTTAGACACATTCGTATAAGTCTAACTAACTTTTTAGGAATTCCGAACTCCAGCAGGATACTATATAACTTCTCCCTCTTAATTGAATCATATGCTTTTTTGAAGTCTACATACAGTTGATGTACAGTACTATTATATTCCCATTTCTTTTCTAAAATCTGTCTTATACTAAAAATCTGATATGTTGTAGACCTGTTTCTTCTAAATGCACATTGATGATCTCCTAGAATGTCATCAATATAGGGAGTAAGTCTGCTTACTAATATATTTGTTAGAATTTTGTACGAAGTTGAAAGTAATGAGATGCCCCTGTAGTTGTTGCAATCAGTTTTATCTCCTTTCTTATAAATTGGTACGATAATTGATTCCTTCCATTCATCTGGAAGAGCTTCTTTATCCCAAATCATACTGAGAAGTATATGACACATTATAAAATGTTTGGAAGGAATATGTAAATTAAAGAAGTATATGACACATTATAAAATGTTTGGAAGGAATATGTAAAAAATCATTTTAGAATTATGAATGTTGTTCAAAGTCAGAAAAAAAAATTACTGTAACAATAACAAAACTATTACTTTGAACTAAAATGTGCAAGAAATTTTGTCATTTTAACATACAAGCAATATCAAACTTACTTTTTCCCATGTTGCGAAGACGTTCCTTAAACAGGGCATCCTCATCATGGCTGCCAGATAAAGATTTACTAAGGGGGAAAGAGGCCAAAGTTTCTTCAGGTGGACTATCCTCAGCTTGATCTAGAAAGTAAACAATTTTAAGTGAGGAATTTCAGACACAAACAAACCGACTAAAAACTGTCAAAATTTTATTTATAAACCATCTAGAAGTAAATTTTATGTAATATGTAGGCTATAGAAATTAAATTGGTTATACACTTACTTACTTACTCACTGGCACTATCGAACCCGTAGGTTCATGGCCGCACGGACATAAGCTCTCCATACATCCCTATCCCGAGCTAATGCTTTCCAATCATTCCCTGTATAATTTACTTCTCTCAAATCATAGTTAATGTTATTCTCCCACCTCATTCTTGGTATACCAACTGGGCATTTTCCCTCTGGCTTTCCTACAAGAAGCTTCCATGCAAGTCTTTCATTCCCCATATGTGCAACATGTCCTTCCCATCATAGTCTACGAGACTTAACTGTTCTTATTATATCTGGCTTCCTATAAAGACCATGTAGTTCATTGTTAAGTAGTCTTCTCCATTCACCTGTCTGTTCATCTCTCCTTGGTCCAAAAATTTTCCTAAGTACTTTATTCTCAAATACTTGTAATCTCCTCTCCTCCCTTAAAATAAGAGTCCATGTTTCGCACCCATATAATATAACTGGTAGGATAATAGTTTTATATATTTTCAGTTTGACATTTTTTGAAAGGAGTTGGGACATCAAGAGTCTCTACAATGCATAATAGCACGCATTTCCAGAATTGAGCCTATGTTTAATTTCTTTGTGCATCTCATTCCTATTTGTGATTATTGTTCCTAGATATTTGAATTCAGCCACTTCCTCAAAATTTCCCTCATTTGTTATTAGCCGTCCATTTCCATTACATAATGAATTTCTGTGTGTGATCATATATTTAGTTTATTGATATTTACTTCCAGTCCTAATTTCTTAGTGTTACCCAATAGTGTGTGCGTGTTGTCCTTTAGTATCTCCTCACTATCAGCAAATAATACTACATCATCAGCATAAACTAACAGCTTATTAATACCACTGAGTTGTAAGCCTTCCTCATTCTCTAAAGATTTAATGGCATGCTCTAGTACAAAATTAAATAGTAGAGGAGATAGTGCATCTCCTTGCTTCAACCCATTCTGGATTTCAAAAGTGTCTGAAAACTGTTTGCCTACACGCACCCTACTCTTTGTGCCATTTAGACACATTCGTATAAGCCTAACTAACTTTTTAGGAATTCCAAACTCCAGCAGGATACTATATAACTTCTCCCTCTTAATTGAATCATATGCTTTTTTGAAGTCTACATATAGTTGATGTACAGTACCATTATATTCCCATTTCTTTTCTAAAATCTGTCTTATACTAAATAACTGATCTGTTGTAGACCTGTTTCTTCTAAATGCACATTGATGATCTCCTAGAATGTCATCAATATAGGGAGTAAGTCTACTTACTAATATATTTGAAAGAATTTTGTACGAAGTTGAAAGTAATGAGATGCCCCTGTAGTTGCTGCAATCAGTTTTATCTGCTTTCTTATAAATTGGTACGATAATTGATTCCTTCCATTCATCTGGAAGAGCTTCTTTTTCTCAAATCATACTAAGCAACCAGCGTATCTTGTCCATCAATTTTCCTCCCCCTGATTTTATCAGTACTGCTGGGATCTCATCTGAACCTGATGCTTTATACATCTCCAATTTTCAATCGCCATTTCAACCTCTAATGCATTTGGTTCTGCGACTAGCATTTCTGCTGTCTGTAAATTATTCTCCTCAATGTCCTGTTCTGTATGTACATTAAATAGCTGATTAAAGTAACTTTTCCACCTATTTAATAGAATCTGGAATCTGCATTCATATCCCCATTTTCAGTCCGAATTATGTTTGTTCTAGCCTGAAACCCTTTCTTCTCTATACTAATTCCCTGATATAGTTCTCTAATGTTCCTATTTTTTGCATTCATTTCAAGATCATTAATCTTCTCTCTCAAATATTCCCTCTTTTTACTCTTTAGTAACTTAGTGGTTTCCCGTCTAATAGTACCCAATTGCTCTAAATTTACCTGATTTGGCTGGTGTAACCATTTAATTTTTGCTAGCTTTCTTTTATTTTCAATGTTGGCACATTCCTCATCAAACCATTTCTTGTTTTGCCTCTTTTTTAAACAACCAATGCTTTCTGATGCTGACAATTTAATAGTCTCTTATAGCCTCCCATTCTTTATTTATATCAGTTTCTTCTTTGTTTGCCACATTGGCATCTGAAGATTCCAGTACTTCAAATCTATTAGCAATTTTGATTTGGTATTCTTGCTGCATTTAATAATTTTTCAAGTTTTTTAATTCAAATTTTACAGAAAGCGTTTGTTCCTCTCATAAGCAATAGCCGTTGTCTGATTTTCACTCTGAGAAGATGATGATTCGAATTGCAGTCTGTCCCTCTAACTGATCTAACATCGATGATGCTACTGTGCCAGCGTTTATCCACTAATACATGATCTATCTGGTTCTGAGTTTCTCCATCTGGGGACGTCCAGGTGTATTTATGAATATCCTTATGCTGAAATGTTGTTCTCTTAACAATGAGATTCTTCGATGTGGCAAATGTGACTAATCTAACCCCGCTGTCGTTACTATCTTCATGAAGACTGAATTTGCCTATTGTTGGTTTTAATATATCTTCCCGTCCCACTTTTGCATTAAAATCTCCTAAGACAATTTTCATATGATATCGTGAAAGGCTATCAAATAAGCATTCTAATTCTTCAGAGAATTCATCCTTTATCTTGTCATCTTTATCTTCTATGGGGGCATGTACATTTACAATTATAAAATCATGTCGTTTACCCTTTAGAATTATGTATGATATCCTATCACTAACAAACTTAATATCTCAGATAGTAGATAGGATCCTCCTTCTGACTAAAAAACCCATTCCAAATGCAGGTCTTTCTGCACCCCCGTAGTATAATGCATAGCTTCCTGATTCCTGACTACCTTCTCCTGGCCACCTAACTTCCTGTAAAGCGACTATATCGAAGGGCGATTTATCTAATTCCTGCGTTAATATCTCTAGTGCCCCGCTATTGTATAAAGTCCTAACATTCCATGTTCCTAGGAACATGTCCCTGTGTTTGAGCGTTTTGGCATGGGTTCCCTGGTGTAGTCCCTGCCAGGAGAACCGAATGGGGGACTATTTGACCTCCGAAAAATTTTACCCCAGTTGAACCCATGTTCGCATTTCTTGACAGTTGTATTTTTACGGTGAAAGATCGTCACTCTTTCGACCAAGGTACTTTTTTCGTCTGGCTTATAACCTTCGACCAGTCCGGCATGAGTAACCCTATCGGAAATTTGTTATATATGGAATATAAAAATTTGTGAATGGAACTATCATGAAAGTAAAAGAAGGTAATACATAAAAATCAAATGAATCGTGAATTCTTCTTCCCTCATACATCTATGTTTTTAACACAGAACTGCAGTATTGGGATACATATCATTCCCATCTTCAGCTGTTTTCACAACTGTCAAAATTTTCATTATGCCGGTAATTTTCTAAACTGCCATCTGGTGTACTTTTGAAGAACTTTGCAATCAAACTTGGTTCGTCTGGAAACTCGATGTTTATGGTTGTAGTAAAGTTTTTTTAAAACATATATCTTTTTCCAAACTGTCAATTCCAAAAGTTTTGCTTCTTTTTCAATTCCATGATTCTCTAATAAACTATGTGCTGCTATTACTGATTTTTGAATTTCACCATTTTTTATGTTTCCAAAGTGTTCATTTTTGCAATTGTCTAAATTCATTATTTGTTTTTTCTATTTTCTCTTTATTGCAATCTTTGCAATTAATTTGATAAATTTCAGATTTATTATTGTCTCGGGTGTTAACTTTTTTATTACTGAACAGAAGTTTACCCAGGCTGAATTGTTAATCGGAGCCAATGTTGTATTAATTTTTTGAAAATCTTTTGAAATTTGATATGAACTTCTGGATGGTAAGTAAATTTCTTGAATTTTTCATATTTCTTCTTTATTATGTCTTCACCAAAACCATTTAAGTTAGCCATGTGTACAATACAATTATATTCATTCTCAAAATCCTCTACATAAAGTGGAATATTTATTAATATGTGTAATACTGTTGAAAATTGCACGTTTATGTGAAACATGATTAATACCTGAAGATTTTATCTAGTTATCAGTATGAGTGTCTTTTCTATAAATATTAAATTCAATTCTTTGTAGTTGCTCATTTCTTATTAGGTACAAGTATAAAAATGGGATCTTGTTATCTTGTTCTATTTCAATAGTGAATTTCACCGATTCGTCTCGAAGATTAAGCAATTTTAATGCATCTTGTATGTATTTTGAATCTATTACAGAGAAAATATCATCCACATATCTATACCAAAACTTAAAAATCTATGGATAAGCATTGGTGATGAGACTCAAGATAACTCATAAATAAATTGGCCAAAAATGGAGAAAGTGGATTTCCCATTGCCAGTCCAGAAATCTGTTTATAAAATTTACCATTAGAAGGAAAAAAATTATTGTCAATACAAAGTTTAGTTAGCATTAAATATTCTTCATTAACTTCTGCTTTTAATTCCAGTGAATTTAACCATCTTCTTAAAAACACGAGTATCTTATCAATAGAAATACTAGGGAATAAAGAGATAATGTCAAATGAAACCAGTATAATTTCAGAACCAATGTAATGTTATTTAATTCTTCTAAATCTTATTGAATTTTCAATGCTCTTATTTCCAAATTGAGGTAGTTCACTTAATTTTTGGCTAGCCATTTTGATAAATTGTAGCATGGGGAGCCAATATTACTGACAATAGGTCTCATTTTTGTACCATCTTTGTGATCTTTTGGTTGACCATATCATTTTTGATTAGAAGGGTTTGAAACTTTTAATTTAAATTTATCCTGTTCCTTGATTGTATGCTTTATATGTTTTAATGTGTTTTCCATAGCCCTAATCGATTTTGGAAGAGGTATAGATTTTATTTCCTCGTGTTCATTGGAGTCTATAAGATTGTTCATTCTTTGTAAATAATGAACTTCTCCAAAATGACAATTTTGTTACCTTTATCAGCGTTTGCAATTGTAACATTCTTTTCTTTGATACTCCTCAAAATTTTCATATTTTTCATTGCAACTTTTTTTTTTTTGAATTTCTCTTAATGTCTACTAAAACTTTTACACATTCTTTCCTGATTATTGTTTTATCTTCATTTTTAGGTCCAAAATAGCAATTTTCACATCTACAACATAATCTTCCAATAACTAACTAACTAACTAACTCACTCACTCACTCACTCACTGGATCTGTCGAACCCAAAGGTTCATGGCCGTGCAGACATAAGCTCTCCATACATCACTATCCTGAGCTAATGTTTTCCAATGATCCCCTGTATAATCTACTTCCCTCAAACCATGGATAATGTTATTCTTCCACCTCATTCTTGGTTTAACAACTGGGCATTTTCTCTCTGGTTTTCCAACCAGAAGTTTCTTCCAAATTATTTGAAAAATTAATACATTGTCCACTGCTGTGGTCTCGAGGTAGCATGCTGCCTTGCCACACAGCAGGCCCTGGTTCGATTCCCGGTCGCGACGTGGTTTTTTTTGGGATTTTTCCTCACCTGTAAGACAAATGTCAGGAAGCTTAGGGCCCAATGGTCCCCAAAATTCATCCAGCCATTGTCATTATCCTTATCATTATCATAAACATCCTTCACCAGTGTGGCAGGAAGCTACCACACCTATAATTCCCTAGCAAAGCTGCAAAGCGTAGCATGAAAATGCTATGATTGTAGTGAAAGACCTGCCCTCGGGCAGAATTACTGTGGATGGAAGGATACAATTATAAAGCAGTTTTGTTTCTTCTTTAGTTAGCAACTCTTTCAAAAAATTAGCTAAATTAGTGTTTGCTTGTGTACCTAATTCTTGAGATTTATATTCTATTTTACAATTATGTGTGTGGCCAGAGAAGCATCATTTTTCCGGATGATGTTATTAAATTTTTTTCTTTTGTGTTTTCCAAGTTGATTATTTAGAAAGATTGAACCATGTTTTAGACTCCAATGAATATGAGGAAATAAAATCTAATCTCTCCAAAAAACAATTAGGACTATGGAAAACACATTAAAACACACAAAGTATACAATCAAGGAACAAGATAAATTTAAATTAAAAGTTTCAAACCCTTCTAATCAAAAATTATATGGTCAACCAAAAGTCCACAAAGATGCTAAAAAAATGAGACCTATTGTCAATAATATTGGCTCCCCATGCTACAATTTATCAAAATGGCTAGCCAAAAAATTAAGTGAACTATCTCAATTTGGAAATAAGAGCATTGAAAATTCAATAAGATTTAGAAGAATTAAATAACATTACATTGGTTCTGAAATTATACTGGTTTCATTTGACATTATCTCTTTATTCCCTAGTATTTCTATTGATAAGATACTCGTGTTTTTAAGAAGATGGTTAAATTCACTGGAATTAAAAGCAGAAGTTATTGAAGAATATTTAATGCTAACTAAACTTTGTATTGACAATAATTTTTTTCCTTCTAATGGTAAATTTTATAAACAGATTTCTGGATTGGCAATGGGAAATCCACTTTCTCCATTTTTGGCCAATTTATTTATGAGTTATCTTGAGTCTCATCACCAATGCTTATCCATAGATTTTTAAGTTTTGGTATAGATATGTGGATGATATTTTCTCTGTAATAGATTCAAAATACATACAAGATGCATTAAAATTGCTTAATCTTCGAGACGAATCGGTGAAATTCGCTATTGAAATAGAACAAGATAACAAGATCCCATTTTTATACTTGTACCTAATAAGAAATGAGCAACTACAAAGAATTGAATTTAATATTTATAGAAAAGACACTCATACTGATAACTAGATAAAATCTTCAGGTATTAATCATGTTTCACATAAACATGCAATTTTCAACAGTATTACACATATTAATAAATATTCCACTTTATGTAGAGGATTTTGAGAATGATTATAATTGTATTGTACACATGGCTAACTTAAATGGTTTTGGTGAAGACATAATAAAGAAGAAATTAAAGAAATTTAAACAACAAGAAAGGTTACACCACTCTGCAATATAATTCCAAGAAATATGAAAAATTCAAGAAATTTACTTACCATCCAGAAGTTCATATCAAATTTCAAAAGATTTAAAAAAAATTAATACAACATTGGCTCCGATTAACAAATTCAGCCTGTGTTAACTTCTGTTCAGTAATGAAAAAGTTAACACCCGAGCAATAATACATCTGAAATTTATCAAATTAATTGCAAAGATTGCAATAAAGAGAAAATAGAAAAAACAAATAATGAATTTAGACATTTGCAAAAAGGAACACTTTAGAAACATAGAAAATGGTGAAATTCAAAAATCAGTAATAGCAGCACATAGTTTATTAGAGAATCATGGAATTGAAAAAGAAGCAAAACTTTTGGAATTGACAGTTCGGAAAAAGATATATGTTTTAAAAAAAAACTTTACTACAACCATAAACATCGAGTTTCCAGACAAACCAAGTTTGATTGCAAAGTTCTTCAAAAGTACACCAGATGGCAGTTTAGAAAATTACCGGCATAATGAAAATTTTGACAGTTGTGAAAACAGCTGAAGATGGGAATGATATGTATCCCAATACTGCAGTTCTGTGTTAAAAAACATAGATGTATGAGGTAAGAAGAATTCATGATTCATTTGATTCTTATTAAGAAAACCTCATAATGTAAAAAATTCCCAAATTTATTATTTTAAGTTAAGGTAATACATACTGAAATAGATACTTGCAGAGTGGGATAGAAACAAGTTCATGTTATTTTTAACAGTTGAGATTTTTCTATATTATCAGATTGTCTAAAGCATATCCAGAAGTTAATTGTGTAGTACTGTGTTATTGAATGAAGTAACTTTTTCATGAAAAGTTTGTATAAATAGTATATACATAAATGTAGTAATAATTGTATGTGAAAACAGGTGGATGCTTCATGAAAAATTATCCAATACACCTATGCCAATTAAGTAAAAAAAAAATATCCTGAACTCAAGTCCAACTCGGGGTCGTGTCGAGGGGTGAGATGAGATGAACCCCTATATATGTATAGACATCTGTGAATGATAAGGGTGCCAGGCGACCAAGCTTGATGCACCATCACAGGGGCAGATGAATAAAATGAAACAAAATGGATGAGATGAGTGTGGAGAAATGGTGGAATTAAATTGTGGCAGGGGAAAATGGGAGAAAACCCAATAAAAACCTGTCCAAGCTCCATTTTGTCCACCACAAAACCCACTCGGAGTGACCGAGACTTGATCTTGGGACCCAAGCAGTGAGAGAAGAGCATCTAACTGCTTGTGCCACCTATGCCAATTACTAGAGCAAAAATAATTATTATCATTAAACTATATAATATATTAATACTACAACTAGGAGATCGGATGGACTGGCAAAATTGGCTCTTAGGAATCGGACGATGTCAAAGACACTAATGAACTGATGATCTATCTATCTATCACTAGTATTTTCATAATAGGAATTTTTACCATCAAATGTGAATACTTAAGTAGAAATTCTTCATTTATTATTCCAAGTTCTGTAGATTGTTTGAAAAAGATAAATATATAGTGTGGAAAAGTAGATAAGCTTGTGTGTTCTTGGTACTAGACATCCAATCACTCATCCAATCTAAACCTAAAAACCTTCCTGCCCTTGTTAAATTTTTTGTCCCTACATAAAATTTATTTATTTATTTATCTAATGGCTGGTATTGTGGTCATAAGACCATCAACCTACAAATAAAATTACAAAATAGCATAATAACAAAATTAAAATATGTAAGGAAAAAAATTAACAAGGACAGCTGTCCAGCTTAAATAGGCAAGTTACATTACAATGTATATCCTCATATTATGGAATGAATAGTAATGAAAGGGCTGAATTCTTGGTTTAGAAAGGCAGTAAAACTTCAAAATTATCTGAACCTTACCTTGTTAAATTTTTTGTCCATTCTCATGATTTTATAAAAAGCATATTAAATTCAGCTAAACATATTAATTAATGCTGAACAAGCAACAAGCAAACTTTAGAGACACTTTCTGACATACTTGTTTTAGTATAACACTTTCTAGAAAATGTGCAGAAGTATTTCCCAATTTTTTAAACACAAAATTGATAGGATTACTTACAGATCACAGATGTATGCAAAGAATTAGTATAGATAAACTCCTACTTGCTCTTTCTGCAATCTTAACAAGGATAAGGGCTGAGATCATCATCATTTTCATCTGTCCTTCATTCAATTTAAAATCTTCCTTCTAAATACTGGATTGCAAGAGAATGCATGACATCACTGCCAACTGCTTGACATTAGATACTAACAAACCAACCAACCTTTTTCTAAAGTAGAAAGAAAATCTTTATTCCATCTTAATTCTGCCATAAATTCCTCATTCTGAAGGAAAAGAGCAATTCTTTCATCTTCAAGATATCGGTCCAGTTCAGGATCTCCTACTTCACACAAGACACCACGCACTCGTTGATTTTCTGCATATTTCTGTTGGAGCATTTGTTGACTCAATAACATTGCCTAATCGAACAAATCAATAACAACAATTTTTTAAGTTTATAACATAAAAACAACAAATATAATTTTTAATATAACATACATTATAAAACTACCTGTTCGGTCTTACGACGACGCTTTTCCCTTTTTAACCATCTATTACGTGCTCGACATTCTTGCCAGCGAGCATTTATACGCCTACCTTTCTCTTGAAGTCGTATAAAGAACTGTTTCCACATCTTTTTGAACAAGTTATGCTATTTTTAACTTTTAATGGTTTTAAATGTCTAATTTAACTGCTGTCTTATGCATTATGATATTTTTAAATGGTCTATTCTCATTTTATTTGAGAATTTTAAAATCAATATATAAATTACAGAATATACATAAACTTCTTTTTTCAAATAACTTCACCATTTGAAGCCAATAATGAATCTTTATTACTGTACTTAATGAAAATTCAATTTCAAAACAAAACTCTCCTCCATATAAAAAAACAATTCTATCTTTAAGTTTTGTAACTAAAATGAATGCATTTTAAATCCTATCACATATGTCCTAAAAATGTTTTTATGTTCTAAATAACTTTATGAAAGTTAGTTTCTAAAAATTAATTATAAAGTAAACATATTTACATGAAAGACAATCACTAAAACTTTTATAATACGAATCTTTCACAAATAAATAACTTTGAAAATAAATTAAATATAAACAGTTTGGACTATAAATAATCTAATAATTCACATGAAATATGAAATAGAATTATGAACATTTAAATAGAAGGGAAGAAACTGTATGAAAATTTAGAAAAGATGAGGTTTAAGAAAATATGTATTGTTCAAAGCCATATAAATTGATAGTCTTCAAAATTATTCTACAATTACATATTGCTTTCTATCCGGCTCTTTGAACATATATAACCTCAAAATTCATAATTGGTGAAAGTTTACTCTGAACCAGTAAGACACAATAATTAAATAATGTAATTACGTAACAAACACGCCCAACATACTTATACCATGCGAGACAAGACAAGTCAGAGCAACAACTTCTATCACAAGCAGGAGACTCTGATTAATCCAATTAAATTCACTTAACACTCATAGCACAGCCTATTCAGACAAGGTCATTCATGTTACTTACATCAGTACACAACATTCAATAAGTGCCTTCACTCTACAATTTAAATACTCCAACAAACAACAAATTCTCCAAGTAGTAATATATTTTATTAATGAGAAAATAATACTTTGTACCATCCTAGATATCAAAAAAGGGACAAACATTTCATTGCACTCCACACCACATGTAAATATTATTATTAAAAAAGTATATATATATATCTCAAGTGTCTACTAAATTGAGAAAAATTAAACCTCTAAAAATATTTAATTCTAAAACAAATCATGTAATTAGAACCATAGAGTTCTAGCTTACTTTTTAATTTTTTTTTGAGGAGAACTTTTTAAGGTAGAACTTAAAAAGCATATGGTGAGTTTAGTAAAGATTGATCTGCACAATACTCAGAATTTATAAAAAATATTATGGACAAAACATGAATGTTGGTTACAGAAATTACTCTTAAAAAACATTTAATATGAACAGCAAGAAAATTAAAATGTAGATAGAATCTTTTGGTTCTAACCTCGTGAAATTATAAAAATTGTATTAATGAAAGACATCTATAAGCAGTAATCAATTCATACATTTATACTTTTTTTTGTTAACCCTTTCCCTGGTGTAGGGGTCATATCATGCCAGTATGAATCCAGCATGGGCATCATCTGACGTTTTTGATTTCTGCTCACATTCTGGTCACTTCTGTTTTCTATAAACTAAACATAGCTTAGAAAAACTTATGTCAGCATATTTATGAATATTTGCCCTTGACTTTGATATGTGTTTTTATGCATCTGCACTTGTGTCAGGGAATAACCAAGGGATCTAAATTCTTTCTAATTTTATCCCTACAGTTAGTACAGTATGGCTTCGTGCAACAAAGTTCGCTGGTTAGAACCTGCTAAATTTTGGAGTGTTATAAATGGAATGTGTGCAGATAACATCAGTAATGATAAAGTAATAATTCCAGAATTTTGACGAATTTGAAAAACATTTTGTAGAACTGGAAAATGACAATGATTCAGAAACATTAGTGCGTGTTTGGTCACTCCTGTTTTCTGTAGCCCAGATAAGCTTAATTCAGCGTTTTTATTATTAATTTAACATTTCTCAATGAAAGATAAATTAATAATAAAAACATCATTACAAGCCTTACTAGCTTTATAAAGTAATGTTAAATTCCCAATAAATGTCTTCTTAACTAAGAAGCCGCCATTTGCAAAGATAGAAACAATGGTTTCAAAAGCATTTGGCAAGAGGGAATTACAACGTATATAAGAGAAAAATTTGCGTCTAGATCATAACTCGCCTCGGTAGCTCAGTTGGTAGAGCATTTGGCCCGGCAAGCCAAAGGTCCCGGGTTTGAGTCTCGGTCTAGGCGAAAATTTTTCTCTTCAAATTTAATTCAGCGTGTTTATGAATACATGTCCGTGATTTTGATATGCGTGTTTATGTACCAGCATTTTATCAGGAAATAACCGAGACATCTAAATGGTTCCTAATTTTTTTCCTCTCAGTTCAGTTCAGTTGCACAATGAAGTTCATCACTTAGATTCCGGTAAATTTGAGAGTGTTATAAATTAAATTTGTGCAGATAATATAAGTGATAAAGAAGTAATGATTCCAGAACTTGACGAATTTGAAGAAAGTTTCGTAGAACCAGAAAATAGTGATAATGATTCAGAAAAATTAGTGCGTGTTCCTCTAATTCAACAACTGAGCAGTGTTCCTTTCATTGGTGAAAGTGGGCTCAAATTTGATATTAAAGGGATAGTCTATTAATTTCATCTATTAAATAAAGTAATCATAGTAAAGGAATTGCAATAAAGATTAGAATGATGGGTGGGGTAATTGTTCAAGCAACTTCAATTAGATGACCTTCAAGGAGGAATCGGTTATTAAAATTATTTATAATTATCATAGCAAACTACTTTTCTGGCTGAAAATATTCTTGGATGATGACCTCATAAATATAATTACAGACGAATTAACAGTTATGCACATCAGTGCTTAAAACAATCACCTATAATCATCACATTTGTGTGACATAAATTTCAAAGAAATTTCTTCTTGGACATTTTTAGGTATCATATTTATGATATGGATAGACAGTTGCCCAGAAATTGAGAATTACTGGTCTATGAGGCCCTTTTTTCATATGCTGTGGTAGGGTCAAAAAATGTCTTCATGGCTTTTCAACAAATTTCAAAATTATTATGTTCTACGAACAATGATATCAGACCAATGATTGTGATGACAGATTACATAAAGTTAGACCCATTTTGCAATTGCTTTCAAAAAATTTTGAGATGTAACTTATATATATCTGATAGAGAAATTTCAAATGATGAAAATATGATGGCCTGGAAGAAACTGCCAAAGAAAAATTCTGATAATCGATTATAGGGTGGTCTCAAGGCACATGAAATTATTTAAGTGCTCGCAACAAATAAGAAAAAGAGTTTAATTAAAATTACAGTGGGAGGAAACACTATGAGCTATAAAAGCAATGTATTTTTATATTCCTGACGAGATTAATTTAATCTCCATATTCATAAAATCGAACCAGATGGCAGTTCAGAAGAATATGTTAATGACGGAATTTCGACAGTTGGAGTTTGACTGAAGATGGAAGTAATACTATACTTTTGAAACTGGTATCCTGAAGACACACAACTTTGTGAGGTGAGATGTTTAAGCATTTTCTCCAACTCATTCATTAAGAAAAAGAGTGCTGAAATGAGTAAGTGTAGAGTGTGTTCTATCTATAGACTGAGAAAATAAACTAGTGTGATGTGTTCATGCTGTGCCATGGCTCTCATCAAAATTCTGTGTTTCCATGAGTATCACAAAAAAAAAAGGACCTGAAAACTTTTTCTTTAGGTACTGTAATGTATTTATTACATTATAGCATGTCTTAACATTATTTGTTGAAATTTTCAGCTTATAACTAACAATTGGATGGTTACAGGTTTTTTTTTTGTTTTGTTTTGATTAATGCATATTGGCTCTTTAAGTGTTAAATTGCCTGCCAGGCTACTGTAGGATTTAAATGCCCACACTGTCAATAAAAGAGTTAATATAGCTGTTTAGATCATCCAATAATAAAGAAAAAATATACGCATAATGTAGGAAAATGTGCAGCAGATTTTAATGAGAGGAATAAAATTACACCATTAATGTCTGTACACATTTTTAATAGTATATTACGATGTGAGGTTGGGAAGTGGTTTTTACAGAATCGAGGAAAATGTTTAAATACTGAGCGATAGCTAGGTTTTTTATTTCCGAGATTCTGTGAAACACTTCACAAACGTGCATTGCACATTATTTTTTGCATGATGGTGTTTTCAAAATAATAAATAATAGTAAAATGATAACATCTTAATATTTGCATTCATTATAAACAATTGATTAACATTAACAGTGTGGGCAATGTTTATTAGTTGAAACAACAGGAAGCCATGAGACCAATTTAGTAATAAAATGGCAGCAAATACATATTTATTGTTTTATATTGGTTAAAATAAAGTTCAGTTCATTTAAAATGCAGTGCTTTGTTTTGTATAATTTATATTAACACTACCTTTTGGTTATTTTGTTGTATATACATTGTATGTAGTATACATAGAGGGCAGTGTTTGGAATATGTAATATTACAGTATAGTTATTTAGATTGGCAACCCCGAAATGTAGGAAGTTGAACTTTCAATCATTGCTGTAAGTACGACAAAATGCACTATCATGCAAAAAATAAATTTTGAGATAATATTGTTGGGATTATATCCATATAATTTGGATGATGTTATAGGCAAGACTTTATAAAATTTATTTATTTAACTGAAATCTTATTCAATATCAATATTGTGGTACTTTCCTTGGAGTTGGTCTTCACATAGTTTTAGCATAAATAATCCACACAGATTTCATGTAACATTTCACAACCACTTTATTCACTTCTACAATTTATCACTAGTAAATTAATCACAATTTGCCCTAACAATTAATCTTGATTCAATGTTTATCTCACTCACAATTATTTCACAGTCACATATGAGTTTCTTCACTACAAATTGTCCTATATCGTTGTTCACTATCCATCCATAGTAATTCTGCCCGAGGGCAGGTCTTTCACTGCAATCATAGCATTTTCATGCTATGCTTTGCAGCATTACTAGGGAATTGTAGTGGTAGCTTCCCGTTGCTTTCCACACCGGTGAAGGATGATGATGATGATAAGAATGATGTTGATTATGATGGCCATATGATTTCAGGGACCGTTTGGGCCTTAAAGTTTTCCTGACATTTGTTTTACAGGTGAGGAAAAACCCCGATAAAAACCTCACCCAGAAAAGCTGTCCCGATCGGGGATCGAACCCGGGCCCGCTGCGTGACAAGGCAGCACGCTACCTCGAGACCACAGCGGTGAACATCGCCGCATAATTCACAACTAACTGGCCTCCTGCCTTCACCACAAATATATAGGGCATGGCAGGGAAACTTCTAGGCCCACGGTCTGGACACTTCCAGATGGAAACCTCTCGCCACCGATTTTTCCCGAAAGGGAGGGTAGAGATGTCTGGAATGACAGCTCAGACATTTTTGTAGTTTGCGCGGGTCTTTCAACTCGCGAGTCGGCGACTCGCTAATCTATTCCAACTAATGCGAGACCAATATTTTCGCCTTGCCCGCGTAATTTAAATGTCATTACGACGCGTTACAATGCTCCCTCCTTAGAGACGATCGTCCCGATCAGCTTCCTTGGTATGCAGAGAGACGATCTAGGTAAGCCATTATTTTATCCCTTCTGTGCTGGCTCTGAATCTTATAGACCACGCCGTTGATTCTTGTCCATGACCATACCACCTTGCATGGTCCATCCCAGGGACGCTGGAGATTCGGTGATCTTCCTTTGGATTTGGGTGTTGCGAGGCATGCTACTACGGTGATGCGAGGGTGGTCCTTCCTGAGGTCCCTATCCATTGGGCTTGCAGTTTTCTCCATCCTGACTGCGTGTTGGCCGGGGAGGACCACGCCCACTTCTGTAGTTAGCCGGACGAAGCGACAAGGAGGACCTCCATGGCTTCCACCGTCTCCATTACCTTTACTGTTTCAAAATCACCTTCTTTCAACTCGCTCGCTCCTTGGCCTGGATCTCGTTTGGGGGGGGGGTGGACGACGGGGCTGCGTGTTTTAATAGTTATTAGGCTAAAAGCGACGACGGCGTTTGTAGCGTCGAGGCTGGCCTCCATCCTGACCTTTATTGTTCTTCTTTCGTCGTGGAGTAGGACCTCATTACGTCCAAAGCGAAGTACTCGTCGTGTGATTACCCTGTAGCGTCGTACATTTTCAGGGCGTCCAGATTTAGATGACGTCCGGCGACGAACGCCCATAGTCGTAGCTCGCACCCTTCAGGACCAACTCCAGCAGAACCTCCTTTTCCACAGGTATGCTGTCCCCCGATGCTCTGCGCAGCTCGAACTTCCGTAGTGGCGCCCGCTCAGGCAACCCTTCCGCTATTTTGGGTCGCACGATGATCAACGTTGCTCCCGTACTAGCAATCGGCAGGCCCGACCGTGGATCCATTCGTCGGCTATAAGTTCCCCGTCGTTCATGTTGTTCACAGCGTTCAGTACGAAACGAGGGGCTGATTACGACGATGACGGCGCCGGTGGCTCCCTCTTCACATCGGCCCATCGTTGGTTTGCGGGCCTTCGTTTGCAATCCCGCACCAGATGTCCGATTCGCCTGCAATTCCAGCAGGTCGGTCTTCCACGCCTGCTACGCTTGAATGGTGGTGAGCGCCTCCCTTTGGCGTCGATTGTAGTCAACCGTCTCGCTCGCGATGACGGCGCCAGCTCGAAGTAGCATGTGGTTTCCTTTGCCGCCTCAGACGCAGTGCCGCATTCAGGGCTTCGTTGATGGCATGATGTTCTGCCAGCAGCAGATATTGTTTAATCTTACGGTCCCATAGACCACATACGAAGGCAGACGCCGCACAGTGTGATATTTGACGATTCTATGGGGATTTAATTCTTGGCTCGATAATTTTACTATTTTTCAGTCTTAATTGTTTTCTATGCTACTTGTAACATTATTTGGACAACGCTCTTAACAATTTCAATTATTCCTACTAATATTTTCCATAAAAATAATTTTTGTTATGTATTATTTTATTCCCAATATTTTACAAAATTAATGAACACAAATTATTTTATATTTCTTACCAAAACATTAAATTTATTATTTTGAATAATATATCATTGATTTACATATTATAAAATACAAATATAATGCATTTCTAAACAAATATTTTAAATTTATCGCTGTTTTACAAATGAAAAAATCGCATGCGCATATTATATATTTTTTATATTATATGTTTTTAATATAAACATTTCAACATATTATGAGGACAAATGGTATTTTATTTCATACACAAAACATATAATTATTATCAATTGTTTATCATTATTTTTCAAATTAAAAATTCTTAAATATTATTGTTTCTTTTTACAAAATCCATAATTTGTTATCATTTTACAAATATAAGAAAATACAAATGATCTTATATTTCTAAGAACATAAATTTATTGAGTATTTTTTCAATTTCATTATTTTAAAAACAGGTATTCTAATTATTAGAAAGTATATTATGATTTCTATATTGTCATTATTCTATAAATTAAAACAAAAAGCGCAATTGCTTTTCCATTTCTTACAGAAAAATGTTATGAATTTTTTATTCTCATTATTTTGCACATATAGGCCTAGAAAAAAAGACAGATAGGAATGTTGTACAAAAATATTAATCTGCATAATCTGAGTCACTTTTGTCGGAATCTGTTGCCTCTGTATCTAAACTAGGTGCCGAGCGCAATGAGAGAACTTCCTCTGCAATTATACCGTGCTTTCTTTTAGGATTATGTCCCAAGTTGGCCAAGAAAGGGTCAGAAGATATCAAAAGTCTGTGGAAATATCGGTGTTTGTGTTGACCCTCGAAGTTTTTCTTGTGAAATGTTCCCGATATCTTCTATTATCTTTGTTTCTTGCTTCTTGTGCTTCTTCTGAAAGTTGACCAATCGAAAGAATACAAAAGGCAATAACAAGCTTGCCGTAGCATAACATTTTGTGCACACTGCTTGGCATATAAAACCAACTGTATTCTTTCAAACACAAATGTCTAGTTTCATCAGCTTACTTTCCAAAAGCATCAGCATTTATGGAAAACCCACAACTCAGTGTTTCTAATATGACATGAAAACGGCGAATTAGCTCAAAATTGACACCTGTTATTTGGGCAGTCTTTTCGGTGTTTCTGGAAAATCGACGAGCAGTGTTTCCATTATTCGTATTCTCTGCTTGTTGTGTTGGAATTTTCCACCAAGAGGCCTGTCTCATTCTTGAATCTGTTCTGAATATACTTTTTCCTATTCTCAACTTTAGCCTTTATATATATATATATATATATATATATATATATATATAGGTGAGTTGAAAGACTGCCATCTATCATCATCGCTCGGGCTCGATCAGCTGATAAACTCTTCGGTTTATCTAAAAACAGCCGTCAACTCTTCTTCATTCTGTTGCCTCGTGTATGAGATGCAAGGGATAATTATTGGACTATTGAAGCAGAGTCTTTTTCTTTCCCTTATCACGCAACTTCATTTCAGCAGCAGTAGATATGTCTTCTAGGCTTGTTGACCGAACGAATTCTCGGAGCTTCCGCCTTTTCGTCTTTTTTTAACAACATTCTTCGAATGATTTTGATGGTCTACCAGAACTAGAAGGCGGTTGATCTGTAGAAGTAGAAGGCAGAGATTGACAATCGGTCAGGGGAAAATTAATATTTTCTTGTAGCCAGTCTGAATAATTTTCCAGGAATCTGCCACGATGACGATAACATTTGTTCCATCTTACTTCAATTTGCTGACACACACTTCTCATGTAGGCCTTTAAATTCTTAATAACAACATCAAAGATTATCACATGCTTAATTTGTTTAAATACAAATTCATACACTGCATCACAACGTTCCCTTTTATTATTTTCGGACCAAACATCGAAAATGCGCCCCGGGATGTAAGGGGAACCATTGTGAAACAAAGAAGAATAGGATAAAGAGACGCAGATGAACGCAATTTTTCTCTTCTCTTTCCAACAGAAGGGATGTCAATAAATAAAAATAATGCAATTAGAAGGCCATATACGTTCATATAAGATAGTTCTAGTCTAAAATATCTGGATAATAAACTGAAATTGGAACACAGTTAAAAGTCTTCTCTCATATTAACATTCTTGTAAATCTAAACAGATGAAACCTATCTTACGTAACTTACAGAACCCTAAAATAAACATAAATATCACAATAACACGTAAACCGACTTTATTCTCTACACAAAGCAGTTCGATTGATCAACCTATTCAATAAGACAGATTATGCATCTGCGCGTGACTGTTGTGTTTAGACCTTATTTATGAGTCTCTGCGCATGCCTAGGAACAAAATAATTATACATATATGCTAACAGATTTGTTTACATTTAAATTACAAAATATCACTTTTATTAATTAACCTTAAAATGTTGAATTAAATCCCCATAGATTGTTAAAATAGCACACTGTGCGCCGCCTCCACATCGATGAACACCTCTGGGAGTCCAATGAGGGCCTTGTGGGCTAGTTGTTCAATGGTCATGTATTCTTGAAGTGACTCCTCGACTCACTGGACACGGACCTTCAGCTGGGCGCGGTAGGCGGCATTAAGTTGATAATGGCAGTAACGATTTTCTAGGGCCTCGGCGTCACCTTCCTTTGGAATACTGCGTAAAATCTCTGCACCTGGTCCTTGCAAGGAGGCGATTAAGTAGGCTACGTTGTTCTTTCTTCTATTGTGAGCTGAAATGGTGTTGAATTGACGTTTAAATATGTTCCATGATGTAGAATCGTCGAATCTAGGAATCTTAATTCCATTTCGGCTTTGGGCGTTAGTCGATTGTCGTACTTCAGACCTCGGTGAAAAATCACTCTGTAGATTTTACTTCACGCGTCGAATTTTGGATGTTATAAGCTAATGACTTGGGCTAGGATTTTCATGATATAGCATATACTTTTTGGTAAGTCTAACACGTTTCTTAAATTATATATATATATATATATAATATATATATATATATATATATATATTTATTTACTTCATCATCTTCAAGGTATGGGCCTGTTGGCCCGTTCCGTATTACTTACTCATGTATATATATATAAGTCATCATCACATCATCATAGTACATTCACGAATTTAGGCCATTTGTTGACCTGTGTCGGCCTCAAGAGAAACACCATCCAAAAGTCTTTTGAGTGGACGTCCTGGTCTTCTTCTTCCTGCAGGTTGATATCTTAACATTTGTTTGGGTATTCTGTGATCTTCCATTCGATGAACATGTTGCATCCATCTTGACTTATAATCAGAAATTTTGTTTTCTAAAGATTCCATGTGTAATTCTTCTAAGATATATATAAATAAATAAATATAAATAAATAAATAAATATATATATATATATATATTTTAAGAAACGTGTCAGACTTACCAAAAAGTATATGCTTCTTCTTCTTCCTTTCATGTGATATATATATACTAGCTGGCCCGGCGAACGTCGTATCGCCTTTAAATATTTTTGCGTTAATTTTTCCGATGTTTTAATAGTTATCTGCTATTCGGGGCGGAAACAAATCCAACAAAGCAAAGATCATAAAAATCGGTCCAGCCGTTCTTGAGTTATAAGTATGTAACTAATCCGACTTTGTTTTATATATATATATAAGTCCCGGTCACGCGTTGCTGTGGCTAAGGTATACGTTAAATTATGTTGTAGTAAACTAAGTGAGAAATCTAAATCAGAAAGTTTTTGTTTTACACAATTTTTTAGTTCTGGTACGTTAACTACACCCAGTATAAATATGGGTGGTGGTTTATGTGGAAGTGGTTTTGTTGATTGAGATGAATTTATGTTGTCTGCATTCTCAGTATCATCCATAAGTGTATCATAAGGATTATATACATTTATTAATGGAATATTTCGAGGTGGCTTGCTGATTTCATTATACTTTCGTTTTTTTCTACGAACTTCCTGGCAGATTGGATTCTCATCATCATCACCAAGAAGTCTCTGTATAGTAATATCATCTTGTGATATATTATAGTTATCTCTTGTTTTTCATTTAATTGAGGCATGGAGATTGTTTCTGTAATATTAGGCATATTATTATAACTAACAGACTTACTTGCAATTCTGTTATTCCGTTCCTTAGGATCTTCATATGTTTTTAAATTGACATTCTTCTTAAATGTAAGATTTATGTTACATAGGCCTATACCAATTTGCGGAAATTTACTTGATATCATTCATGGTCTCAAGACTGATTCGCCATATTGTTCAATGTACCTTCTCGGTCCAGTTAAATTTAAATTAAGTTGCTGTCTTTCAGCCAGATTACTTAAAACTAATACTTACACACGAAATTAATATTATTATCAATATGTTGAAAATAAAATAAACACAAACACACTTAAATTATGAAATAATCAATATTTGTAATTCAATTGAAATTCGCGGTTGCAACAAAAAGCACAGCCACCTGGTTAAATAATAAACCAATTACCTTACACGGCCATCTGTTAGAATCGTATGCAACTCACAGATAATTATAAACAAATAATTTGCAATACAAGTAATGCGACTATAAACTTAGTTATAAACTTCCCTAAGTCTCAAGTTGGATCAAACAGCACACAGTGTGTAATATTTTATTAAAATCGGTTCAGTAGTTTAGGATTCCATCGCGGACAAACAACGTGACTCGTAATTTTTATATATTAAGATATGCTTTTTATACAAAAAACCAATTGAATATGCAGTAGATAATTTGCATATTTGGCCATTTATATGTGGCAGAGCATTTATATGGGCAAACCCTTCAAACGTTGGATTGAGACCTTAGCAGACCACTAGGTCTATCACATGAAAGGAAGAAGAAGAAGAAGGGAGCATAATATAGCAACGTGTTAGTCAAATTTGTCGTACTTTCACTCTTTCAAGAAGTAAAGAATTTTGTTTTGTCGCATAATTTCTTTATTTCATGTTCATTTGAGTTGTTAAATTTCTCAGAATTTAGTTTCTTGTAACATGTATCTTACTCTCCTATTTTTTTCCAATTCACAGTATGGACTTTCCCCTTACATACATACCTGAGCAAATAGTTCTGTATTGTCTCGCGTCATTCAGATAGCTTCTGGAACCTACCCTTTATAATCTGTGCATTGTACTGCAGATGTCTCATTGTTTTATTGAATCTTGTTGAAGTCAAAAGTGTGCATAGGATAGTTCAGGAAAAATGGTTAAAGTGGAAAAATATTTCAGTAAAATTAAAACAGTTCGTGTCTCAAAATCGTGAGAAAGTATTTTTGACTGATGGGAAAATGCTATACTGTTAACTATGCAACATTGTAACCACAAAAAAATCATTTAACATTGAGTAGCATGTAACATAAAAAAATAAACATGGTAATTAACGTATTGGAAATGGAAAAAACAGTAGCCTACCGGGTACAGCAAATGCTCCAGGGGGGATCCCGCCAATCTTATTCACCATTCTGTGAAGAACTTGTGCTGACATTCTCCTAAGTAAACTGAATCATGTGAATTTATAGAAAACACACAGGCAAATCTCTTCTTGATTCTTTCACATTAAGAAAAGTCTACATCAGTTGAAGCTACGAAAAAAACTATGCAACATCAGGCAATGGGTTGCAAATAATATATATATATATATGTATATATATATATATATATATCAATAGATGAAACGACAGACTCCATGGGAAGATATATAGCAAATGTTATTGTGGGAATTTTGAAAGAAGATTTGAACATTTTTTTAATAAACTGCGAACATTTAGAAAGGGCAAATTTTCCCTCCATTAGTAAACTTTTTTACAAGTCTATGGGCACGAAGGCATTCAATAGATTTTTCTTATTCAATATAATCTTGAAGATTATTAAATAAATTGTGCAATGGTGACAGCTCCTTGTAAGGGATGCTACGCCTTACATGGTGAAAGCTGCCAATTCACTTAAAGCATTATATAGTAAACGGTGAATGTGACTTGTATGGCTCATGCCTTACACATAGTTGCAGAAGAGATTCAAAGTCAATTCAGTGAGCAACCTCACTTAATTGGGTTTATCAAAAACGTCTTCTTGTAAGCCCCTTCGCATGTTGCATCATTTAAGTTGGCAACTCTAGAAACTTCCTTGCTTTTTTACAAGATGGAGGTTCCGATTGATACCTGCAACTACTGCCAGAACTTCAAAGTTGCGAAAACATCATTGATTCATTTGACAGCAGAGAAACTGTTTCAATTTGACTAGCCCAAGAATAAACGTCCAATGATAACAATACAGGTAAACTCTCATATATCAAATCAAACTTTGGATTTCTTCCTGCTACTATACTGCTTTGGAACAATAAAAAGTGCCATTTGTGAAGCAGATAGTCCATCCATAGTAATTCTGCCTGAGGGCAGGTTTTTCACTGCAATCATAGCATTTTCACGCTATGCTTTGCAACTTTACTAGGGAATTGTAGGTGTGGTAGCTTCCCGTTGCTTTCCACACCGGTGAATGATGATAATGATAAGGATGATGATGATGGCCGGATGATTTTAGGGGACCGGTGGGCCCTAAGCTTCCTGACATTTGTCTTACAGGTGAGGAAAAACCCCGGAAAAACCTCACCCAGGAGCCTGTCCCGACCAGGAATCGAACCCAGGCCTGCTGCGTGACAAGGCAGCACGATAGAACTAATTAAAAAAACTGTGAATAACTTTTGATATTGTTTGTGGTAAACAGGAGGAAGAAGTGGCAAAGAAAATGGAAAAGGTGTTAGAAAAAACATTGTGTTCAATTTCAATGATTTTGATGGAACAAAATTTTTCTCTTAAAGATTCAGAATTAGATTCAAATAATAATGTCCATTTTAAGTATGCTCCTCTTGTGTCAGCTGAAGTAGAAATAAGTTTTTCTAAGTTCAAGGCTTTGTTGGCTGACAATTGGATTTTTTTTTTGTATAAGGTATTCATTTGTACATTGTAACTCAGGACTGATAAACTGCTAAAAATCCCTTTCTTAAAACTTTAGTAAGTAGGAGATCATCAGCATTTAAAGCTGAAGATTCAGTGTTCGAATCCTAATTCAGGAAGAAAATGTTCTCTTTATTGTTGATTACAATAGCTCGGCTGTGTATATTAATTTACTTATTTGGAACATAGTAATAACTTTAGCTGCTTATATTAAATTACTTAATTTATCTGTTGTCTGCCAACACGGTCTACTTTTGAATCCTTTTCCTAATATTCCTCTAGGGTGCTGGATTTTTATAAAGGTAAATTTAGTTATTACAACACATGTAATCGGTGAAAATCAAGTTTATTTTGCGCTAACTTACTACTTAGATACAATTAAAGCAGGACCAAATGTTTGAATCAAAGTCCGTTCCTAGGACTAGAGGGGTCTCGAAGTGTATTAACTTCGGAACAGGCAGCGCGTGGCCCTCAATAACCACGTAAGTTTGAGGAATTCCAAAACTCACAAAGTTCAATTATCACCTTCGATGGCGTTCAACCAACAGTAAAGATGGAGAATTCGTCAATAGCCAGTTGTAAGCTGGGGGAGATCCACCTCCCACGAATCTCTATACAATTACTTAGTAAGGACTACCGTCCATGATGAGAGTGTCTAACGCACACCGCGAGAGCCTAACACACAATGAGAGAAAGTGTTGTAGTCATCTGCCAGACCTGAGCACAATACGCAGACGTTGGCAACAGTATACAACAAAAATGCTACCAACACAACTCAGCGTTACTGTATTCAGGTGCCTACAATCGGAAGTCAGATGAACTACATCATTAGCGTAATAACCGACGGCAGGTGTCTGCTATTACCGACAGAGAGAGCGACTCTTGTCGCAACATACTGCCCCCCGTTGATCTGACCAGATCAAAACTTACACAATTTTACAAAAAAAACATTACCAAATGAAAACAATTTACAAAAAATAAACCCTCCTGAAAACAAAACAAAATAAACAAACAAAAATACACAATAAACTCAATAACAATACATAATAAAGTTACAAATGGCTCTATATAATGTACAAGAGTTCAATTTGGAATTGGGCACAACTTCAAAACTGCCCTCTTCATTATTGCGGTATTTGTTTTGACAGAGACCACTCTGCAAATACCATCGGCACCAGGGTGCAATCCAACAATGATACCTGCCTTCCAAACTAAGGGAGGCAAGTTATCTTCCTTTAGCAGCACTAAGTCTCCAATGCTAACATTCCAGTTGTTAGGCTTAGTCCACTTTCTTTTCACTTGCAAGGAATGCAAATATTCCTTGGACCACAATGTCCAAAAATCCTCGTACAGACGTTGTACCATGTTCCATTGGGTAGACAAGGAAACGGGTTTGATGGAGAAATTGCTTGGAAAATTGTTCAAACTCCTACCTATCAAAAAATGACCGGGTGTACGATATGACGCATCGTCATGATCATCCTTTAATTTACACAAAGGACGCAAATTAAAAATTCCTTCAATTTTTACAAAAAGAGTATTCAACTCTTCAAAATTTAGAACTCTACTACCAATGGTTCTTTTCATTAATTGTTTGCAGGATTTTATTCCAGCCTCAGAAATGCCATTGAAATGTGGGCTGTGAGGTGGAATAAAATTCCAGGTCAAATTTAGATTAGCAAAATGCTCCTTAATCAATCTTTGATTATCCCTGAGGAATGACACGATTTCATTCTTTGCGCCAATAAAATTAGTGCCATTATCGCTCCATAAAGAATGAGGAAGACCACGTCTGGCCACGAACCTGTCGAAAGCTGAGAAGAAATCAGTGGTACTTAAACTTCTCACTATCTCCAAGTGAATGGCCCGTGTCACAAGACAAACAAATAGAGCGATATAAGCCTTGAACTTAACCTTACTACGGGGATTGTCCCCTTTAATCATGATTGGACCACCATAATCGATCCCAATTTTTACAAACGGAAGTTCAGGCCGAACCCTATCTGCAGGCATATGTCCCATTATAGGAGTGTGTGAAGGTGGATTACATCTAAAACACCTGTAACATTTGTGAATGACTCCACGCACAGTGGTTCTACCCCTAGGAATCCAAAATCTTGATCGTAAGGAAAATAATACGGCTTGAACGCCTGAGTGCAGCAGCTTTTCATGTTCAAGCTTTATGATGAGCTTCGTGACAAAACTGGCTGCAGGTAAAATTATCGGATGTTTCTCATTGAAAGTCAAGGAGGAATGTTCCAGTCTTTCTCCAACTCTTAGAAGACCGTTATTATCAATGAATGGTGACAAAGTCTTAATCTTACTAGAGGGTGATACTACAGACTGGGAATTCAAATCTGTGAATTCAGTAGGATATTCTGAGACCTGTACCATGTGAATGATTTTTCTTTCACTGGAATTCATTTCTTCCACGGACAGTGGACCAAAATGTCGTTTCTCCCTGGGACGAGCGACTGTTCTTAATAAATCTCAACACATAAGCATATATTCTACGCAATTTGACAAACGAAGAATACCTTTCCAGATCATTAATGTCAACCTTGACTATAAACACATTTAATGAAGGCTTAGCTTCTAAGTCAATTTCATCCGGGATTTCCAACTCCGGAGTTTTAGCATAATCAATTTGCAATAATTTTAAAAACGGAGGACCAGTCCACCACATTGATAGGTTGGACAATTGAGAGGGATGAACCCCACGAGATAACAAGTCAGCAGGATTGCAATGAGTGGAAACGTGTCTCCACCCTTCAATTGCAGTGAGTGACTGGATTTCAGACACTCTGTTGGCAACAAATGTTTTCCACGTTGTGGATGGTTTTTTCAACCAATGCAACACAATCATACTGTCAGTCCAATAATGCAACTTGTATGGAACAGGCAATTTCAAAGAATCGACAACTTTATTCATAAGGTTGGCCAAACAACAACGCTAACCAAACAAAGTTCCAATCGTGCAATGGATTGTTGCTTTAACGGAGCAACTCTTGACTTAGAACTCAACAAAACAACGGACACCTGATTGTCAATCGAAACATACCTTACATATACACAGGCACCATATGTCGTTTCTGATGCATCACAAAAACCATGGAGTTCTACATATTTAGAACTTTTAAATGGCAATACCTTTCGAAGGAACTTAACATTGTTCAATAAATGTAGATCCTGGTATAATTTTGACCAAATTCCGAAAATAGTGGATGATGGATCAATAGTAGCATCCCAATCCAACTTGGATTGCCACAATTGTTGTAGTAATATCTTACATTTTATTATTACGCAACCGAGAAGACCTAACGGATCAAATATGGATGCGATAGCAGACAGAATTTTTCTCTTGGTAACACTACCAGTGGTTTGCTTCAAATTAATTTGAGTATGGAACTCATCGGTGACCGGATGCCAAACAATACCAAGCGTTTTCACATATTCTTCTTTAGTAAGGCTGAGAGTAGGCGAACACTCCAGATCTTCAATGGGGATGTCGCTTAATACCTCAGCAAAGTTGGAGCGCCATTTTCTCAAGTGAAAATGAGCACTTTCAAGTATAGAGGATACTTGCTGTTGAAGCTTCTTAGCTCCTTCAACAGTCGATTCACCAAACAAACAATCATCAAAATAAAAGCAGGATTTTATGATCTCTGCAGCCTTGGGATGAGAACGTTCATGCTCCTTAGCTATTTCAATAAGACATCTAGTCGCTAGAAAACTGGCTGAGCTAGTGCCATATGTAACTGTCGTTAGGCGATAATCCTTGATTTCCTCATTAGGAGAATTACGCCACAGTATACGTTGCATATCCTGATCATCAGGATGTATTTTTATACACCTATACATTTTTTCCACATCGGCAGACAAAATAACAAAGAATGTTCTAAACCTTAGAACTATCGACAATAAATCAGGTTGAACTGATGGATCTACCATCAACATAGAATTCAACGATACACCGTTCGAAGACGCACTACTGCCATCAAACAAAACTCGCAATTTGGTGGTCGAACTAGATTCCTTGAATACGCAGTGGTGGGGCAGATAATATTTAGTAGAACCAGCAGTTTCTGAATGGATCATTTCCATATGACCCATAGATTCATATTCATTCAAGAAATCAACATAATTTTTTCTAAGAATATCGTCCATTTGTAACAATCGTTTCAATGCATTGTTACGAGAACTGCCGACCATATCTACATCAGGTTTGATAGGTAACCTTACCACAAATTTATCCGACATATCTCTTCCAACATTATTTACAAAGTGTTCTTCGCATAATTTCTCTTCAGGAGTGAGCATTTATTGGGACAATTCTTCTAATTGCCAGAATTTTTGAACTTTACTATTCAACAAATCAACTTGAGTAAAGTTAACATGGCGAGGTTTTGTCACAGGTTTCATGATTGACCTTTCAGGAAATGGACCAGAAAGCACATATCTAAACCGTGTATTGATTAAAGTAGGGAAACCATTCCTCATTAATCTTTGAGATGACACCACGTGATGATACACATCAGCTCCTAATAACAAATCTATTGCGGAAGGGGCATTAAACGTAGGGTCACTCAGTTGAATGTTTTCAGGGATGTGCCACTCACCGACAACAATGGGTTGAGCTGGCAACTGGGTTGTGACTACTGGCACTACAGCACAGCTCACATTAACAATAAAATTAGATATAGGAGAGTGCAATTTCAAACTACAAGTGGAATTCACTGGGGAAACAGTAGAATTTCCTATCCCAACTATCGGTAATTTGCAACGATTTGTTTTGACACCTATCCTTTTGATTAGGTCAGCGGACACAAATGATAGCTGCGATGCACTATCCAACAATGCCTTGGCCATGACCATTCTGCCATTGGCTGCCCTTACCTTGACACAACAGGTACTGAGTAAGACATTAGATCCTAAGCCTGATACTATTTTCAGCGCAGTAGGTGACATTACATTTGAGCCTTCTCTAGCTCCTTTATTTGCCCTGGCTCCTGGGCACAACAATGAATTATGCATGCCTTGGCAGTTCATGCATGGACGACCCTTACAATCCTTTGAAAGATGTGTAATTGCAAAACACATGAAACATAGCCTGTTTTCATACACAAATTTTTTTCTATCATCAACAAGAAGCTTTTTAAACTTAAAACAATTACTTATTACATGATTATTGATCTTACAAAATTCACATGCTAATGACTCTCGTTCATTAACAATATGAAATGATTTTACCCTATTCCTTGGTTTCTGGGTGCCCTGAGTTTCACTAGTCCTCCTAGATTCTGATAACTAACGTTTGAGCCTTTCTTTCCAGAAATTCAATTAAACATAACAAATTAGGTAATTCACTTGATTTGAATTTGGATTCAAACTCAATACGATGATTGGGTCTTATTTTGCTCAATAGCATTTCAACTAACAACAAGTCTTGGATACTTACTCCGGGTTCCAAGTTTTCAATAGCCCCCAAATCGGCTTTAATTTGATTTAATACATTCCTATAATCGGATGATATACCTGCATCACAATGTTTTAGGCTCAATAAATTCTTAATATGTCGGCCTACAATAAGACGTTTATTGTTGTATCTGATTTCAATTAGTTGCCATGCAATATTAAAATTCTCATTACAAATGGCCAAATTATCTAACAATCCCTTAGGTTCTCCTTGTAGAGAGGACAAAAGATAATGAAGCTTCTGTACATTGTCTAACTCATCATTATTAATTACTAGACTGTTAAAGGTGTTCCCAAACGATAGAAACTTGGCTAAGTCCCCGTCAAATACTGGTAATTCTATTGGCGGTAACTTAACCTTACTTTTAGTCGAGCTATTCGAAATATCAGAATTATTATCATTGTCTTTCCTGAACTTAGATTCTTCAAATTTATCTAGCATATCCTTGTTTTTTTTTCATGATAGCAAAATATCGGAACTCAAAATGATTATGTTCTTCAACATGAACATCTAAATCATCGGGGTCTATTTCTAATTCCAAGTATTCCCTTACAGCGTTGAATTTTTGCGAAATATTGGATAACTTGATACTAGTAAAATTCATGGTGATTTTCCGTTGAGGTATTAGTTCACAGTAATATAATGTACGGTTAAAAACTATAATATAGTTACCTTGTAGGTCCGTCTCCTCAACTTAAGTTCTTTTAAAACTCTGTAAGCCTTTCGGGACTAGTCCCATCATCAGCAGAATGCATTAGGTCCGTTCTTGTTGACCTTTGTTGAAGCACTGACTTGGTTGTGAGAATTTTGTACAGAGGATTGTGTGGATTAGGTGTGTATTCATTGAGAATCAGGTTGCTGTTAATTTCTCTTAGGATTGCGATTTCCTCCAGTATATTTATTCTCGTTGGAATGTTTTCTCTATGTACTATTGTGAGGGTGTTATCGACGTTATGCATATGGTGTCCAGCTTGAATTACATGTTTTGCGTAACTTGATTTTCCTCCATTGTAAACGAAATCTCTGAAATGTTCCTTGAATATAATAAAATAACAATATAATACACACGAAAGCAGACAAAGGCAATACAAATGTTCTCATGGAAAAAGAAGAATATATAAACAAAACCAAACAATTCATGCAAGAAAATAACCTAAAAAGAATTGCAAAGAACCCAACCGGAAAATATAACAGATCATTAAAAGAATTAATAAAATCAAGTCCCTTAGTCTTTAAAACAAATAACAACAACCAAAACACATTCATATACAAGAAATGGATAACTAATAACCCATCACCACCTACAATGAAAGCTCTTCCAAAAATACATTAAAATAATGTTCCAATGCGACCAATTGTCAATTGCATAAATGCACCCAACTACAAAATTTCTAAATTCATTTTACCCAAAAAATAAAAGAAGACATCAATTTAGATAATCAATTCACAATTAAAAACTCATACGACTTGGCAGAAAAAATACATAACCTAGAAATCAACAAAAACACAAAGATGACGTCATATGATATAAAAGACTTATACACCAACATCCCAATAAATGAAACAATAGATATAGTAAAACAAAAATTAATGGACAAGAAACTTGAAAATAACAACATCAACCAACTAAAAACACCATAAAAACAATAACGCAACAGAATTACTTCCAATTCAACAACGAACTCTTCGTCCAAGAAAACGGAATCCCCATGGGAAGCCCCACTTCGGGAATCCTAGAAGAAATATTGTTACAAGAATTAGAAAATACACACCTCAAAGAACTAATTACTAAATTCAACATAAAATTATTCACAAGATATGTAGACGACGTATTAATTATTTATGACAGCGAAAATAGAAAAGACAAAGAAATCTCTCAAGATTTAAATAACATGCACAACAAAATCATCTTTACTGATGAAACAGAAATCAACAACAGTATAAACTATTTGGACCTAACACAAACAAAAAACTTCACCAACAACAAAATAGAAATTGGCATTTATCGAAAACCGACAAGCAACACAATAGCCATAAACAATAAATCGAGACATCCTTTTCAACATAAAATAAGTACATTCAAAAGCCTAATAAATAGGATGTTAAAACTCCCTCTAAATAAAGACAATTATAATAAATAATTAAATTACATCAAACACATGGCAAAAATTAACGGCTACAACAAACAAATAATAAATAGAATTATAAATAAACAAAAAAGAAAAAACAACATTACCAACATAACAAAACTTGAAATAGAATCCAATGACAACAACAAAAAATGGATAACTCTCACGTACACTGGTAAAGAAACATTAAAATTGGCCAACACACTAAAAAAGCTCGATAAGAATATTAATATATCCTACAGAACTGACAACAAACTAAACAATTTAATAAACAACAACATCGAAGAAATAGATGAATTCGACAATAAAGGCATCTACAAATTAACATGTACAGACTGCAATAAATTCTACATTGGGAAAACTAACAGAAGCTTCAACATTAGATTCAAGGAACATTTCAGAGATTTCGTTTACAATGGAGGAAAATCAAGTTACGCAAAACATGTAATTCAAGCTGGACACCATATGCATAACGTCGATAACACCCTCACAATAGTACATAGAAAAAACATTCCAACGAGAATAAATATACTGGAGGAAATCGCAATCCTAAGAGAAATCAACAGCAACCTGATTCTCAATGAATACACACCTAATCCACACAATCATCTGTACAAAATTCTCACAACCAAGTCAGTGCTTCAACAAGGGTCAACAAGAACGGACCTAATGCATTCTGCTGATGATGGGACTAGTCCCGAAAGGCCTACAGAGTTTTAAAAGAACTTAAGTTGAGGAGACGGACCTACAAGGTAACTATATTATAGTTTTTAACCGTACATTATATTATTGGATAACTTACTTTTTCTTTCTATTAATCCATTTTTAGATATTTGAGTGCTATCAAAATAAGTCTCCAGGTTAGTAAGAGCTCTTTTTAGGAACCCTCGTTCCTTCACAGCACGTGCTTCGGACACAAAATACATATTTGCGTCCAAATTACAGCACGAAGAAAAAAAAAACAATACAAAAATTATTTAGGGGCACGTGGTTATTATACCAAACAATATTTATCAATCAAATAATTAAAATAACACAAATTATTTTTGTACCACGTGGCCTATCAAACAAAGAATGCTCGTGTTTTATCAAAATACAAACAAAATATACACAAATGTATTCCTCCAAGGATAATTAAGTATATTACGAACATATAATAAGCTTACCGGGAGTGGTTTTTACAAGGATGGAACAGATACACTTACTTGAGTCAGTATCAGCTGTCGTCGCCATCTTGAAGATCACTTATTTCTTAAATCACATGCCAATTTTTAGCACAAAATTCTTGTTTTACAGTTCCAAATGGTTTAATTTAGGATCCGGCCCGGAGGACTAAAATGTTGTGTGCCAACACGGTCTACTTTTGAATCCTTTTCCTAATATTCCTCTGGGGTGCTGGATTTTTATAAAGGTAAATTTAGTTATTACAACACATGTAATCGGTGAAAATCAAGTTTATTTTGCGCTAACTTTACTACGTAGATACAATTAAAGCAGGACCAAATGTTTGAATCAAAGTCCGTTCCTAGGACTAGAGGAGTCTCGAAGTGTATTAACTTCGGAACAGGCAGCACGTGGCCCTCAATAACCACGTAAGTTTGAGGAATTCCAAAACTCACAAAGTTCAATTATCACCTTCGATGGCGATCAACCAAAAGTAAAGATGGAGAATTCGTCAATAGCCAGTTGTAAGCTGGGGGAGATCCACCTCCTACGAATCTCTATACAAGTACTTAGTAAGGACTACCGTCCATGATGAGAGTGCCTGACGCACACCGCGAGAGCCTAACACACAATGAGAGAAAGTGTTGTAGTCATCTGCCAGACCTGAGCACAATACGCAGACGTTGGCAACAGTATACAACAAAAATGCTACCAACACAACTTAGCGTTACTGTATTCAGGTGCCTACAATCGGAAGTCAGATGAACTACATCATTAGCGTAATAACCGACGGCAGGTGTCTGCTATACCGACAGAGAGAGCGTCTGTTGTCGCAACATTATCATAAACATAGTTTTAACTGTGTGAAGTCTCATCATATCAATATAGAAACAATCGAATTTGTATTATGAATGATGGTTCATTACACTGGATGAGAGATCAAGAGAATAGTTAGAGAAGAGATTTTGTGGTTGAATGGGAAATAAACCTGAATTAGTTCTGTGGTAAAACATCAGCACGTAAAGCTGTAGGTTTGATTCCCAGTTCAGGCAGAAATTTCTCTCATTACTACTGATTCCAATAATAGTTGAAAATATCAGAGTTTGGGAACTAATAGTAAATATCAGAGTTCAGATTTGATGAAGTCTTCTTTTATATCCCTGCATTAGAGACATTGTTAATTAATCTGATATATAAAAATGCATGTTTGTTTGTTTTGTATTTTATGCGCTGCCATACCGTTCATATGATTGTGATGGTTTTTTTTTTGCAAAATGTTCAGCAAATTCCCGGGATGAACATAGGTTGTAAGAGAATTAACATTTTTAAAATACATTACGAAGCTCCGTTGAGGTCAGTCACTGTATTAAAGTTTTAAGAAATGTAAAACAGTACCAAAATGAAAGCAGAAGATGATACTTATGTTATCGAAAGGCCTCCTATAAAAGAACATTGCAAATTATTGAGGATGACTGAGATACAGGTACTGTTTTACATTTCTTAAAACTTTATAAGAGAGTTGATATACTCAACTCCTACATCCTTAAAAACGTGAAAAAGTCCCTTTTTGATGCTTAAATGGTTTATGCTGCCTAAACCATAACAAATACACAAAATTAATGTACACAGAATTGAATATCTCAAAAATCCTATAAAAAAGTTCGCGATAGCATATGTTTATCTTTTACAGATAACTCACAATAGCCATTTTTTGTCTTTCATTGATGTCAAGAAGATTGGGATAAGTAGATGCCCGGGAAAACGTGCGCTGCCATACTGTTTATCCGATTGCGATGGTGATTTTTGCAAAATGTTCAGAATTTTCCCGGGAAGGCTATAAGAAAGTTTTAATGCTCAAGCCCTTCACCCTTAAAAATCACCCTTTGTAGTAAAAAAAATGTACGAAAAATCGTTTTGTATGCTTAAATGACTTACTCTGCCTAAACCATAATAAATAAATCAAATCAATGTACACAGAATTGAATACCGAAAAAAAAAAACTGTACAAAAAATTCACTAACTCACAATAACCATTTTTATCTTTCATTGATGCCAACAAGATCGGAATAAGTAGATTCCCGGGAAAGCATAGGAGCGCACAGCGTGTATTCTTTTACAGATAACTCAAAATAACGAATTTAGTCTTTCAGCTCATTTATGACAAGTACATCGACTACGTAGATTTCCGGCCAACGCCGGGTAAATAGCACGGGGTATCTAAAAATAATTATGATATAAATTTATATATACAGGCCTATATATGTTTTTCTTTTAACTTATTCAAACACATTATGATTTATTTAGGCATAGCAACATACGCTGGGTATTAACTAGTATATTTATAAATTATACATGATCTTGACTTCTAAAGACCTGTAATTTCTAGGTGATATGTAATTTCTAATTTTAGGTAATTTCATAAAACTTTTGGTAATTTCAAGTCATCTTTCAAGTTTTAAGACATAAAACAAATTCTGAATATTCCGTTATTATATAAAGACAACTCCCGATCGGGGTTGATGGATTTTAAGGATGGAAAAATCCAAGGGACAAGTTCTCCAAGGAGAGACTTTAACCCATGGGTCCCAAGTCTGAATATTTACAGGCTCATAAAAGAACCACAAGCCTGAATAAAAAAGGCATCTGTGCAAAATTTAACTTTATTCAGCCAAGTAATAACTTAGGTTGCCTACTAGATGACTAAATGAGGAATGTGCTAATCACATGTCACTCGTTGATATCTGTATGTAAATAAGCATAACTAAGTTAACTAGGTTAAGAAACTTCTGCTAGGGAGCACCCGTGCCCTCACATGGGACGTATGGGGTACACACATGCATACACACATATATAAAGACAACTGATTTATTAAGTGCAAACCATTTATTGTTTTTTTTTCAAATCATTAAGTTCTTATAAGATTCAGAAAGTAAAGTAATTATTAATAAATAATAGTTTTAAAAACTAAAACAACACGCTTTATCAGAAAACCGAACTAAAAAATGAAAAATAATTTTAATTTCCAACACGCTTGGGATAAAATTAAAGTGGTCAACAAAAAATCATCTCCAACACATTTAGAATAAAACTATAGTTATCCAAAAAAAAAATTACCATCATAAGCGTGGGGCGCTTTTTATGGTTTTTACATTTTCCTCTTAGAGACTTTACTTTTACCAATATCTGTTTATTATCAGATATATTAATTGATATAGAGCACCCCACGCTTTTGATGTTAAAATTATTTTATTTTGTTGGAGATGATTTTTTTGTCGACCACTTTAATTTTATCCCAAGCGTGTTGGAAATTAAAATTATTTTTCATTTTTTAGTTCGGTTTTCTTATAAAGCGTGTTATTTTAGTTTTTTAAAAATATTATTTATTTTTTAGTTTTAATATTTTACAGAATAAGATAAAAATGTAAATATCTTCAAATTCGATACTATTGTAGTATGAGCTAAAAGTAATACTCTTCTAAAAAATCCTCCCAGCGACCTATGGATTACTGAAATTATATATCACTAGAGTTCACCACTCTACCAATTGAGCTCTTACAACGATTGACTAAAAAGTCGACAAGTCCGCAACCTATTATACCAGTTTTCATTTGTTTGATTTTCTGATGATTCTGGCCAGGATTTTAGAAACAACATATCAAATTATTGTATTGTCACGGGTCTTTTACAAGTATACAACGTTTCAAGTCGATCCAATGTATCTAAGTGGATGAAAATCGTGTTCAAAGATTCCGTTACATAGATATGTGCGGGTTGATGACCTCGCTACTATAGATAAACCACGCTCTGCGCAACCATTTGTGCCGGGATCGTCTTTTGTTTCCGTTGCTTCTACTAGCGTAGATTTTATTACATCCAAGGTTATTAATCACAAAGCTTTTTCCCCGGGCCCATAGGAGGCAAAGATTGATTCATCTTTCTTTCCTAAGCACTTAAGCATAAATCGATAATAGTTCTCAAAACACCAGAGTACTTAAAATGAATGTTTTCAGTATAATATTAATCAGGAAAGCTAGACAGAAAAATAAAGGGAGCTAGAATGATCTCCTAAATGAGTGAGTATCCGTACAGGAATATCAAACAGCCATATGCACATAAATCACTTTGAACATTAATTTGGTTTTGGTATAAAAATGATATTTAATGTAAACAAGAAGTCTGAAGTAAAAACATAACAAAGATAAACATTTGATCATTCAAAAAAAGAAAAAAGTAAATAAATAATAATACTTTTACATGACAAAAAACCACATCATACCTCACACCACATTCATGCTAGAGTCCAAGCCAGGGTGGCTTTCCCCGGTCTTCAGGACCAACTTAAACTCCGCCGCTCGCGGCTCCAGACGACCTTGTCCACTTAAAGTTCCGATCCCATCAAAGAATGGATGAATGATAACGTTCTCGATGTGCATAGCGTATTTGAGCGTTCCGAGGTAGAAGGGGAGATGCGCCGCACAAACAGCGCAACAGGAGAGGCAAAAAGGGAGAGTGGGGGTAGATGCATAGAGAAAGGATATTGGCATAGTTCACGAATCTTACTGTCCAGGGTGGATTACGACACTACAGTAGCGAACCGAAAATGGCACTTTCGGTTCAGATACAAAGACACTTTTTTTGATTTTTTGATGATTCTGGTCAGGATTTTAGAAAAAAAAATGAAATTATTGTATTGTCACGGGTCCTTTATAAGTATACAAAGTTTCAAGTCGATCCAATGATTTAAGTGGATGAAATTCGCGTTGAAAGAACCTGTAGGTTCATGGCCGCGCGGACATAAGCTCTCCATACATCCCTATCCTAAGCTAATGCTTTCCAATCATTCCCTGTATAATCAATCTACTTCCCTCAAATCATAGTTAATGTTATTCTCCCACCTCATTCCTGGTCTACCATCTGGGCATTTTCTCTCTGGTTTTCCTACAAGAAGCTTCCATGTACTTCTTTCATTCCCATACGTGCCACATGTCCTGCCTATCGCAGTCTACGAGACTTAACTGTTCTTATTATATCTGGCTTTCTATAAAGATTATGTAATTCATTGTTATGTAGTTTTTCCATTCACCTGTCTGCTCATCTCTCTTTCGTCCAAAAATTTTCCTAAGAAACTAATTAATAATACTGTGATTAATTTTTTAATAAAAGTAGATTTTGTATATTTTTATGTAGTCTTCTCCATTCACCTGTCTGCTCATCTCTCTTTGGTCCAAAATCTTTCCTAAGAAACTAATTAATAATACTGTCAATACTAATAAAATTCATTGTTAAAACCGTTGAGTGGAGAGTCATAAAATAAAATAAGTTAATTAGGTAAAATCCGTCGTTTTCAACTTATAGGCCTATAATATGTAATCTTTATGCCTGTAGGCCTTTCTGAACATCCATTCCATCTTCAGCAGGTCCCTCTTCGCTTTTTAGTCACGACAACACCACATTAGGACCAGCAGCATCAACTATCATACTGAATGTTGTAGCGAAGAGGGACCTGCTGAAGATGGAACGGATGTTCTGAGAGACCTACAGGCATAAAGATTACATATTTTATAAATTGAGGACGACGGATTTTAACTAAGAAGGTATATTTTAACTTATTTTATTTTATAATAATACTGTGATTACTCTTCTATAAAAGTAGATTATATATATATATATATATATATATATATATTTAATTTTAAGATAATTTCTTAGTTTATTTTCAGACTTTTTAGGTCATCAAAAATCTATACCCTTACTGAAGTGATTAGTTATTCCATTTTGAAAATGAGGTTCTGAGAGGCATAAACAATATACAGTTTTAGGAAACAAATAAAATTAATAAGATTTAAGGAATTTTTATTATGCTAACCTGCTTTTTCTGTGAAACACCCCAAGGTGCAGGTACCAATCTCAGAAAATCATCTGGCAATGGGCCCAGTAGTGGTGGAGCCCACCCTCGGATGGTCCTCATTGCCATTTCAGTATTCTGAACTTGCTGAGGAGATTGATTAGGGCTCCTGTAAACAAACATAACTCTTTGAATTAGTAATTATCTTTAAAACTATTACATACTGACTTTTTTGTTACTCAATAGTCACTATAAAGCTGTAGGCTGTGTAATGTTCGCTCACAAATTAGAGAGTTTTAAACAAAATTTACGAGAATTTAATTGTTCATTATCAAACAATGTCATGTTCCCCATAATCATATTTTCTATGGCACAGCTTAACCTTCTAAAATGCATGACAAATTAAAGATATTGTATTTGGAACTATACAACTGGATTGGTGATGCAGAAAAATAAGAAATTCAAGTTCAGATGAGTCTGTACCATTTACTTTAATTAGGCAAAGGGATATAATTATATATAATTTTGTATCGTGAATTCTTCTTACCTCATAAATCTATGGTTTTTTTAATCGTATTGTACATATAGCTAACTTAAATGGTTTTGGTGAAGACATAATAAAGAAGAAATTAAATAAATTTAAACAACCAAAAAAGGTTACATGAATACACCATTCTGCAACATAATTCCAAGAAAGATGAAACATTAAAAAAAATTACTTACCACGAAAAATTCAAGAAATTTACTTACCACCCAGAAGTTCATAACAATTTTCAAAAGATAAAAAAAATTATAACATTGGCTCCGATTAACAAATTTAGCCTGGGTAATCTTCTGTTAACTAATAAAAAAGTTAACATCCCAGACAATAAAAAATCTGGAATTTATGAAATTAATTGCAAAAATTGCAATAATGTATATATAGGAAAAAGAGAAAGGAATTTAGAAAGTTGCAAAAAGAACACTTTAGAAACATAAAAAATGGTGAAATTGAAAAATCAGCAATAGTAGCACATAGTTTATTAGAGAATCATAGAATTGAAAAAGAAGCAAGACTTTTGAAACATCTACTAAAACATTTGAAATCAACAGTTTGGAAAAAGATATACATTCAAAAAACCAAACTAGAACTATGATTAAAAAAACATACTAGAGCCATAAACTTCAAGGTTCCAGACGAACCAAGTATGACTACAAAGTTCTTCAAAAGTACGCCACATGGCTGTTTAGAAATTAAAGGCATAATAAAAAATTGACAGGCCTGTCAAATGAATCGTGAATTCTTCTTACCTCTCTCATAATGTAAAAATTCCCAAATTTATTATCACCTTGGCGTGGTAGGGTGGCTTAGTACCAATGACCCAGATGATCATAACCGGGAATCCTTGGCTTGCGATTAGATAAGAGGAGAGGGAACTGACAATAATCCGCAACGTGGAAGCAGCGACCACACTGGAAGCTGCAAACACAAAAGACCACAACGGCAGACACGGCGGAGATAGAAATATCGGAACGGCAAAAATGGCGGAAGTGTCAACCCAATCTCTGGGGATGAAATAAGAGACCCAGCTCGGGGAAACAAGAGTGAACTCCTCAACGGCAGAAGGCGGAAGAGGCAACCCTCCTTGTGGAGATAAAACACAAGGAAGCAAGTCAAAAGGCTTTAAGGAGGCAGCCCCTCCAAAGGACTAACCCTGCAGAACGTTAGTAGCGTACTCAGGGGACACTTCAAAATACTTACAAGCTCCAAAGAGATAGCCGGACTGTTCAACGGATAACGACAAACGAAAGCATAAGGATACACGTTTTGGAATTCAAGACCAAATTAAAGTAGCAACATGGAATGTCAGAGGAATACATCATAAAGAAACCAAACTGGAAAGAGAATTAAATGAAAGAGGTATAGATATAACAGTGATAACAGAAACAAAAAAGAAACAAAGATCTAAGTAATTATATAATGTTTTATAGTGGAGTTGAAATAACAGAAAGAGCTCAAGCAGGAGTAGCAATATTAGTAAGCACAAGATTAGGGAAAACAATAACTGCACACGAATGGATAAATCAGAGAATAGTGAAAATAATATGCAAAATACCAAAAGGAAATCTTACTGTAATAGGAATCTACGCACTAGAGGAAGACAGAAAACAAGAAACAACAGAATTTTACCAACAACTACAAAAGATAATAGACCAAACAAACAAACAAAAACGATTATTTAATCATAGCAGGAGATGCAAATGCAGGTATAGGGAAAGCACCAATTACAAATGTAACGGGAAAAAATGGATAAGAAACGCTAAATTATAATGGGAAAACGTTATTATATTTCGCATGCTTTAACCAATTGAGAATAATGAACATTTACTTCAGACATAAGGAAATACATTAATATACAAGAAGTGAGAGAGGATCATGCTCTATAATAGATTACATTATGGTTAATTAAAAAATGAAAAATCTAGTCAGAGACACAAGAGTCTTCAGAGGAAGCGATATCCACAGTGACCATTATCTACTGATTAGTGAAATATATATATACAACATAAATTGTATAGAATTGGAATAAAGAATTAAAGAAGAAGGAAGAAAACAAACAAGAAATTTATAAAATAAAATTGTTAGAAGAAGAATCGATACAAGATTTATACAAAAGAAGGCTAAAAGATTATACAAATGCAGAGGAGCCAAAAAAGGAAATTTGAAGAAGAATGTAATAGTATAAAAGGACTCATACATAAAACGGAAAAATAAGTATTAGGAACAAAGAAAGTAGGAGGAAGAAACAAAGGACTATAAAAATGCGATCCCGAAATCCAGAAACTGGTAAGAGATAAAAAAGGAGGCCTACTTAAAATACTTAAACAAGAATGACCAAAACAGAATAGAATATAATAGAACAAGTGCATTAGTAAAAAAAATATATATGTACCAGAAAATTAAATAGAGAACATTGGGATAGCTTTCAATAAATGAAATCACTCCCAGACTAAACAACCCACTATACGATATCGTCAGGAAGAAGCTTTAGTCACGACAACATCACGTTAGGACCAGCAGCATCACCATCATACTGGATGTTGTAGCGAAGAGGGAACTTCTGAAGATGGAAGGATGTTTTGAAAGGCCTACAGACATAAAGAATACATATTTTATAAGTTGAGGACGACGGATCTTACCTAAGAAGGTATATTTTAACTTATTTTATTTTATTCGGATAGATACATAGCAGAAATGGACACAATTTACACGGAAGAAAATACAAAGTATATACATTTATAAGAAGCCTTAATTCTGAAGTAAAAGACAAAACAAATCTGCTAACTATACAAGATATAGAATTAGAAAATTATTATAAAGAACTGTGGACGGACAAACAAAATAAAGAAGTAATAACACTCAAAGAAACAAACGAACAATATGCAGAAGTAAATGAATTAGAGATGCAAGAAATGATAGAAATATTAAATAAATATAAAAATAATAAAGCATACGGGATAGACAATATAAACATAGAATTGATAAAAAATGCCCCAAAGAATTTTCAAAAAAGATTATTAAAATTCTATAACAAGTGCTGGAAACGAAATACAATACCAGAAGAATGGAAAATTGGAAAAATAATCTCAATATTTAAAAAAGGCGATACAAGGCCAGAAAATTATAGAGGCATAAACTTACTATGTGCAACATACAAAATATATGCAAAAATCATCAACCTAAGATTAACAACTATAGTAGACACAATAATATCAGAAGAGCAGACAGGTTTTAGGAAAGGAAGAGGCTGCAAGACAACGTATTCACTTTAAAACAAATAATAGAGAAGCGAAGATAATTCAACTTGGAGACGCACATCCACTTTATAGATTATAAGAAGGCCTTTGATAAAGTGTCTAGACCAAAATTATAGAACATATTAAGTGAAAAAGGAATTCCACTACACTTGACAGCAGTAATTACGAAAATGTTTGAGAAAACAAAAATAAAAATACATCAAAGGGAACCAATACATATAACAGGAGGAGTTAGACAAGGTTGTCCACTATCAACCACTCTTTTTAACATTTATTTTGACGACATGATAAGATCATGGAAGCATATGACGACTGGGGGAATTAACTTAGGAAATATAGTAATAAAAACAGTAGCCTTTGCAGATGACCAGATTTTAATAGCAAAAACAGAGGACGAACTACAAAAAATGCTATATAAACTAAATGAAATATAAAAAAATATAACATGGAAATATCATCAGAAAAATAAAAAACAATGGCCTTCAAGGGCGCTCATCCAGTACGTACAAAGATAATATTAGAAAATAAACCAATAGAACTTGTGGTAAGATATAACTTCCCAGGTCGCGAAATATCATACACAGCAGAAACAGATATAAATAACAAACTAAATAAGTTTAATTATATAACAGGAACACTTAAAAGAACTTTGAAAAATAAAGCCAGGAAAGACTCTATAATGAAATTATACAAGACAATTATACTTATGGATCCGAAACATGGATAATGACAACACAACAATCTGCCAGAATACAAGCTGTTGAAATGAAATTCCTCAGACCAATAGCAGGATATCAAAGAACAGACAAAAAAGTAACACAGAAATAAGACAACTAAAAATAGAGGAATTAAATACAACAATAGTGAAATACAGAACAAACAGAAAACACTTGGCAAGGATGACTGAGAATATTATACCAAAAGCAGCATACAGCTATTCACCATGAGTAAGAAGAAGTTTGGGAAGACCAAAGAAAAGATGGGAACAGCAGCAATTTGGAGCCAGAACAGGCTAGTAAATAAGCCTAAACCGTGAAGAAGAAGAAGAATTTTGTATCTATAAAAAATAACATATCCCCATTGAGAAAATTGTTTGAAAAATTCTAGTGTTTCTGCTAAAAGTACATTGCAGCCAATATTATTTTAACAAAAAAAAATAAGACCATCACAGAACTTAGGAGGTCCTTAGGGTAGTAGGAGATTAAGGCAATCTGCACGAGATGTCAGTTCTATTGTCATAGAGATACCATATACAGGATTTTCATTTTAAGATGCAACCCTAACGCCTGGGAACCGTTCGTTGCAAGATCTCACATGACAAGTAGATGTGAAAATGATTAGAGATAGCAATGGAATAGAATTGATTTTTGTGTTGTTTATTCCTTATCTTATGACAAAAGATTTTGCAAATTATCTCCTTCAGCTTCAAAACAACGTTGAAACTGGCAATGAAGATTTTGAAACACGCTATTCAATTTCTGCCTTGAAATGCTGGAGTTCACAGTTTGAATACTTTCTACTTCCTCTAGACTTCAAGCATTTGAAATCGTGGTTATACCTATTTGGGACAGTTACATTAGAAAATTGATGGCAAATCTTACAGTAACAACCTTTGTAAGATTTCTTCTTTCGATTTGTCAAAGTAAAAGTACCTCTGTTTGGTGATATACACCAAGTTAAACTGAAATCACTAGAGTCACAACTTCACAACTGAACACAAATTCACAAGTTGGTTAAAAAACTTCGGAAAACACATCTGTACCTTACAGTTACACAAGTAACACTAAACAGGAGTAGAGAAAATTTGAATGGAACCTGCTTTGCCCGCTTGGCCTGCCTGCTGGTTGACAGGCGCTTAGGGTTGCGACTTATATTGAAGGCACTGTATTGTATGTCATATGAGGAGATGCACATTTTCATTTATATGAAGAGAAAAATATGCTCATTTATTGATCTAACAGTCTTACTAATAAAAATCTCTTATACAGGCTTTCATCAGTTGTTTAGTTATACAATATATAAGCCTTATGTAGATCATGTATATTACTAATAAACGTTGTGCCGGAGCTATATAACAAAACAATAGTCGTACACAATACGTCACATGTTCGTCATCATTATGACGTCAGAACAACATTACGCGCAGTTTGTAACATAGAGAAGAAAACATCAACTAGTGATTAATTGTGTAAGAAATGAGTATGGATAAGAATAAATAAAGATTCCCTAATTGGGGAGCTACGGAAAAAATAAGTGTGTTTTAATTTATTCACATTTTTCTTTAAGCTATGTCAAAATATATCGTAGAATTAGTTTCACGGATAATGTGCTGCCATCTAACGTCAAAAACTTCGAACAATTCTTGGAAACTAATAAAGTTTTTTTTCCCCCATTACTTATGGAATTATATGCAGTGTTTTAACATGGGTTACAAAACGTTCTAAATAGTAGGAAATGTTACCGACAACAGAATAACGCTTTAAGCGAAAAAAAAATCATAATTGCACCAAGATCGGGAATCGAACCCAGGACCTCACGGACTGTAGTCAGAAGCTTTAACCACAAAGACTATCAAACTAACATGTGTCTTCCTGCAATAATAGTACCTCTATAATTAAATACATTTCTATATCGGTATGTGTATTATGTATTAACGATGCAAGAAAGTTTTGTTTAAAATAATATTATGAAACATTTAAACTACATTCAGGTTAAATCTTGTCTACAGCAATTATTGTAGAACATATTCTTTTGTGAATCAATGTTTAATTTAAAAATATTATTAGGCCTAATCGAGAATGAGTGTAACAAAAAGGCATTTTATGATGCCTTTATTTTCCTACCCAGAGCTTGATTAATATTATTTATGTCCTGTGCATCCATCAAACAGTAGTTAAAGTGTTGCATTTTGCGTTAAATTTAAGGAAACTTTCATCAATATCATAAGAAAACAATCAGTTGATCTTGAAGTCTGACATTTTGTCTAGTTATTCAAACCTTAAACAAGGCTGGAGGCATGTATAATGATTCCCATGTAAAGTTGTACACCTCTTATACACTGAACAGCTAATACAGTGTTTATTAGTGAGAATTTTCAACCGAGATGTGTGTAAACCTTGTATAAAAGTTATATATGGGTTATTAGTAAGAGGGATATTAATATACTATGATTATATATATATATATATATATATATATATATATACATGGGCGTAGCCAGCATTCTATTAAGGGGGTGCAATTTTTTTTCGATTGTTTACCATCCGGGTGCTAATGAACAATTAAAAATACAACACACTACCTTTATTTTATAAACTAACCTCAAAAAATTAGGGAAGAAAATTACAGTGCTACTGAAGAGAAAATATGAAGAATAATAGTGAAATAATCGCAGAATTTTTAGGCTTGGCGAAATGAAATTTTTGTCAAGATTACTTCTTAACTTTTATACTTCTTTGTACTGAAACTATTAGCAATATTTTAGCTACTAATAAATCACAGCTATACACACAGTTCGACTCGCCTTTTCGTTTGAGAACATTTTTGAAGCACGTTTTGCTTGAATTTTTCAATATAATTTTTAATAAGTTTCTTGTGTAGACTGAGCATACATAGGCTATTAAGGCGATTTTCTGTCATTGTAGAACAGCATCATGTCTTCACTGCTCTTAGGGTGATAAAAGTACGTTCAATCGAAGCCGCAGTGCATGGCAAAGACAGACATATTACAGTTGCTTTTTTTGATCGAGGGAAAAAATCGCACTCGTCCACGATATTAACGAAATCACCTTCTTTATCCTTGTCAATCGTTTCATTCACATACGGGTGCCATAGCTCAACCCTCGATTTTATACTCTCAAATTTTGCTCGCCGTTGCTTGGGAATCTTTCAGAGATGATTTTAGGTTATTAGGGTGCAGCATTTGAAGTTCAAAAGCAGAACCCTGTTGTTCTCCAAATATATCTGACAAAGCTGTGTGAAAGGATCCAAGTAGGGATTTAAGATGACCACCTTAAAGTAACCTTCGGGATTAGATTGTAGTTTAGCTCGATGTATCTGCTTATTGGATATTCTTGGTAGTGTGAAGCAATAGCATCCGTCTCGTTCATGATGCCTTCGGGGATATCATAACTTTTTTTTTTGCAATTATCTATTACCATGCTTTTAATGCTTTCAACATGGGCTGTGCTTTTAATTAAATCTAAAGCAATGCCTTGCAGCGAATTAACAACAGGTTCCAAATAACTATAATATTTTGCTATCAGGCACAAACGAAAGACGAAAGTACTTCTACTTGCAGCAGCATGCGACTGATCAGCTTGTTTTCGGTTTCGTGCGTTTCTTTCTACGGCAATCAATTTCAGGCCGTTCATCAATGCCAAAAAAGCGTATCACAATACTTTTATATTGTTGCGATCAACGTGTTTCGCAGAGCATGGAGATGCTTAGGACGTGCTGTATTTTCAACGGCGACTCTCGAAAAAAGTTTATCCGATTGAGGGTCTTTCCACTTTTCAGCGGTTGCCCCTTTTACCAGCCGGCTGCTGGCCCTTCACATCCACATGTGTCAATCACAGAGGTAGATGATCAACAGCCAGTGTAGGGGTGACATGTGGTTAGCATGTCGAGTCCTCCAGCCGTTATAGCTGGTTCCTCAACCTGGATCCGCTACTTATTGTAGCTACCCAATTGCCTCACGATGCTGGGTGGGCACCGGTCCCATAGTGGCCGAAATACCATGAGAAAATTTCTTCCCCCATGGAGACTCGAACCAGCGCAAGTCCCCTACCTTAACCGCTCGGCTACGGCGCGGGACGAAAAAAGTTTATAATATCCTTAATTGTAGCTATCGTGTTTCTCACCCCTCGGGCAAACTATTCAAATCATTTACCACAATAATGATTGTATGGCTAGTATAAAAAAAAAAGAGAGAGAGAAAAAAAAATCGCGCAGACGTTTCTGGACCCCGTTGTCTTTTCCTGCCATTGGTGAGCAACCGTCATAGCCCTGGCCGACACATTTGAGCGGGTCAATGCCTATCTCTTTGGGGAAAAAAAAAACGAAATTTTTGTTGTAATTGATTGGGTGTCCATTCTTTTCAGTTCAACAAAGCCCAAAACTCTTTTCGAATTTTATCCAGTTTCTTATAAAAAAAACGCACACAAGTGGAAAATTGCTCCTTTCCAGAAATGTCACAGCTTTTATTAGCTAAAACACTGTAATCGCTGGCAATCTTTACATCATGCGCAATCATTTTCTTTATCTCAAGTCACATAATTCAATCAATTTGTGGAGAAAGATAGGTAGCATTCTAGGCGTTTAAATATTTTAAGCTTATATAACGAGCATCAATTCTCCACTGAATTAAATCCCTGAACACACCTTCGTCCAGTGTTTTACCCCCTAAATGCAAGTCATGTAAGCCACAGAAGAGAATGGTATCCAAGATGGAAGAGGGATATTTCAAGTTACCGGCTGCAATCATCTTATAGCCACTTACGAGATTTTGGTTAAAAGGGACCTGCGCAGCTTCCAAACGCCAGCGGCTCTCTCAATATTTTTGGCGAAAAAACTTCTGGAAGGGTTTCACTATGAATGACCCTTTAACGCCCCTTACAATATGGAATAGAACACAATACAAACAGAGTGCACCTTTGAGTCTTGCGAAATATTTTAGCCAGGGTAAATACTGTTGGATCCAACAATGCTTGAATATCCGTTTCAAATATTCACCATCTTTGCTGAAATTGTAGTTTGTCAGAATTTTCACTTTGTCTTCTTTAATAACACAAGTCTGCATTTTAAAACTTTTTCTCAGATGATTTATTTAAAATTGGTGTTTTTAAATCAATTTTCATACTGATTCCAGAAGTGAATTCCATTTTTGTCTAACATGTCAGGTTTTTGCACAAAGTAAGAATTTATATTTTCACGTTTTAGTTACTATAAGCACAAATATATTCAAACCTCATTTCACACAAGATTAATTGTTGTTAAAAATACATGTTAAAATACTGTAAAAACTGTCCTAATAATTTCTTGACTACCTTGTAAAAGACAGAAAGTAAATGGTGTTCTATTAATTTTGAAACCTTCTCTTCTTTGACTTCCTTGAAGTTCCTCCATTTTTAGTCTCCCTCATCAACATCCAACAGTAGTTTCATTCCATGCTCCCTGGTACCTCCTCTCCATCTCTTTAATATCCTGATGAAAACGTTCACCTTGCTCTTCACTATAATGTTCCAGATTTTCGGGGAAGTAGTCGATATGGGAATATAGAAAGTGAACTTTCACACTCATGTTACAATTCAACTTTTTGCAAATTTCCAACATATTTTTCACAATTGCCTTGTAATTAGGATATTTGTTATCACCAAGAAAGTTTTCGAGTAACAGATCAGGAAGCAATCCAGGCTTCTTTTCCTCTCTCATTCATTGTTTATTCAAAATATCCATCCTTCATCAGTTTATTTATTTGCGGACCAACAAAAATTCCAGCTTCCAATTTTTCTTGTGTGATGGACGGAAATTTCTTACAAAGGTACTTGAAACAAGGTTCATCCTGTGGTAGAGCACTTACAAACTGCTCAATAAAGCCAAATTTGATCTGTAGTGGTGGAAGTAGGACTTTTTGAAGATCTATAAGTGGTTCATGTAGGATGGTTTTAGTTCCAGGCACATTTTTCCGCTCTGGCCAAACTTTCACACCCCAATGTTTTTGCTTTGCCCAACAGTTCCATTCACATAGATTGCATGGCATTTGTGAAACCAGCTTGTTGCCCTAATAGTATCCCTATAACATTAAAGTCACCGCAGATTAGACACCTGTATTCCTCATACTGGATATTTGTTAATAGCAATTTCATGTTCTTGAATGTCTCCTTCATCTGAACTGAATGGACAATAGGAATGGACCCATACACATTCCCATTATGAAGTAACACACCTTTGAGACTCCTCTTTGATGATGCTATAAAAAGTGTCCACTGGGTAGAATCATGCTCAATGTCATAGAAGTGCATTAACTCGTTTATGTTATTGCTGTTAACCAAGCAATCATTCTGTGAGAATAAAGGAACTAGTTATTTTTGTCTATGTCTGTACCATGAGTAATGTGTTCCTGGTTCCAGAAGATTCTTACTTTTAAGCTGTGAGCCAAGTAGTTCTGCAGTTTCCTTTGGCAAATTCAGATAACGAACTAGATCATTAAGATCACTTTGAGAGAACCGCTGTGGAGTAAAACCGTCTTCAGGCTGATATATATATCATCAGTATTGTCATCAGTGATTGCATCAAGTTCACTTTCAACATTATATTCTATGAGGTTCTCTAAAAAAGCTGGAGGAAGAGGAATAGGCAGCTCTTCTCCATGTGGAACTGGACTAATGGCTGAAGGGATGCTTGGGTATACAATTTTGTTCTTATTTATTGTAATATACCTCATTAAGGTGATCTTTAAGCTCCCTCTACACCATAGGAATCGTAAAAGGCATTTACGTTTTCTTCCCTTTCGTCCACAATCTTAACCTCTCAACACAATAGCGGCAAACTTTCTCTGGCGCCCACGCCTTATCCTGGTTACCGGTTTCACTTTAAAATAAGCATAGTAAGTTTTTTCAAAACTCTGTAATATCCGTTCTTTGCTTAAGCATTGCATAATTTCCACAAATATAGCAGAAACCGTTAAGATTGTTCACACTTGCGTGTGTGCCATACTTGCAGTCACACTAGAGAGGTAAAATGAGGAGAGAATTCATAATGCAAGTTTCTGAGATAAAGAACACTTCAAAGGTCACCCAACGTCAACAGCAGTTGTGCCAACCTAAAGGCTTAGAGGCTTGAATTGACAAATTTCCTTCCAACAATACTCATTACCGTCTCTAACCAATAAATATATGAAAACAGATTAGGTCAATTTGAAAAAAAACGGTACGTTATAGAAGAAAACTAAGAACAGTTCTGGAATCAGCATAAAAAATGAACTAATACAATATATTAGTTTTGGTCATCTGATATCATACAAACTAGTGTAATTAGCTCTGTTCTCCCGAACCAGTTGCCAATATCATTAGTGGGTAAATCTTCTTCTTCGGATGTGATAAATTCTAAACTATCCGGGAAAAAGTAACATTGCTATCATAAAACTTGCGTAGGTACTTACCAAAGAATTTTCTTATATCCATTTTTACGCATACACGCACGAATACACGTAGTTCAACGTTAAAGCATGAGCCTAGAATCTTCGAGTAAATAATATGTTAATTGGATAATTATTTGAGTCTATCGAACGTACTAGAAAATACGAGACACGGACATACGAACCATTGACTAATCACGGTAAGTGGCGTTGGCCAATATAAGCCTGTAAAAAAGGGCATCCATTATAGAAGGGTGTACGACTAATGAAGAGTCAAGGTCAGACGAAGCTTCTACAAGCGTCTAGGCGTCGAAAAACAAACTCAGGAACTCAGCTCAAATTCGAGAAGTGAATGATGCGTTTGTGGTAAATAATAGAGGTCTGGAATTTTCTGGCGATGCTTATGTCCGTTGGGACAGGTACTTGATAAATCGATACATCACATCGATTGGGTTTGGCGGGTTTAATAATATTATTTTTTAAAATCTATTTTTAACATTTTACATCTAATTTTGGATAGAATAAAATCTCATTCTATCTAGTGTTAATTGGTCGAAAATCAAGGGGGGTGCAAGCGCACCCCGCTGCACCCACCTCGCTACGCCCATGTATATATATATATATATATATATATATATATATATATATACACTCGTATAATATGATTGGTTGCACTCCATTTGGTTGACAGAACATATCTAGGCCTATATTAAAATCATTTTCCAGAAATCTCAAACTTCATGCTGAATGAATTATTAAAATGAAAATACGAAATTGGGAAGCAACTTCATTATCATAATTATATGAAGTATATTAATATGCCTTGGCGCAGAGCTACGGGATTTGCGCTGGTTCAAGTGTCCATGGGGGAAGATACTTTTCTCATGGTATTTCGGCCAGTATGGGACTGGTGCCCAGCCAGCATCGTGAGGCATTTGGGTAGCTACAATAAGTAGCGGTTCCAGGTTGAGAAAACAAGCTATAACGGTTGGAGGACTCGTCATGCTGACCACATGTCACCCCTACACTGGCTAGATGATCATCTACCTCTGTGCTTGACACATGTGGATGTGAAGCCAGCAGCCGGTTAGTAGGCTAAGGGCCATCTAGGCCTGTCACGCCATGGAATTTAATATTAATAAGTAGAGACCGGATTATATGCATTTGCATGTTGCATATGCATTTGCATATTTAGACCTTTTTCGCCTGTTATTGCATATTTTAACTAAACATTAGTGATAATGCATATTTTCGTCCTATATTTACAACATTTTAAAAATCTGTGTTGTTTTACAATGAACATTACGAGGCCATTAAAAGTGTAGTAAACAATTTCGATAGTGCAGAGGCTTTGGCAGTTTGTCAGTACAAGGAAGCATTTAATGATTATAGTAAATAAAACATTGATATGATTAGCACTCATTTTTTCCACATACCTGCAACTATTAAAAAGCTTGAAACTCAAGGTTTGGCGTTGATTAATTCTATTCAGTTAATGGATAAAATCCGTCACCTGAACTCCTAATTTTGCCGGAGATATTCCCAGGCAAACTTAAGGAAAAGTTTGAAAACATTTTGAACGTTTGTGTCAAATTAATAGTAGTATAAATGAGTCTGGCGAGCTTTTGACAGAAATAATAATTTCCAAAATAGCACCCAAATTCAAATACTGCCCGGTTACTTCAGTTGACATAGAACGTTCCTTTTCTGTTTATAAACATATTTTGAGCGATCGAAGACACAACCTTACTACCGAACATTTGGAACAGTACCTGATTGTTTCTGTTTACAATAGTAGCAAAATGTAGAATATTTAAATTTGTGAACAATAGTTTTGCCTGATACTGATTTATAATTTATCATTTATCAGTGATAATAGTAATAAACAAATAATAAAAATACTAATTATTATGTTTATTACTTGGTATTGCATATATTGGCATTTTTCACACATATTTTAAGAATTTTTCATGCATATTTCTAGCTTGTTATGTTGCATATAATCCGGTCTCTATTAATAAGATTCATAATAAAGTTCCGTTGAAGTATTATTCAAAATTAAAATATAAAATTATGAAATATTTACCGAAAAGGTCCGTCTCCTCAACTATATTAGTTATTTATCTGTAGCGCTTTCGGGACTAGTCCCATCATCAGCAGGATTCAATACTGGTGTTCCACTGAAAATCTGGTAGAGGGGGTTACACGTACTGGGTGCGTTTTCATTTATCGGATGGTCGTTGTTGTTAACTGACTTCACAATTTCTATCTCCTCGAGTAAGTTTATCTTAGCTGGATTATTCTCTCTGTGTATTATTGTTAGGGTGTTTTCAATATCTAACATACGATGTCCATCATGGATAACGTGTTTTGCATAGCTTGATTTTCCTTCTGCGTGAATAAAGTCTCGAAAATGTTCTTTAATTCTGATTTAAAATTATACCGTACAATACAATTATTTTATTGAAGTTAAATATTGGATTTTTACAACTGGATTTTTAACTAGATGTGTAAACCATATTCAAATGACAAATATTATTGATAAACATTTGGAATAGAGAATTATAATTTACCATAAAATCACATTGATAAAAATTTGTTTTATTTATTTATTTAATATGGATATCAACAGCCTCAGGGTTTTAGCAATCAACATGGAAGTGCATAAAATACAACAAAGAAGTAGTAAGGTATAGAGGGAGATAAAAATGAAGTGACTTGTAAGTATATTGAAATGCAAGAAAATCTGAATTGTTCATGAATGAATGACATAATACCAAAATTATGCTCATATCACTGAATTTCGAAGTCATACGGATGCTTACTAGGAAAACACATAATAAACAGGTTGCAAGATAGAAAGTTAATTCAACTTTCTGCTATTAGTCTATGTCCATTAACTTGGTTGTATGAATAATTTATAAATTGCTTATTTATTAAATAGGATTGCAACGGATAGAGAAGTGCATATCCCATCCTCAACCTGCTTGTAGTGCAACCCGCTTTTATAAACGAGGCTCTGGAGACTAAGTAATGCGAGTTAACTATATAATTCGAAATAGAGGAAATTGTATTTTAATCATGTTGATCTGTCATGACACTGAGGAGTGTATCACAGATGGCAGTGGTCAGTGGTCAATAACCTCCCTGCTAGGACCAATGACAGGTGTGACCCTCCTTTCGTAAAGGGCGTTATGTCTGGAATACATCAAATAATTAAAAATATGGTGTCCACTTAAAAATGGTTTACAATATTGCCCAATGATGAAGATTTTCCATCAAATCTAATCAGAGGTAAAACAGCTCCCCTCAGTCCTCCAGTTGGGAATCGTAAGAAGCAACAACATCAACAATAAAGTAAAAATCCTCCAATGGAATGCAGATGAATGTCACAATCCAAGAAAGCAGAACTGAAAAAAGTATTTCATGAAGAGAGTATAGATGTCTTTTGCATTTTTAAAATGCTAAAAAAAAAAAGCTTATGAAGTAAATAATTACCACATAAAAATTCTGCCTAAGAGACAAGTAGTCAATAAACATAATGTGATAACACACAAATTCTCCAAAATTAAAGTAATGACATACAGAGACAAATCAGAAATCAATACGATAGATAGTAGGAAACACATGAACATCTATGGAATGTACACCCTTAGACAAAAAAAAAAAAAAAAAAAGAGTCATCTCTTGATTCTACCAACCGATCGGGGAACTTCGTGAGCACTCGCAGAAGCCTTATTCACATTAACACGTTTTCAATAATTGTACTGTGGTGTTTGCTAGTTAAAGTAGTGCACACTCAAGTAACATAAAAGAGAGAGTTTGCTTTGTGTGTTTCCGAGGTTTAACACACAACATCTGCGTTCGTAACCTCACTGGTTCGATTCCCGTTCTACTTTTTTTTTTACTGAATGTTAGGATAGCATTTCGCCTGTAATATAGTTTCATATTTAATTTTATATTTGAGTTTTATGGCTTTAATGCACACACAAAACACATAAATGAAAACTTTCTAGTAATTAAATGAAGAAAGGAAATAGTATCTTCTAAAATGAAAAACTTTAACAAAAACAAAATCAATATCGGGTGTATGAATCCTCAGCATCTATTGTCGCCCTCAATCTGCGGGGCATTGATGCAAAAAAAATTCTACAGGCACGTGGACGATCGGCTAGAGCATCCCAGGCGTCTTGAATTTGTGCCCATAAGCCATCTTTCGTTTTACGTGCATCTGCAGGCCACCTGGCGTTCAGATTTGAGAAGTTATCCTCCTACCACAATATTGACACTAGGTCACAAGATAGCAGTCTGCTAACAATTCCTCTTCATAGCACTTCCTCCTATTCTACTTCCTTCACAGTAGCCTCTGCCCGCTCCTGGAATCTCCTTCCTCAAGATATCAGGGGTTGCCGCACACTTGGTACCTTTAAGTCACGCTTATACAGTTACCTGTTGTCTAATAATTAATTTTTCTCTATTTATTTAATTTTATACTATGTCATTAATCTTTTCCTCGTTTTTTATATATATTGTACATATTATATATTTAATTCGTTAAATTTAGAGTAAATCAAAATACATTATAAATATAAATTGTATTGTGTTCATAACTTGTAATCGTTTGTATATATATATATATTGTAATTTAGATTTAAGACTATTTTTTTGTTTGTATTTTTTTAAAACCTGGTTGAGTGGTAGACAAGGCCTTAAGGACTTAACTCTGCCAGGTAAAATAAAGCTATTATTATTATTATTATTATTATTATTATTATTATTATTATTATTATTATTATTATTAATTAGAGTTCATCTCTATTTTCATCTTAGCCCATACATTTTCGATTGGATTCAACCTGGTGAACAGCGAAATTTGATTTGCCTTCTCCTTTAATATTGAAATCAAATTTCGCTAAACATATTTCAGAAAGCGGCCACAGTTTCAACAATATCGATAATACAATGTAAATTATACACAGAGAAAACAACAGACACATATTTAACATTTTACAAGAAATCGAAATTATCAAGAAGGCCAAGAATACAAACATTCTCAACGAAAATGTGCCTAATAAGCAAAACCCTCTATTAGACATACAGTTAATTCAATACCACTACAACAACTCCAGAAGATGAAACATGCATCGAAAGGCCTAGAGTGATATCAACGAAAATTTTGGATAGTTTAGGAAGACGGTAGTATACAAGGTAAAAATAAATAGTAGTGTAAACAAACTAAAACAACACGCTTTATTAGAAAACCGAACTAGGAAATGAAAAATAATTTTATTTTCAAAAACGCTTGGGATAAAATTAAAGTGGTCAACAAAAAAATAATCTCCAACACATCTAGAATAAAACTAGAGTTATCTACAAAAACAATCATTTTAATATCAAAAGCGTGGGGTGCTCTATATCAATTAATACTTATATTTGATAATAAACAGATATTGGTAAAAGTAAAGTCTCTAAGAAGAAAACGTGAAAACCATAAAAATCACCCAACGCTTTTGATGGTAAAATTATTTTTTTTGTAGATAACTCTAGTTTTATTTTAGATGTGTTAGAGATGATTTTTTTGTTGATCACTTTAATTTTTTTTCCCCCAAGCGTGTTAGAAATTAAAATTAGTTTTTTTAGTTTTTAGTTCGGTATTCTAATAAAGCGTGTTGTTTTAGTTTTTTAAACTATTATTTATTTTTTTTATTTTTTAGTTTGGTTATCTAATAAAGCGTGTTGTTTCAGTTTTTTAAACTATTATTTATTTATTTTAATTTTTAGTTTAACTGATTGTCATAAACCGGAATCCCATGAAAATTTAATTGCTTAATATTTTTCTAAAAAAAAACCTCCGGCCCGGATTTGAACCAGCGGCCTATTGTTTGCTGAAATTATATACCGCTACAGTCCACCGCTCTACTAACTGAGCTCTTACAACGATTGACTAAAAAGTCGATAAGTCCGCAACCTATTACACAGGTTTTATTTTTTTTTATTTTCCGATGATTGTGGCCAGGATTTTAGAAAAAAATGAAATTATTGTATTGTCATGGGCCCTTTACAAGTATACAAAGTTTCAAGTAGATCCAATGTTTTTAAGTGGATGAAAATCGTGTTCAAAGATTCCGTTACATAGATACAGGTTCGTTACATAGACAGATACAGGTCAAGCTAATATAAAGTGTGTAAAAATATATAATTTAACATTGTTATAACCTCAACGGTATAAAAAATTATGAACTTAAAAAGTATAGATTAATTCAAATGTCGAAATAAAATGTATTTAATTCATAAAACGTTTTAATACAAATATCACGAAAAAAACTGCGTAACTGAAGACGCGAACACGCGATCTTCATTAACAGAACCAGTGACCGCGTGCTTTACCGCTGAGTTATCGGGACACGTAGAAGAGTCTTCAGTTCATGCCACACAACATAGTAGCTCAGGGACTGCACAATTATGACTAGTTTCCTAGTTTGAACCCAGCGCTGTGACGAGTATGACTTAGAAGAAATGTGCGTTCAAGAGATGACTCATTTTTTTTGTCGAAGGGTGTACATCCTTAGACAAAAAAAAAAAAAGGAGTCATCTCTTGGTTCTATCAACCGATCGGGGAACTTCGTGAGCATTCGCAGAAGCCTTATTCACATTAACACGTTTTCAGTAATTGGACTGTGTTGTTTGCTAGTTAACGCAGTGCACACTCAAGTAACATAAAAGAGAGAGCTTGCCTTCGTGTTCGTAACCTCACGGGTTCGATTCCCGTTCTACTTTTTTTTTACTGAATGTTAGGATAGCATTTCGCCTGTAATATAGTTCCATATTTAAATTTATATTTGAGTTTTATGGCTTTAACCCAGATAATCCTAACATCCTTCTAGAAGGATGCAATACGTCAAGGGGAATTTCGTGTCGCAACAATGTAGCTATTTATTTGATTGTTGTCAACTTTTAATATTCTGTTTCAAAATGGTTGTACATTGCAACAATGTAAGAACCACAAGTTTTTATTGAACCTGTGAACGATTATATTGCAGTGAATGTTGTTGTAAGGAGATGATGGCAGAATTGACTGACTTGCATATAGGAGGGTAAGCATATTTCCTCAATGTCTTTACAATTTTTTTTCTGATTTATATCACTCATGGACTCATAAATGTGCATTATACTTGCCTGCAATTTAAAATAACACTCATGCAAATTATTTTGCTAATTATTGGCATTGATATTTTCAAATCCTTCCAGAAAGATGTCAGGATAATGTGATATCAATTTCTATTTTTTTCTTTTTTCAGAAAACCAATTACTTTGAACGATTTGCTTGACATATTAGATACTTGTGATAAAATACCTGAATCTGGAGTAGATGTTACACTAATGCCCCCTTTAAACGCCAATGATGACTTAACGGATGAAGATTCTGGCCCCGAAAATGACCGAAATATTGATAATTTACCTGCTAGTCAGTTGAATAGCTGTATGGAAGTAAGTCAGGACATTACTAATTTGACAAATAATACATATTCTGTTTCAATAACACTAGAGTCAGAGTCTGGGAGTCGGACAGTTTCTGAATCTTCTCGTGTCCTAAAGTGTCGCTGCGTAGCTTCTACATCTGGAGCACGTTAGAGAGCCAATAGAACTTGGAAAAACAATGATCTGCCAGTTGTACAGACGGAGTGGCCACTTATGTATGATGTTCCTGAGAACAAGTCAAAGACTCCACTGGAATATTTCACAACATTTTTTGAAAAGGATGTTACTGCAATGATAACTAAATTTACAAATGAATACGCATCAAAGAGGAATATATTAGGAGAATTACTGAACAACATGTAACTACATTCATTGGAATCCTACTCTTGAGTGGTTATGTCATTGTTCCAAGAAGAAGAATGTATTGGCAAAATGAACAGGATAGCTACAATGAACTGGTCTCTAATGCCATGTCCCGAGACAAATTTGATTTCATTTTCTCTAATTTTCATGTCTGCAATAACGATGACTTAGATAAAAATTATCGTTTCGCAAAAGTCCGCCCACTGTTGAAAGAGATAAACGATCGCATCAAGAACTATGCACTACATGAGCAAAATCATTCCATTGATGAGAGCATGGTGCCCTACTATGGTCGCCATGGATGCAAGCAATTTATTCGAGGTAAAGTAATTGTATAAACAACCGGACCACGGCCTATCAGCCCGGAAGACAAACCTAATATGGATTAATTATATAAACTTTTATTTTCTAGCTCATCTCGTACATGCTCTTCTAATAATATTCTATCTTGTTTCAGGCAAACCGATAAGATTCGGTTATAAGTTCTGGTGTGGCGGTACCAGTAACGGATATCTAATTTGGCTAGAACCCTAACAAGGAGCTGGCACCTGCAGTGAAAAATATGAGGAAAAGGAAATGGGATACGGGGTTGTCATGACATATGCTGATCAGCTTCTCCCCAGAGTGCCATACAGACTCTTTTTTGATAATCTGTTTACAAGTATGGATCTACTGATAGATCTAAAAGGAAGAGGAATACTAGCAACAGGAACTATTCGAGGGAATCGTGTAGATAAATCATGCAATTTGTCTCCACCTGAAGCTGTGAGAAATGAAAGCAGAGGATAATTTGAAGGTCTCTCTGATAAAGATGCAGGAGTTTCAGTAGTAAGGTGGCATGATAATAGTGTTGTATGATTAGCCACTATCCAGCCCCTGCACAAAGTTGCAAGATTTTCAAGACAAATGAAGAAAAATATTCAGGTATCACAGCCACACGTAATACATAGTTACAATAAGTATATGGGAGGAATTGATCATGCAGATCAAAATATTTCTCTCTATAGAATGCCGATAAGAGGAAAACAAATGGTATTTTCCCATTATTGCCCATCTAATTGATGCTGCTGAACAAAATGCTTGGAGTTTATACAGGAAGGATGGAGGCAGTCTAGACCACTTGTCATTTAGGCGTCGTGTTGCAAAGGCGATATTAGAAAGCAGTAAGAGAGTTATTACTTCTCGAGGTCGACCATCTAGTTCCTCCAAAGTAGACTCCAGATATGACGGAATGGAGCATTATATTTCAAGTTTGCCAATTGACTCTAGAACATCTAAGAAAAAGCAACTGAACTGTAGGCAGTGCAGCAAGAAAGCAACAACACAATGTGTTAAATGCAACATAACTCTTCATGTTGACTGTTTCATTACCTTTCACACTAAATGAACACTGGACAATACACTTACAGTAAGGTAATAGTCTTGTAATGTGTTATTTTCTCACTTGATCTATTGTAAAATAAGTTATTTTACATAAAACATTGCTTTCAACAACTCAATTCTAGTTATATGCAAATATAAACTTATTGATATCATATTATCCTAACATCCTTCTGGAATGATGGTGCACCATTCGTGAACCACAATGGATAATGAGTTGAAAACAAGTATAATTAGTTATATGGGACCTCTATACAACATATTCAACTAAATTATTTTAAAAAATTAAAAAAATAATTCAGGCATATCTGGGTTAATGCACACACAAAACACATAAATGAAAACCTTCTAATAATTAAATGAAGAAAGAAAATAATATCTTCTAAAATGAAAACTGTAACAAAATTAATATCGGGTGTATGTACCCTCAGCATCTATTACCACCCTCAATCCTCTGGGCATTGATGCAATCAAATTTCTACAGGCATGTGGACAATCGTCTAGAGCATCCCAGGCGTCTTGAATTTGTGCCATAAGCGATCTTTCGTCTTTCGTGCAACTGCAGGCCAATTAGAGGTCATCTCTATTTTCATCTTAGCTCACACATTTTCGATTGGATTCAAATCAGATGAAGAGCGAAATTTGATTTGCCTTCTCCTTTAACAATGAAATCAAATTTAGCTCAACACATTTCAGAAAGCGGCCACAGTTTCAACAGTATCGATAATACAATGTCAATTATACACGGGGAAAACAAGACACAAAATTAACATTTTAGAAGAAATCGAAATTATCAAGAAGGCCAAAAATACAAACATTCTCAACGAAAATATGCCTAATGAGCAAAACCCTCTATTAGACATACAGTTAATTCAATGCTACTACAACTTCAGAAGATGAAGCACGCATCGAAAGGCCTAAAGTGAAATCAACGAAAATTTCAAATAGTTGAGGAAGACTGTAGTATACAAGGTAGAAATAAATAATAGTTTAAAAAACTAAAACAACACGCTTTATTAGAAAACCGAACTAAAAATGAAAAATAGTTTTAATTTCCAACACGCTTGGGATAAAATTAAAGTGGTCAACATCATCATCATCATAGTACATTCACGAATTTAGGCCATTTGTTGACCTGTTTCGGCCTCAAGAGAAACACCATCCAAAAGTCTTTTGAGTGGACGTCCTGGTCTTCTTCTTCATGCAGGTTGATATCTTAACATTTGTTTGGGTATTCTGTGATCTTCCATTCGATGAACATGTTGCATCCATCTTGACTTATAATCAGAAATTTTGTTTCTAAAGATTCCATGTGTAATTCTTCTAAGATGTCTTCATTTTTTTTTTGTGATTTAGTAGTGTGTATCCTGCAGTCCTCCGAAGATATCTCATTTCAGCAGATCTAAGTATCTGTATATCCTTCTGTTTCAACGTCCATACTTCGCTACCATACAAAAGAGTTGGAAGAGCCAGTGTTTTATACACTTTCAGTCTTGAATGCTTTTGGACTAACTGTGGCTTGAAGATAGAATTTATTAACCCTAAAATTCTTAAAAATTTAGATATTTTTGCAATTACATCCTTTTTTTCTTCATATGAATATTGCATCCTAGATCTCCAACATATCTGGAATAAAACTAGAGTTATCTACAAAAAGAATTACCATCAAAAAACGTGGGGTGCGCTATTTCAATTAATATTTTTGATAATAAACAGATATTGGTAAAATAAAAGTCTCTAAGAAGAAAACGTAACAACTATGTGTTGGAGATGATTTTTTTTGTTGACCACTTTAATTTTATCCCAAGCATGTTGGAAATTAAAAACATTTTTCATTTTTTAGTTCGGTTTTCTATTAAAGCGTGTTGTTTTAGTTTTTTTTAACTACTATTTATTTATAATATTGTAATATGGTTTTCTAATAAAGCGTGTTGTTTCAGTTTTTTTAAACTATTATCTATTTTTTTTTAATTTTTTGTCATAAACTGGAATCCCATGAAAATTTAATTGCTTAATACTTACTTACTTACTCACTGGCACTATCGAACCCGTAGGTTCATGGCCGCGCGTACATATTCTCTCCATACATCCCTATCCTGAGCTAATGCTTTCCAATCATTCCCTGTATAATCTACTTCCCTCAAATCATAGTTAATGTTATTCTCCCACCTCATTCTTGGTCTACCAACTGGGCGTTTTCCCTCTGGCTTTCCTACAAGAAGCTTCCAGCAAGTCTTTCATTCCCCATACGTGCAACATGTCCTGCCCATCGCAGTCTACGAGACTTAACTGTTCTTATTATATCTGGCTTCCTATAAAGACCATATAGTTCATTGTTATGTAGTCTTCTCCATTCACCTATCTGTTCGTCTCTCTTTGGTCAAAAAATTTTCCTAAGTACTTTCTTTATTCTCAAATACTTGTAATCTCCTTTCCTCCCTTAAAGTAAGAGTCCATGTTTCGGACCCATATAATATAACAGGTAGAATAATAGTTTTATATATTTTCACTTTAACGTTTTATTGAAAGGAGTTGGGACATCAAGAGTCTATGTAATGCATAATAGCACGCATTTCCAGAATTGACCCTGTGTTTAATTTCTTTGTGCATCTCATTTCTATTTGTGATTATTGTTCCTAGGTATTTGAATTCAGCCACTTCCCCAAAATGTCCCTCATTTGTCATTAGATGTCCATTTCCATTATATAATGTTTTCTATCTACGTGTGACCATATATTTAGTTTTATTGATATTTACTTCCAGTCTCAATTTCTTAGTGTTACTCAATAGTGTGTGCGTGTTGTCCTTTAGTATCTCCTCGCTATCGGCCAACATACTACATCATCAGCATAAACTAACAGCTTATTAATAGTAATATTAATAGTAAGCCGAGTTGTAAGCCTTCCTCATTCTCTAAAGATTTAATGGCATGCTCTAGTACAAAATTAAATAGTAGAGGAGATTGTGCATCTCCTTGCTTCAACCCATTCTGGATCTCAAAAATGTCCGAAAACTGTTTGCCTACACGCACCCATTCTCTTTGTGTCATTTAGACACATTCGTATAAGTCTAACTAACTTTTCAGGAATTCCGAACTCCAGCAGGATACTATATAACTTCTCCCTCTTAATTGAATCATATGCTTTTTTGAAGGCTACATATAGTTGATGTACAGTACTATTATATTCCCATTTCTTTTCTAAAATCTGACTTATACTAAAAATCTGATCTGTTGTAGATCTGTTTCTTCTAAATTCACATTGATGATCTCCTAGAATGTCATCAATATAGGGAGTACGTCTGCTTACTAATATATTTGTTAGAATTTTGTACGAAGTTGAAAGTAATGAGATGCCCCTGTAGTTGTTGCAATCAGTTTTTTATCTCCTTTCTTATAAATTGGTACGATAATTGATTCCTTCCATTCATCTGGAAGAGCTTCCTTTCCCCAATCATACTTAGCAACAATGTATCTTGTCCATCAAATTTGTCTCCCCACTGATTGTTATCAGTTCTGCTGGGATCTCATCTGAAACTGATGACTGTTATTCATCTTCAATTTTTCAATCGCCATTTCAACCTCTAATGCACTTAGGCTATGAGAATAAATTTTCTGCTGTCTGTAAATTATCCTCCTCAATGTCCTGTTCTGTATGTACATTTAATAGCTGAATAAAGTAACTTTTCCATCTTTTTAATATACTCCTGTAATCTGCAATCATATCCCCATTTTCATTCCGAATTATTGTTTGTTCTAGCCTGAAACCCTTTCTCTGTATACTAATTCCCTGATATAATTCTCTAATGTTCCTATTTTTTTGCATTCATTTCAAGATCATTAATCTTCTCTCTCAATATATTCCCTCTTTTTACTCTTTAGTAACTCGGTGGCTTCCCGTCTAATACTATCCAATTGCTCTAAATTTACCTCATTTGGCTCGTGTAACCATTTCATTTTTCCTAGCTTTCTTTTCTTTACAATGTCAGCACATTCTTCATCAAACCATTTCTTGTTTTGCCTCTTTTTTAAACAACCAATGCTTTCTGATGCTGACAATTTAATAGTATCTCTTATAGCCCCCCCCATTCTTTATTTATATCAGTTTCTTCTTCGTTTGCCACATTGTCATCTGAAGATTCCAGTACTTCAAATCTATTAGCAATTTTGATTTGATATTCTTGCCACATTTCATAATTTTTCAAGTTTTTTAATTCAAATTTTACAGAATCACCTTTAGCGTTTGTTCCTCTCATAACGATAGCCGTTGTCTGATTTTCACTCTGATCAGAAGATGATCCGAATTGCAGTCTGTCGCTCTAACTAATCAAACATCGATGATGCTACTGTGCCAGCGTTTATCCACTAATACATGATGTATCTGGTTCCGAGTTTCTCCATCTGGGGACGGCCAGGTGTATTTATGAATATCCTTACGCTGAAATGTTGTGCTCTTAACAATGAGATTCTTTGGTATGGCAAAGGTGACTAATCTAACCCCGTTGTCGTTACTATCTTCATGAAGACTGAATTTGCCTATTGTTGGTTTGAATATATCTTCCCGTCCCACTTTTGCATTAAAATCTCCTAAGACAATTTTCATATGATATCGGGAAAGGCTATCAAATAAGCATTCTAATTCCTCATAGAACACATCCTAGATCTTGGTAAATAAAAAAAAGCTTAAAACCCATAAAAAATAATAAATAATTTAAAGATAAAGGTAAAAAGCTCTTTCACGCTTAATTTAACTTTCACAGGAAAGATTTTAAGTTAAATTAAACTAATAACCTTCAAAGTTATAAATAGAGGAGCTTCTTTAAGTCATTTTTATCTTCTGTGGGGGCATGTACATTTACAATTATAAAATCATGTCGTTTACCCTTCAGAATTATGTATGATATCCTATCACTAATAAAACTTAATATCTCGGATAGCGGATAGGATCCTCCTTTTGACTAAAAAACCTGTTCCAAATGCAGATCTTTCTGCGCCCCGTAGTATAATGCAAAACTTCCTGATTCCTGACTACATTCTCCTGGCCACTTAACTTCCTGTAAAGCGACTATCTCCAAGGGCGATTTATCTAATTCCCGCGTTAATATCTCTAGTGCCCCGCTATTGTATAAAGTCCTAACATTCCATGTTCCTAGGAACATGTCCCTGTGTTTGAGCCTTTGGCATAGGTTCCTTAAGTAGTCGCCGCCCGGAGAACCGAATGGGGGACTATTTGACCTCCGGAAAATTTTACCCCAGTTGAACCCATGTCCGCATTTCTTGACGGTTGTATTTTTCGGGGAAAGATCGTCACTCTTTCGACAAGGTACTTTTTTCGTCTGGCTTATCACCTTCGACCAGTCCGGCATGGGTAACCCTATCGGCAGCAATGCTCGCCGGCATAGCTCTCGGAATCATTTACGCACGCAAGCCACTCGACCACGACAAGGTAAAGATACCATGGAGGGAATTAATACTCTTCTAAAAAATCCTCCGGCTTGGATTTGAACCAGCGGCCTATGGATTACTGAAATAATACACCACTACAGTCCACCGCTCTACCAACTGAGCTCTTACAACGATCGGCTAAAAAGTCGATAAGTCCGCAACCTATTACACCGGTTTTTATTTTTATTTTATTTTATTTTTTTTTTTTTTTGGTTTTCTGATGATTCTGGCCAGGATTTTAAAAGAAATGAAATTATTGCATTGTCTTGAGTTCTTTACAAGTATACAAAGTTTGAAGTCGATCTAATGTTTTTAAGTGGGTGAAAATCGTGTTCAAAGATCCCGTTACATAGATACAGGTTCGTTACATAGATATATACAGGTCAAGTTAATATAAAGCGTATAAAATATATAATTTAACATTGTTATAACCTCAACGGTATAATAAACAATTATGAACTTAAAAAGTATGGATTAATTAAAATGTCGAAATAAAATGTATTCAATTCATAAAACGTTTTAATACAAATGTCACGAAATAAATAATAGTTTTAAAAACCTAAAACAACACGCTTTATTAGAAAACCGAACTAAAAAATGAAAATTAATTTTAATTTCCAACAAGCTTGGGATAAAATTAAAGTGGTCAACAAAAACAATCATCTCCAACACATATAGAATAAAACTAGGGTCATCAACAAAAATAAAATAATTTTACCATCAAAAGCGTGGGGTGCACTATATCAATTAATATATTTCATAATAAACAGATATTGGTAAAAGTGAAGTCTCTAAGAAGAACATGTAAATATCATAGAGAGCACCCCACGCTAGTGACGGTAAATTTTTTTTTCTTTTTGTTGATAACTCTAGTTTTATGCTATATGTGTTGATGTTTTTTTTTTGTTCACCACTTTAATTTTATCCCAAGCTTGTTGGAAATTAAAATTATTTTTCATTTTTTAGTTCGGTTTTCTAATAAAGCGTGTTGTTTTAGTTTTTTAAAACTATTATTTATTTTTTATTTTTAATATTTTACAGAATAAGATAAAAATGTAAATATCTTTAAATTCGATAATATTGCAGTATCAGCTAAAAGTAATACTCTTCTAACAAAAACATCCCAGCCGGATTTGAACCAGCGACCTATGGATTACTGAAATTATATACCACTACAGTCCACTGCTTTACCAACTGAGCTACCAGAGGTGATGAACTAAAAAGTCGACAAGTCCGCAACCTATTATACCGGTCTTCATTTTTTTTATTTTCTGATGATTCTGGCCATGATTTTAGAAACAAAATATGAAATTATTGTATTGTCACGGGTCCTTTACTAGTATACAAAGTTTCAAGTCGATACAATGTTTCTAAGTGGGCGAAAATCGTGTTCAAAGATTCCGTTACATAGATACAAAGACACTTTTTTTATTTTCTGATCATTCTGGCGAGGATTTTAGAAAATAAATATGAAATTATTGTATTGTCACGGGTCCTTTACAAGTATACAAAGTTTCAAGTCAATCCAATGTTTCTAAGTGGGTGAAAATCGTGTTCAAAGATTCCGTTACATCTTTTGATTTTCTGATGATCCATTTCTAGAGGATTCTGGGCGTCGAAGTTACTCGAAGCTGTTTCTACAGCTTTCCTCGCGCTTATAAAAGAGAGGAGGCAGAAGGCCGGCGAGTCAGTTTTGTGTTTGACGCCGGCGATAGCAGTCAGTCTGCCATAGCTAATCGTGTGGTGAACTGTGGACGATAAGTTGTTTCGCATTTATTTATCAGTGAGTGGAAAATTGTTCTAACAGAGGTAACAATTAAAAGAAGATTATTAGTGATTTGTATATGTGAACAGTAGATTGTTGATAATTAAGGAATTCAATAAAGTGTTTAAGTCATCATCATCATGAACAAATTCGTTTTAGGCCATGTGGCCTGTACGGTAAACCTAGCGAAGATGGTCTTGATCTTTCCACCGATGTTTTGGTCTTCCTTGGTCCCTATGTCCAGTTGGGGTATATTGGAATGCCAATTTTGGAAGTCTATTTCTTGCCATTCTTCTCAGATGATTTTTCCAAAGTGTTTAAGTGAAATTTTTAATAAATCCATTGTGCTTATTACGTCTAAATAACAGAGAAAGGACATCGAGGCTATCACAGCACAATACGATGAAGAAATGAAAGCCGAATAACAGCAAATGAGATGCGATTTATGCGCCTTACAGCAGGCTATACAAAGTGGGACCATAAAAAAATGAGGAAATTATGGAAGAGTTGGATGAAGAACCCATTCTCCACCATATACAAAACTACCAGAACAACTGGAAAGCCCATCTACAAGGAATGCCATCTCATAGAATTCTAAACGTCATGCTTCGTTATTGCCCTCGAGGCAAAAGATCGCTGGGACGTCCAAAAAAGCGCTGGTTGGAAAATTCCTCTTTGAGACCGTAATAGATCACATGGCCTAATACTTGCATGGGTTATGATGATGGTCTCTAATATCATGGACCTAATATATGAAAAAATGACTAAATGCACTACAACTAACCCAGATCTTACTTCAGCTTCAACTGATGTATTTCAAAATACCATGAGAAATGTAATTGATGACCCAGGAAGTGGACACAGAATAATTACCTCTGAGATAAATATTGGACCTAAAATTTTATGAGGTAAGATGCAAAAGACTTACCTTATTTATTGGATATGAAATTTAACATAATTATAGTAAAATTTCATATAACCTGAAGAGAGCAAAATGGAAAGAATTCAAAGAGTGTATTGAAAGAACCATGTAAAAGGAAAATTTCAACTTTCAAGAGGAAACTCCTTATAATAACTGCAAATAATTCTGTAAGATCATCCTATAACAAAATATTCCAGGAGTGGCAGTTGACCTTTCTGGTCAAAAATCTAATAGATCTTAAAAATAACAGAAAGGATGCAAGGAAGAAAGCAGAAAGAACTAAAGACCCGAAGGATGTATAAGATTGGAGAAAGAAAGAAACACATCTAAGGAGAGAAATAACAGAAGCAAAGAAACAGAGCTTCCATCAATTCCGATTAAACTTAGACTATAAAAAGGATAGAATTTACAAATTTGTTAAAACTCTAGACCAGCGGTTCCCAACTTTTTAACTCGCGAACCCCTTCCACGACTATTTGACTTTTAAATTATACATAGAGTAGACATGCATAAAATGCAATTCCAAGCAAAATGTTCAATAACCTTAAATTAACTTAACCTTTAACGGTTAAAACCTAAAGTTACTCTAGTTACGGCTTAAAAGTTACACTACGTGTAGGCCTAGTTGTAGCGAAATCAAATGCATTCCTAACGTTGTTACATAACCATAAATCAGGTATTCGCGGTAAATATTAATTTATTGTGGAAATAATGTGACTATTTAACTCATGCCCCAAATGGGAGTCAATGACCAATCACATTTCAATGATATTTTACTTACAACCAATCACAGTCGTGTTTCGCCTAGAATTTACCAACTAAAGTTTATCATAATAAAGAAAGTACCTCCTTTTTAACATTCTGAATAGGTCATAGCATTATTTTGCAGTGACTGACTCTCTAAGAAATACGGCTACCAGATTATATATATATATATATATATATATATATATATATATATATATAGTGCATGAATGTCAACAGAAAGCGCATGCGAGAGATAATATAAAAACATTTGTAACGATTGATTATACCACAAAAAAAGAAAGAAACCACTGTTTGTACTTTCTCAAACGAATTATTTTCCAGGAAATGACATTGCAGAAAAATATAATTGACATATTTACATCATAGGACATCAGAAACCTATAACGTTGATTATAAATTTCTCCACTAAGGTGCATTCTTACAACATTGCGATCCTTTGGCACTAAATAATATTATGATCTGGTTGCAGTGATGAACAAAAGAAGCAAATGAAGCGTATCTATCGTATCTCATTTGTTTTCAAACATCGCCGTTTACATTAAATATATAAATATTTAAAAATAACTATAGTTAAATAATGATTTTGGAGTAAACAGCTTAATTTTATTCGTTAAAGAGTCTTAACAAATGTCACTCTTCATTTCCAAATTCTGTAGATAAATTGGAAATCACTCGTGGTATTACTTATAAATTCTGATGTTACACATATGCACCAAGGGGCACGGTACGGTACGGTATATATTTAATTGCATACTAAAAATTAAGAATTATAATAAAGGTCTAATATAAGGTACAAGTTATTATTTTAGAGGCATAAAGGCATGCCAGACTATTTTGGATGAGAAGCTAACTGTAAAATCTCTGCATTTGGACTGTAGGAATGTATAGTACTGTTAGTGGTGCGCCAGGAGAGTCCCGGGGGGGGGGGGAAAGAGAGATGAGTCTTGTCTTGTTGTTCCAGAAGTCAACATGGGTGAGTCTGCATATTAGACTTAATATATTTCGTCGTTTTTAGAAATGTAATCAAAGTACCTTTGTTATATTAATACTATAATTTAGAATATAAAAACTAATATTTCAAGCTGTAAATTTAACAACAAAACCTTGGGAATCGTCAGAGTAACATTAGGGTGAAATTCGTACACAATCTCTCTCTCTCTCCCCCTTATATATCTTATTAATTAGTTTATATCTTATTAATTAGTTTAGTTAGAATTAGATTTACTTAAATATAAGTATTAAGTTATGTTAGAAAATAAAATATATAATTTAAGATTTGGTTTTTTATCCACGAGGAACACGACTACTCCTTTAAATAAGATTCTCTATTACGTTTAGCTCGGCGGGACTCCAGTAAGTATAAAAAGGACGTGCTACCCAAGTCCTCCGAAGAATGCCTGTTCCAAATTTCCATTCACCCTTAATTATCCCTAGGGAAGATTTTTCTCGGTCTTCTACTATTTTTTTTTGATAGGATTGAGGCTAAACTTATTACAATTGTGGATAAAATAATACTGAATAAGGTTATAATTATTATTATAAAGATTATTTTTATTGATTTTATTAAACACAATGTGTACATTTAGAATTTTCACCAGTCTTTTGTAATTTTGGTGACAGGCTGAGTTCTGCTTTGGCATTTCATTAGGTGGTACCTGGAGCATGGCTCGTCGCAAAGCTTACATCTGCAGTCCTCCTTCGGGTCGTGGTATGACGGATTCTGACATATTTTCCAGTGGAAACCATGCGCGGCGAAGCGTGTGTATAGGTGGCGAAGTTGGAAGTTCGGTCCTTTCCACACATCGGTTTTCATTGTTTCTGTGTCCATTATTTCCATCGGTATTGCATTGGCTTTGTTTTGTCTCTCTTTGATGGCGTCTTTATATGCCTGGGTTTCTGGTAGATTGAAGCGAAGCTTGATGTCCTCAATGAAGTAGGATTCATGTGCTATTCTGTAGGCGTAGCTGTTTCTTGTGTACTTTGAGAGTGACAAGGCCCTCTTGAGATATCTGGCTTTGACATTCTCCAATTTCTTGAGGTTTTTCGCTGTTAGGTGAATCCAAATTATCTGAATACCGTATGTGGCCGCTGGTGCTACCTTGAGTTGGAACAGTGCCATCGCCGTTGGCAGGGACAGTCTCTCAAGCTTGGGGATGTCGAACATCGAATTTATTGCCGCTGTGGTCCTGTCTTGTATATGCATGGTGAACGTGGTTCCAGTGGTCTGCAGCGTCACTCCCAGGTACTTAAAGTTGGGGACTATTTCTAGGGCTGAGTCGCCGCACATAAAGTGGTCATTTTTTGATAATCTGCCTCCTCTTCTGAACTTCATTGCTTTTGTTTTGGAGCTATTTATTTCCATTGAATTTTCTGACGCCCATTTTCTGATATTCTTCATGGCCTCCTGCAGATCTTCAGGACTCTTGGAAAGGATGGCCATGTCATCGGCATACATTAATAGCTTTGTATTTCTTGCGTTTATAGCTTGTCCAATATCGGCCGTCATAATGTTAAAGAGGACTGGGCTCAGTGGGTCTCCTTGTAGGACTCCTCGTGTTTGAGCAATTTCTTTTGACATTGATATGCCATCGTAGATTGCTACATAGTTGGTGCTGAGAATCGATTTTATTGTCTCCAGTTCGCGACTTGACCTGCCCAGTGCATTCTCCAGCTTGTGGCAAAGTAACTTTCTGTTAATGCTGTCAAATGCTTTTGAATAATCTATGAATATTGCATACAGGGGGGTGTTTGGTTGTGCCATGCTATTTTCTATCTCAACTAGGATTTCTTGTACTGCATGTAAAGTCGATCTGCCTGGAGTGAATCCGAATTGATTCGTGGGGATGTTTGCTCGTAATCTTAGCTCGATGCGCTCTAGTATGATTTTGGAGAATAGTTTGAACATTGTGTTCTCCAAAGCGATTCCCCTGTAACTGTTTGGGTCGTCTTTCCTGCCTTTGCCTTTGTGGAGTACCACTATTATTGTCTTTCTCCATTGCTGTGGGATTGTGCTGTTCGTGAGGCATTCGTTGTATAGGAGGGCTAGCGGTACTGCCAGATCTTGAGACAAGGTTTTCAGGTGTTCCGCGAATATCCCATCCGGACCAGCAGCCTTGTTGTTTTTAGTATTGCTTATGAAGCGGGCTACATCGTCAGGAGTGATTGGGTCGTCGAGTTCTGTTCTTGTATTATGCATGTGCGGCGCTGGATCAACTGCTGTTTCGCCCTTCTCTCCTAGTAGGTTTCTGAAGTGGGTTTCCCATTGCTCCAGATTCACGAGAGGAGTTGGGTGACGTTTCTTGGAAGTCCTTAATATATTATATGGCTTAATTTCTGTTTCGGCGATTAGGATTTGTTCTAGGTGTAGATCATAGGCTGTCTTCTTTTCTTTTAGTAGGCGTTTGTACTCCCGGCGTTGTTCTGCGTAGTCCGTTAGTGCGATGTTTTCAGGTTTTCTGGCTTCGTGGAGGAGCTGTAGAGTTCTTTGCCTTGATAAGTAACATTCCTCGTCGAACCATGGCTTCGCCGTGCGTGTGGCCCTGGTTACCTTATTGGTGGCCTGTGCGATGTTCTCGGTCAAGGCTGCTGTTGCTCCGTCAAGATTTCCCTGTCTCATCATACTTATTATTGCCGGTATTTCTGCTTTGCTTGCTTGCCATTTTTCTTCGTCGATATGTCGTGATATTTTTGTTCTATGGTTGCAGTTTGGTCTTGGCTGTCTTAGGTGACTCAGCTGGAGTTTAGTTATTACTGGTAGCTGTTTTCTAATTGCATATTTCTCTATTTTGACTTGGGCTTGTCCCTGGCTATCTGTGAAGACCAGGTCGATTGTACTCCTCCCGTTTGGAGCTATATAGGTAAATTCCTGTTCTCGGTTTAGGAGTCGCAGCCTGTAGTCTAGGAGGAAGTCTATTACCGCTTGGGTTTTTGTGTTCCACTTATCTATGCGACAGTTGAGGTCTCCCATTAGAATGGTTGGTTTACCGTCGTCTATGTTCTCCAGAGCCCTTCCTAGGTCATCTATGATGCTCTCGGGTTCAGTGTTGGGCGGGAAGTATGCACCAATTATGTTTACTATTCTGGTGGATATCGTTAATGTGTTCTCGGTACAGATGATTCCGTTGAGGGGTTGTAGATGCGATTTTACAAAGCAGCTTAGTCCCCCTGAGGGACGACCTTTATCTCCTTTTTTGGCTGGGGAGTGAATTCCATAAAAGTTGGATATTTCTGTGTCTTCCATGCAGAAAGTTTCTGAGAAAAATAGTATATCATTTTCTTGAAATGTAATTATGGGTATCGCGGTTAATACGGAGTTCAGTCCTTCCACGTTCCATTCCATTATTTTGACGTGGTCATTCGCGTTATTGTTGTTGTTCACCGTTCGTAACGTGCTATCCGGAACACGGGGTCCCCTTTCCGGTACTGCGTTTATTACATTCCTTAAGTTTGCAGGGGTCTGTATTGTTGTTGCTGATTTTGGATTTCCGTTACATGATTGTTTGTTATAGTCGTATACCTTGCCTTTGTTGTCTCCGAAAAATATACTGCCTCACGATAACTCCCTTCGGCCATAGTTGTGGTTTTTGCCTGGTCTTGTAAGTCAAAGGGGATTCCTACTCTGAATGCCCTGTTACGGCCGATTACCTCCAATTTTTCACATTCTATCGCCCCATTTATGCCGTTAGCATTCATATAATTTATGAGGTCCTCACACTCGGTTGTCTGGTGGAGGCGGCCTATGTATAGCCACGCTGTCCGGTCTGCTGCTCTAAGTGTGTTCTCCCTGTTCTCTCTGGTCCCCGTGATGCGCGTATTGCCTCTGTGTCTTCTTCGAACTTCAGTCCAGCTCTCCTGGTTTTCATGGTTATATTCATTTTCAATTATTCCTTGTGCTACGTCTCCATCGATCTCCTTTCCTGTGGTGACGTGTGTCAAAGGATGCGAGTTGAGGCTGCAAGCTGTGTTTTCCCCTTCTTGCCTTTCTTCCTTTATCATCTTATTGATGCTGGTTGTGATGTTTTGCATCTTACTTTGCATCTGCTGGCTTATTTTGTGTATTATTTTTCTTTCTAGTTCTGTGTCTGTAAGTCGTGAGTGAGTTAAGTTTGACTTTTCCGGGCGTTGGATTTTACTATCATCTCCGTGTCTATCATCATTGTTTTGATCTTTCGTTCCTTCTTCGGTCGAAGCGCACTTCTTTCCGATGTGGCCGCCGAAGTTTTCATAAAGATTATTTATCTTGTAGATACAAACTTTTTGATTGGAAGTCAAATATACTTAATATATTAGATAAATATTATTATAGTTCCAAAATTACAATATTGCTCCTTCTCTTTTTAATGGTAGATCTTTTCCCAAATTACGAGTTCTTTAGGTTTTTCTATTTCTTTAATTAAATTTGCTTTTCTTTCCATTTGATGTTTCTTCTAACCAAGTGGCTACTGCAGAATTTTCTACTTTCCCATTTTTAACATTCCTAAGGTGTTCCTTCACTCTGATTTTCAAAATTTATTTTTGTGTTCCCTACATAGATTTTATCATAATCCCCACATTTTATTTGAAAAATTTCTGATTAATTTTCTTTTTCCATTTTCTCAGTTTTGTTGGAATTTATTATGTAATCATATTTGAAGAGGAACATCATATACCCAGACTGAGATTCGAAGCCAGGACATTGGCTTTCTGGGCCAATGCTCTACCGACTGAGCTACTGGGTCGAGTTACAATCTAAATGCAAAATGTATATAAATACATTGTAAATTCCCACGCACCAAATGCTATGAAACCTTTGTTCCTATCTTTGGAAATGGCAGCTTCTTTATTATGTTATAATGAACTTTTTGAAAATTTGTTGAAAATTGTGGTACTTCATAACAAAATACTGTAACTATTAATGAGTTGGTTATTTGCACTCATCTCAAATTTCTTGATTTTTATGCAGTCCTGGTTTCGTCGCTTTTGTGCGACATTGTCAATGCATTTCAACTGTTGTTTTGCAGTTGTCCATTCTGTAAGTTGATTTCTGCTCCCTCTGTTAGCTGGCCGATGAACTTCCAAATCAATTTTTTTCTTTTTCTCTGGGAATTTCAAAATGCATGGTTTCCTTTTTATTCTTGCAGATATACATTTTCTCCCAAATTGTGAGTTCCAAAGATTTTTCTGTTTTAGTAATTTGGCCTTAGCTTCAATTCCATGTTTTTCTGATCACGCATTTGCAGCTATCGCAGATTTATCTATTTCCCCACTTTTAACATTTCTAAGTTGTTCTTTCAATCTTTTGTTTAAGTTCCTTTTTGTTTCCTATGTATATTTTTTCACAAACTTACAATCAATTTGATAAATTCCTGATCTGTTGTCATCTTCAGTCTTATAATTTTTGTTGGTTTTGATTAAATTATTTGAACTGTAATAATTGTTCGGTTCTAATTTAATGTTAAATTTGCTGACAATTTTTTGAAACTACTTAAATACTAAAGGATGGTATGTAAATTTCTTGAATTTTTTTCATCAGTTTCTTTATCTATCTGAAGAGTACTTTAATTTATCATACTTTTTTTAATTTATTTATTTTCTTACGAATCATATTTTCCTGAAAACTATTCTCTTTTCTATTTTTATAATGTGCTTTTTCTCTTCATTAAAATTTTCTCTGCTCATGGGAACGTTCACATGTGTGTATGTTGAAGTATTAAATACTGTCTGTTTATGTGCAATATGGTTAAAACGTATTGCTATAATACAATTATCAATGTGTGTTTCTTTCCTGTAAATTCAAAATTCTATTTTCCTTTGTTCTTCATTCCTGATCAATATAAGGTCTAAAAATGGTATTTCTTCGTTATTTTCCACTTCCCTAGTAAATGTAATTGTTTTATTATAAATATTCAATAGTTTAACGGCATCTTCTAATTGTTGTTGTTTCACTTTTGCTATGATATCGTCCACTATCTACTCCAAATTTTAAATATCAAAGGGTATGCTTTGGTTATCTGACATTCAAAGTTTCCCATAAACATATTCACTAAAAATGGTGATAATGTATTTCCCATTGCAAGTCCCATTCCTTGCCTGTAGTATTTTCCTCTGAAAGTGAAGAACATTTGATCTATGCATAATCTGGTTAATTTCATGTATTCTTTTATGCTCTCATCGTCTATCTTGTTTTTCTTTAGCCATTTTTCCAAAATTTCCATAGTTTTGTCAGTTGGGATGTTTGTAAACAATGATGTGACATCAAATGAGACCAATCTTTCTGAAGGTTCAATTTCTATATTTTCTAATTTTACTACTAACTGGTAAGAATTTTTCACAGCTAAATTTTCAAATTTGTTCATTCCTTTGCATTTGTTGCTTAACCATTTTGATATATTGTATGTTGGTGAATTGATATTATTGATTAATTGGTCTGATTTTCTTTACATTTTTATGGATTTTAGGAAGACCATGAATAATTAAGACATTTTGTCTGTGCATTCTTACCTCTTACGGTTGTTTTTGTCAAACATATGTTTCACGGCTTGTGAGTCCCATCGTCAGTGAAACATACACCGCTCAAAACAATTAGAGGAACACTATGAAATATGCAAATATTTTTTCATTGGATAAAGGTACAAACATGAAATTACTAAAGTACATTATTTGTGGTTATTTATTTATTTATTTATTGCTCATGTCAGTAAAAACAAATGAATATCGCTGACAATTAACTTTTCAAATAATTCCGCTATGTAAGCAATTGAATCTTGTGCTTATTTTTCAAAGTTAAACACTCGTTATATAGAGTTAGTATCGTGTATGGCCTCCACGACATTCGATGACAGTTTGGCACCTTCGTGGCATGCTCCCAATGAGATTCTGGATTTCCTCTTGTGGGATATTCTCCCATTCCTCCTTCAGAGCATCTCCAAGTTGCTGCAAAGTTTGTGGAGCTTGATGTCGGTTCCTGACCTTCCTGTCTAGAAGATCCCACAAGTGTTCAATAGGGTTGAGGTCTGGGCTGACCGCTGGCCACTCCATTACCTCAATTCCATTCCTCCTCAGGAAATCCCTGGTGACAGCCGCAGAATGTGCCCTGGCATTATCCTGCATAAACAGAAATCCAGGGCCTACTCCAATGGCAGCAGGTACTACATGCTCTTCCAGAACGTGCTCGATATACCGGACAGCATTCAGTCGCTGGGGAACAAGTACAAGGTCCGTACGATTGTTGTACATAACTCCGGCCCACACCATTATGGAACCTCCTCCGAATCTATCAATTTCCTGTACAGCCTCTGCAGAAAATCTTTCTCCTGGCCGTCCCCACACCCTCAATCGACCATCACAACGTGTAAGGCGATACCTGGAGATTAGTCCGAGAAGAGCACAGACTCCCACTGGTTCAGGTTCCAATCACCATGGTTTTCAGCATACGTACGTCTTGCTGCCTTATGCCCATTTGTTAAGCGTGGTTTTTTAACGGGCCTTTTTGGACGAATATTCTCTTTCCTTAATCTGTTCCTTATGGTTTGGTCTGAAACCCGGATTCCGGAAGCCATATGAAGGTCATTCTGCAGGTCTTTTGCAGTTTTTGTACGCTGTCGAAGAGCAGAAAGAACAACGTATCTGTCATCCTGGGGGCTTGTTTTAAATTTACGGCCCTGGCCACGTCTTCTACAATACTGACCTGTCTCTCTGTGCCTGTTGCGTAACCTGGACACCACGGAAGGAGAAACCCCAAGCTCTCTAGCCACTTGTCGCAGAGATTGACCTTGTCGTAAAAGATGTAGAGCATGATACACTTCAAACTCATCTAAATGCCTCATTTTGTCAGAGACTTCAATAAACAAGGCAATAATCAACATTCGTCACTATAGCAACATCAGGAAGCTTACCAATTAGAAGTGGCCAGTGCATTCCAAAATAAAAAAATTCTCTATATTTGTTATTTGAGGTAATTTCTCTGTATTTAGGCCATGGATCTTTAAAATTTGTATCCAATGATAAAATTAATAATTCAATTTACATATTGTCCAACTTTCAGCATCACAGCTTTAAAAAACAATTACTTATTCAATTTAATACAAGTGTTTCTCTAATTGTTTTGAGCAGTGTATGTTCGACAAAAACAATCATAAGATATAAGAATGTACAGACAAAAGTCTTAATTTATTAAACAAACCTCTTAATGTTACTTCCTATTGTATTTTAAAATAAGACAATGAATGTTGGGGTTTTCAGGATTTGATATTTTTAATTAAAATTTGTTTTTTTCAGACAAGATTATCTTAATCGATTTTAAATTGGATTCTCCTTCTCTAATTGTTTTTGAAAGGGGGATTTATATTTTCTTCTTCATATTCTTCTCCTTTTAATATACTTCCATTCTTATATTGTAATCTTTTATATCTAAAATTACTTAATTATTCCCTTTATCTGATTTTGAGAAAACTACATTTTTGTTAATATTTGTTTCAAATGAAACCAATTGTCTCAAAGAAATCTGAAATTGTATGAGGCGAGTTATTAAAAATATGTTCTCCACTCAATATTAATGATATAACCTCTTAATGTTTACTTCCCAACATTAATTTAAATACACATTTTTGTTGTTGACCTTTTTCACTTTCTTCATATTTGTTTTGCACGTGTTTTTTATATTTGTATTTTAAATTGTTTCTATAACTACCCCACATTCTTTCCTGATTATTGTTTGGTCTTTAAATTTCATACCTTCATTAGCAATTTCTACATCAGCTATGTAATCATCTAAATTATTTGAATAAGTAATACACATTTTCAAACCTTTGTCCAAGAAAACCTTTGTCTTTAGAAAAGTTTTCTGATGATTGATTTATTAAATTTTTCTCTATGTCTTCCCCCCCCCGAATTAGTGGTTTTATTATGTGGGTTTTTACTGTTCTTCACTTTACTTGATTTTGGTTTTAAATTATTTATTTTATTTTTTTTTTGTATACGGACCACTCAAAAATGACATCTATACGAAAACAAGTGTAACTAAATTAGTATAGTTCATATTCTTCCCTGTAGGGGGAGAGCGCCTAAATCTCTGTAAAGGGAAAACATAGGCTTACAATACAATACAATACAATTCAATACATATCTGTTTTCCTCTTCATGATTAAGTTGATAGTAAAAATTCTTCTGTAAATTTTCCCAAGTTGTTTGGCCAAATTTTTTTTTTTTAATTTTAGGTATAGAAAGTATAGTTCAATGTCTATTTTATTTATTGTGTAATGTTTGTTCTTTTTCTTCCAATTTCAAAGTTTTATTTTCCAATATTTTTTGATGGTTATTATTGTTTTTCATTATTTTTCTAACACATTTTTGTGTAATTTCTAATTCCAAACATCTATCGATGAATTTTATATCAGCAGCTCTTTTATTTCTTATTTCTTTTAATTATAGGCCTAAATATTTTTAAAGATAGAATGAGTCAAAATAAACAACTCATCAATAATTAAAATAAACCTCATAGTGCTATTTCCCACATATATTAGGAATACATATATTAAATAATACAGCAAACTTGTGAATTTTCTTTTTTTCTTTTTGAAGTGAACTTTCATTGATGAATCCAAACTACCGAAATATTTATGGGTAAAAGCAATTGAGACTGCAACAAAAATGTTGAATCGATGTCCATCAGCTGCTATTGCTTATAAAATACCTGCTAAATTATTCAACAGAGATATGATATTATATAAACTAATAGTATTTGGATGAAAAGCCTGGACAGCAGTAATACCGATAGGAGATAAATTTGATCGACGAGCAATATTTATGGTAGGATATGCTAAAGGAGGTTACAGATTGTGGAACCCAGAAACTGATGAAATAATTATATCAAGAAATGTGCGATTCAATGAAAATTATGTACAGTACAAAGAAGAAAAAGATTATAAAATTATTGAACGAGATGAAGAAAGTTCTAAAAATGACAAGAAGGAGACTCCTATAACTTTTAATGAAGAAAATTCACATGAAGAAGAAAAGTTACATGATGAAGAAAAATTAGATGAAATTGTAGATGAAGAAAACCAAATTCATACAAAAAGTGGAAGAACTGTAAAAACACCACATTATTTAAAAGATTATGAGTTGGAAACTAGTTATGCATACTCATGCTATTATCTAATAACAAGCAAAGATGATCCTATAAACTATTAAGATGCAGTAGAAGACGAAGAGTGAAAGATAGCAATAAAAAAAGAAATAAAGGCACTTAATGATCAAGGTACATGGTCAGAAAGTTACTTACCTGAAGAACAAAAGCTATTGACACCAAGTGGGTATTTAAAACTAAATCTGACGGAACAAATAAAGCTAGACTTGTAGCAAGGGGATTTCAACAGAAAATAGATGATTTTGTGTACTCACCAGTTGCAAAAAAGACCAGTATTAGAATGAGCTTATCACAAGTGATAGAGAATGATTATGACATATAACAATTAGATATACCAACGGCATTTCTAAATGGTAATCTTGAAAACGATGTGTATATAAAAGTACCTAAAGACATAGAATTAGAAGATAAAAGTAGTAATGTATCAAAGCTTAACAAAGCATTATACGGATTGAAAGAATCTCCTAAATGCTGGAATAAGAGATTCAACATATTCTCTAAGGAAATAATTAGTGAAAAACCTTATAAAGAATTAATTGGTTGTTTAACATATCTAACCATCACAAGACCTGATACATCATACGCTACATCTTATCTGAGTATATACATGAATTCATCAACGACCACTACTTGGAATTCTGCAAAAAGAATTTTAAGATATCTTAAAGGTACCAAAGAAAAAGTACTCACATACACGAAGACTGGAAACAATGACATCACAGGATATTCATATGCAGATTGGGGAGGTGACCAGACAGACAGGAAGAATGTCAGGGTAATGATTATTTATCACAACAAAAATACCATCTTCTGGGCATGGAAGAAACAGCAAACCATCACGTTGTCATCATCTGAAGCTGAATATATATATCTGCTGCAATGTGTGTGAGTGAATTTTTATTTGTAAAAGGACTTGCAAGCGACTTTAACTGTGTTAACAATGTAAATCTATATGTAGATAATCAAAGTGAAATTAAAATGACTTACAACAGTGAAAATACAAAGAGAAGCAAGCATATTGACATTAAGTTCAATTTTGTAAAAGATATTGTGGAAAAGAAACTTGTGAATATATTCTAGGTAAGAAGTGATGAGAACATTGCTGATGTGATGACCAAACTTTGAACAGTATCAAGTTCAAATATGTCAGTGATTTTTTGTTTAATTATCAGTAATTGTGTAAATTTAGTAATTTGAAGTTAAGCAAAATGTTATGTTTTATAATTTACAATTTATGTCATTCTACGAACTATAAATTGAAGGGGGGTGTTGGACTGAGCTCTAAGCTCCATGTTTTATATTCTCAATGTTATGTACTCTGTGTTGTGCTGTTCTCTATGTATATATTGTCAACCTTTATGTCAAGTAAAGATGGCTAGTCGCCAGAATTAGTTCAACTACTAAAGCAGCAGTCTCTCACCATGCTTAATATAGGAATTATGGACTACAAAAATGGCAGACAGAATGGACCGCATCAATAAATGGTATTAATTGCAGGTCTTCCCTTCCATCTGTTTAACAGAGACTACAACAGAAAGTGAACATGACTCCTACAATGACTGCAATTATTACTGGACATGGATTGACAAAATCTTATCTCTACAGATTCAGAACAATTAATTACCTAGTTTGTTCCTGTCTTCAGGAGGAACAAACTCTGGATCATATAATTTGTAGATGCATAAAATTTAAGCACCTGAGAGACATTTTAAAACAATTTTCATTGGGAAAATGGTCAGTGGAACCATACATAATAGTAACTCACTATTTCAAGTTTTATTTTTAATTTTGTCGAATCAATAGATTTTAAAACATTATAAATAATTGTTTACATATACCACATGATTAATGTTGTTATATTTAGTGTTCAGTCATAAGTTATATTTTGTAATAATGTATTTATATAGGTAATTAAGATATGCCATATAGTATTACAATGTAATGGAACATGCTGTCCAATAAATAAAAAAAAATAATAATATCAGCAGTGAAATCCTTCTACGGGTGTTCAATCTCTTCCCTACTTTTATTACAAAAATGTATAATGAATATTTGGTAACAGGAAGCTCTCCAAAGATTTGGAAAGTAAACAAACCAGAAAAGGAATTCAGTGGAGAAGTTTAAAACTACCTCCCCATAAGACTAATTAATGTAGCAGGGACAGTACTTGAAAACCAACTGATCAACAAAATACAACACCATATTTATTTAAATAACTTGATGAATTTGAATCAATACAAATTTACTATTTAGGAATTAACACTATGAGGTATTATTTATTTAGGTAAACTTTTATCATTCCCTCATATTCTTCTTCTTAGACTAGTTTTGAAATCTTCTTCGATTCCATCATCAGTATTTTCACGACTGTTGTTTAATCATCCTTAAGAGCTGCCTCTTGTTCCCTTTGTTGGTAGACTGAAAAAAGTAGACATCAAGACATTTTCCCCTGGAATTTCAAAGTTTATTAAGTTCTCCTTTTCTTTTTTTGAATGCAGATTCTTTCTCATGCAGTGAGTTCTAGGGTTTTCTATTTGTTTTAATAATTTAGTCTTTCTTTCTATAAGATGTTTTTCTGACCATGCCTCGGCTGCTACTGTAGATTTTTCTACTTCCTCTTTCTTGACATTCCTGAGATGTTCTTTCACTCTTTTCAAATTTCTCTGTGTTTTCCTTATGTAGACTTTCTCACATTCTCCACATTTAATCTAACAAATCCCCGATTTGTTTTCTTCTTCTATTTTTTTTCATTTTTGTTGGATCTAATTAATTTAATGATGGTGAAGCCATTTTTCAGTGTCAATCTTATTTCGAAATTTAAAAAAAAATTGAAACTTATGTTGCTTCAATTGATATGTGCATTTCTTGTATTTTATGTTCTTTTCTTTTAGTAGAGTGCTCTGATTAATATTTTTTTGTCTTTTGAATTTGTTTATTTTCTTGTGTATCATTCTTTCATCAAATCCATTATTTGTAGCCACGTTGAATGTGTGTTCTTTTCCTTTTTCATAATTTTCTCTGTTCATGGGTATGTTCACTAATCTGTGTGTTAAACTATTGAAAATTGCCTCTTGTGAGCTAAGTGATTGAAACCTAAAACTTTTATATTGTTATCTATATGTGTCTTCTTTCTGTATATTCCAAATTTTATTTTCAATCAAGTTTTTTGAGTCTGTACTATCTTACCTCAATTTAATGTTGATTTGTTCTCGTACATGTTTCAATTAGTATTCTAACCATCCTCAGCATGACCAGACTGAGGATGATTAGAAGACTAATTGAAACATGTTCGAGAACAAATCAACATTAAATTGAGATAAGATGGTACAGACTCAAAAAACTTGATGAAAAGAACCTCAAAATATTACTTCCTAAAATAAAGCATTCTATCTTCAATTTCTTCATTCCTTCTTAAGTTTAGATCTAAAATGGTATTTTTCCATTGATTTGTGTTTTCATAGTGAAGTTTATATTTTGACTTTGAATGTTCAATAATTTCAACACATCATCCATCTGTTTATGATTAACTATAGCAATTATATTTGAAGAGAAAAATTTTCGCTTAGACCGGGACTCGAACCCGGGACCCTTGGCTTTCCGGGCCAAGTGCTCTACCAACTGAGCTACCGAGACGAGTTACGATCTAGACGCAAATTTTTCTCTTATGTACGTTGTAATTCCCTCGCGCCAAATGCTTGAAACCATAGTTCCTATCTTTGCAAATGGCGGCTTCTTAGTTAAGAAGACATTTATTGGGAATTTAACACTACTTTCTAGCCAGTAGGGCTTCTATTGACGATTTTATTATTAATTTAACACTTCTCATTGAAGGATAAATTATATTTGAAGAGAAAAATTTTCGCCTAGACCGGGACTCGAACCCGGGACCCTTGGCTTTTCGGGCCAAATGCTCTACCAACTGAGCTACCGAGGCGAGTTGCGATCTAGACGCAAATTTTTCTCTTATGTACGTTGTAATTCCCTCGCGCCAAATGCTTGAAACCATAGCTTCTATCTTTGCAAATGGCGGCTTCTTAGTTAAGAAGACATTTATTGGGAATTTAACACTACTTTATAGCCAGTAGGGCTTCTATTGACGATTTTATTATTAATTTAACACTTCTCATTGAAGGATAAATTATATTTGAAGAGAAAAATTTTCGCCTATACCGGGACTCGAACCCAAGACCCTTGGCTTTCCGGGCCAAGTGCTCTACCAACTGAGCTACCGAGGCGAGTTACGATATAGACGCAAATTTTTCTCTTATGTACGTTGTAATTCCCTCGCGCCAAATGCTTGAAACCATAGCTTCTATCTTTGCAAATGGCGGCTTCTTAGTTAAGAAGACATTTATTGGGAATTTAACACTACTTTCTAGCCAGTAGGGCTTCTATTGACGATTTTATTATTAATTTAACACTTCTCATTGAAGGATAAATTATATTTGAAGACAAAAATTTGCGTCTAGATCGTAACTCGCCTCGGTAGCTCAGTTGGTAGAGCACTTGGCCCGGAAAGCCAAGGGTCCCGGGTTCGAGTCCCGGTCTAAGCGAAAATTTTTCTCTTCAAATATAATTTATCCTTCAATGAGAAGTGTTAAATTAATAATAAAATCGTCTATAGCTATTATGTTATTTTATTAATTTAAGTAGCTTAAAAAGAGTTTAGCATATCTGCATCAGAACTTGAAAATTAAATCATACCCACTAATTATCTTATGTTCAAAATTCCATATGAATAGAATAGCTAAAAATGGAGACAATGGGTTCCACATCAATAGACCTGAATTTTGTTTATAGAATCTCCCATTGTATGTGAAAAACATACTATCAATACATAATTTAGTTAAGGTCTTCTATTCCAGAATCTTTTCAATTTTATTTTTGTGAAACAAATTTTCTAAAATTTCTATGGTTTTTTGTTTTGGAATGCTCAGAAACATCGAAACAACATCAAATGAAACTAATCTGTCCAATGATTCTAATTGTATATTTTACAATTTTTCTGCCAGATCATATTAATTTTCTATAGAGAGTTTTACAAATCAATTAATTTAAAAAAAAGTTATTACATAACCATTTCGATATATGGAACTTTTAGAAAGTGGTTTAAACCATGCGTGAATTTTTCTAATAATATAGAAGAATACATAGCAGATACGGGTTGCAAAGGATAGTGAAGTGCATTCCATAACCTCTCCTATCCAAATCTCAACCTCAACCTGCTCGTGGTGCTTTTATAAATGAGGCTATGATGACCGAGTAATGGCGGTATAACCACACCATCAGAAATAGAGGAAATGATATTTCAACACTTACGCTGGCATGCCACGGTGTAGAAATGGTCCACAACTGGTGCTTGTGAGAATGGTCGGTGGATGCAAAAAATATATATCCTCCCGGCAAAGTCCGATGGAACCATTAACCAACGGCATGTGTGGCACTCCAGTCATACTGGGGGTTTATGTGAGTGGGTGATGTAACCACCATTACAAATAAAAATTGGTGCCCGCTTAAAAAACGGTTACATTTATACTAAACAATGGCAAATCCTTCAGACAAATTTTCCGGAGGTAAAACAGTCTCCTTTTCGGATCTCTGGATGGGGACATCTGCAGGACGTCATACACAGAACATCCTTAAAATTCTCCAATGGAACGCAGGAGGACTTACACAGAGTACAAAAAAACTGAAATACAAACAATCATAGAGGAAAATGGGATAGATGTATTTATCATACAAGAAGCTAATGCATCAAGAGATCAACTAAAATATTTTCAATTTCCTGGATTCAACATACATATCCTCCCCAAAGCACGGCAAGTAGCTAGTGGAATTCTTGCAGGCGTCAGAACAAATATTTTATCAAAATCTAAAGTTATAAAGGAAATACAACAAGAAGAAAAAAGTAGAAATCATCCAAATTGAAATCTGGAAAGGAAATTCACATTATGGAATATACAATCCACAAAATAACAACCCCTGTCTAGATATAATTAATATTTATTCAAAAAAATTCTGATTGGTGATTTTAATGGTCATTCACCTAAATGGGGCTACAAAGTCTATAATCCTAGTGGCAAAACTATTGAAGATTTATTAAATTCAAATACTTTAGAACTTATCTATAAGAATGACGACTGTCCTACATACATCCATTATAATGGCCAGTGTACAAATCTAGATCTCCTGTTAGTATCATCTGACCTGAAAGATAAGACTACACGTGAAATCATTGAAGATCTAGGATCGGAACATAGAGCAGTTGTTGCATCTATAATACATCAGGACAAACAAAACAACAGTAAACAAAAAACAAAATACTCTTGGAATTTTAGAAAAGCTAACTGGGAAAAATTTACAGAAGAAACTGAACATAAATTAAACCTAATTCAGTACGAAGTATCTACAGATAAACTTAATAATACCATCTCAAACATAATTCTTGAAGCAGCAAAAAATTGGATCCCAAGAGGAAAAACTAAACACTACAAACCCTTTTGGAACACAGACTTATCCAAGTTAAAAGAAGAAAGGGACACAGCAAGAAGAAAAGCAGAATTGTCCAACAACCCAATAGATACACAAGAATGGCGAAGAAAGGCAGCAAAGTTTAAAAAAGAAATCTATGTAGCAAAGAAAAATGCATTCAGTGACTTTATTGAAAAAGCTGATTACAGAAAAGACTCAAAAAAAGTATATAGATATATAAGTAAAATCACAAGTCAGAGAGATACAAAGAAAGAACCACTCAAATTTAATGGGAAAACACTTACTTCCAACAACTCTATCGCTGAAGCTTTTAATAAACACTACAGCTCTCAACACAAACTCCCTCCTAAAGCTAAAAAGAAACAAAGGCAAATTAAAAAAGATCTCAAGACTTTTAAGAAGCATCAAGAACAAACAAATGATATATTCAGCAAAGAATTCACCATATGGGAACTAAATTCTGCAATACATGAGTTACAAGACAACAAATCTCCTGGTCCAGATAAAATACATGTTGAATTTTTTAAACATCTTGGCCAAAAGGGAAGGAATACACTACTGAAATTATTTAACCTATCATGGACCTCTACTGTACCCACAGAGTGGAAAAAAAGCAGTAATTATCCCTATTTTAAAACAAGACAAGACAGCTGATGATATAAATAATTACAGACCGATCTCTTTAACAAGTGTCATTGCAAAAACAGCAGAACGTATGATTTCAGCGAGACTAAATTGGTTCTTAGAAAGTAAAAACATACTAACAACAGCACAAACAGGATTCAGACAACATCTATCTACAAAAGAAAATACAATTCAACTTTCTCAAGATGTTAAAGAATCTTTCAACAAAAATCAAGATACGCTAACAGTTTTCATTGATTTTGAAAAAGCATATGACTCAGTATGGAGATACAAATTACTTGAAAAACTCACAAAACTAGGCATTCAAAACAATATGTTAAACTGGATCACCCAGTTCCTTTCACAACGTTTCTGTGCTACAAAATACAATGACAGTACTTCCAAATTCCGACAAATAAAAATGGGCCTCCCTCAAGGTGCAGTACTAAGTACAACCCTGTTCAACATCTACATCAACGATCTCCCACCAGCTATATCAAACACAGAAATAAAGACAGCTCTTTTTGCAGATGACATGATTATGTGGACATCTTCCTCACAAATAGAAAAATCTAAATTTTCTATGGAAAAGGCTCTTAACCTATTAGAAAAGTGGACCCACAACAATTTAATGGCCATTAATACAGACAAAACAACGTTTCAAATATTTAGCTTGAAGAAAAAAGTCCCAAAACTAAATCTACAGTTCAAGAAAACAAACCTGAGACAAACAAATGAAACAAAATATCTAGGGACAATTTTTGATTCAAAATTATCTTGGAGAAAACATATTGAAGCAGTAGTAAACAAAGCAACGAAAAGATTTTCAATCTTAAAAAGATTAGCTGGAGCAAAGTGGGGTAGTAATCGCCAGACTCTGAACACCACATATAAAACATTCATCAAGCCAATACTTCTATACAATGGGGAGGTAATAATCACAGCAAATAACTCGAACCTGAATCGCCTAGAAGTATGCCAAAATCAGGCTTTACGGCTTATAACTGGCGCAGCTAAATCAACCCCGATCACAGCAATGCAAGCACTAACTCAGAACCCTCCAATATGTCTAACTTTAGAGGAACAGGCAATAACACAACATGAAAAAATGTTACGGTTAACAACATCAAAATGGGAAAAAAGACAGTTACAACCAACCAAGTTGAAAACACAAACAAGTTTCTTGTCCAAAGTAACGGAAATAAAAACAGATTTGAATCTTCCTAAATCTAAAGAAAATATTTTGATCAGAGAAAACCCTCTTGCTTTTGAACCAATTAACATTCAGCTAAATCTAGAAGAACCAGTTACAAAATCTAAAACTCCCACACCTGTACTAAAAGCTCTAGCGTTAGAAGCTGTGAATAAGAGATATCCACCAGAAGAATGGTTACACGTCTACACAGATGGATCTACTATTGATAACACTCAGGATCAGGAATTACATGTGCATTATTTTCATTTTATCAACCAGCAGGATACCACACAACAAATTTTGATGCGGAAGTAACGGCTATTCATATTTCACTCCAACAATTACTATACAGAATAAATAAATTTCAAAATGCTGTCATACTCTCTGATTCTAAGGCAGCAATATATGCAATAAATTCACACAAAATGAAGTCAATACAAATTAAAGAGTGCTACAAAATGTTTCAACAACTTCAAAAACTACAGAAAAGAATTCAATTGCAATGGATACCTGCATATTGTGGAATTGCTGGAAATTACACTGCTGATTTTCTTGCCAAAAAAGGCCCCAATCTAATTCAGAATACTACTAAAAGCTTACCTTTCACATCCATAAAAAGAATAATTAAAAACAAATATAAAATCAAACAAAACCAAGACCTATGTAATAAAGCCAAAGACAAAAAAATGGAATATTTTAGTAAAGAAGCCAGATATTATTCCAGAAATTTCACGTAAAACTACAGTAACAAAATTTAGACTGCTTACAGAACATGACTATTTGGCCAAACATTTATATTAAATAGGAATCTACACGAATCCAAATTGTCCTCTATGCAACAAAGACGAAGAAATGAACGAAGAACATCTACAAACCTGTCAAGTATTACCTGTTGGATTCACCATAGAAAATATTGGAGAGCAATAACGCTAATGGCTTCATTGCCAAGGCCCAGCATTTGAAAACAACAACAATAACACATAGCAGATACAGAGATCTTAATTGAAAACATGGACACTGAAGATAAAATGATAATTAGGGAAAACATTTGAAAAAGTTATTAAAGAAAATAAAGAAACACGGAAGAACAAACGGGCTTGAGAAATATGAAAATTATTAAAGATATCAATAGAAAAAATGTAGTAATTACCAAAGCAGACAATTTGTTATTTTAGATGATGAAGAGTACAAAAACAGAATGAATAAGCCTTTGGACTCAGAAAAATGTACGGAAATTCATTCAGATCTTCTTCCAAAAACTATTAAAGAAGTAGACAACATTTTGAAAGAAATTAAACAATTTTTAACCAAGAAAGATAAATTTAATTTGAAGGTTTCAAATCCAAGAATTCCCAACATCTATGGACTTCCTAAAATTCATAAAGAAGGGAAGAGAATGAAACCTATAATTAACAACGCAGGGTCTCCTATGTATCATTCACTGAAATGGTTATGTAATAAATTTTAAAAAAATGAATGGATTTGACAACCTGTCAAAAGAAAATTCATATGAACTGGCAGGAAAATTGGAAAATAATACAATCAGAATCATCGGACAGATTGTTTCGTTTGATGTTGTTTCGATGTTTCCGAGCATTAAAAAAAATAGAAATTTTAGGAAATTGACTTGAAAAAAATAAGAATGAAACGATATTGGAAAGAAGACCTTAACTAAATCATGTATTGTTAATATGTTTTTCACATACAATGGAAGATTCTATAAACAAAATTCAGGTCTTTCGATGGGAGCCCTTTGACCCCATTTTTAGCTAATCTATTCATGGGAAATTTTGAACATATGATAATTAGTGGATATAATTTAATTTTCAACTTCTGGTGCATACATGTGGATGGCATAATTGCTATAGTTAATCATAAACAGATAGTTGATGGGTTAAATTACTGATAATTTAAAGTCAAAGGCGCTTAGAATTGCAAGGGCGTATACACAAAATAGTAGTTTTGAGTAAAACGCCTTTAAGGCAAGATAGTCGTTATCCGGGTCAAAAAATGCAAATTTCTTTTTTTTTTCTCAAATTAAACAGCAATCTTTCCTGAACAGTTTGATATATATGACATATATGTTCCGAAAATATTTAAAGTCCTAACAAGCTTGATTTAAATCTCCGCGCCATCTTGTCACGCCCACTCAGGTTGTCAAATGACAAGTCTGACTTTCCCTACCCCGTGGAAGTGAATATATATATATATATATATATATATATATAAAATTTGCTTGTGGCTACTCTGAGTGATTCAGTGCTAACTCTAGCGTGTACAGGAACAAAAGAAGCCATAACTGCATGCTGCTAGCGGATCGTTTTCTTTGTATAAACTAGAGGTGTGCCAAACAGTTACTTTCCTGTAACTGTTACAACTGTCCCTGCTACAAAAAGTAACTGTGAAAAGTAACGGTTAAAAGTAACATCCAACGTTACTCAACTTTTACAATAAGAAGAAGAAAGGCTCGCCGTAATGGGCATTGATTGTTCTTTAGTCTTTGCTGTAGTCATTCAGCGATTTCGTGTTTCTTGGGCATTTCGGAATATGATATCGTTCGCACTGTCCGTCACACAATTCACACACGCACTTCTCACTAGGTTCGTGATATTTCTTGATTCTGCACACCTTATGATGAAAGTCGTGTATCGCGTATCGTGTTACAACATGCCTTAGCTCTTGGTTGGGGCACGCCGTAGCGTAGTGGTTAAGGCACCGAGCTACAAGCCGGAGGGTCGAGGGTTCAAGGATTTTTAATCTGACCCAAACCCTCTGGCGGTACTGTGGCCCTGGGGTCGACTCAGCCTCTAACGGAAATGAGTACCAGACGCTTGTTCTGGGGGTAAAGGCGGCCGTCACGCAGGGCTGACAACCCGGCTGACATAAAGTGCCGATTGTCTAGAAAAAGTGGGAGCCTTAACCTCCTACTACCCCAAGGGCCTCCGGGCTTGTTGTGGGATCACTTTACTTTTATTTTAGCTCTTGGTTGGTTTTCGTCAAGTTTCTGTCCAGCATAGCTCCTGAGGTATAGAAATCAGCACCTATCATTCTCTGTTTTTCTCTCCTGTTGTTTAAAAGTTCTTGGTAAGGGCTAGTAGATGGTAATATCATTCTCAGTCGTAGATCTTCTATGTAGTATGTTTTCTTTGCGAGTTCATACATGAGTCGTGAGGGTGTAGTTTTCCCCACTCTCAGTGCTGCTTTTAGGAAGCGGACTTTCCGTTTCTATCTTCCTAAGGTCGCTGAGAGTCAGGTTTCCCCACATCAGATCTATTCCATAAGTTATAATCGGCGAAATCGTGGTTTCGAATAGAATCATAGCTGTCGGCAGGGATAGTCTCGCTAAGTTCTTGATGCTGTAGATTGTTTTGATGGCAGCTATTGTTCTGTCATGTATATGTTAGCTGAAGGATTTCGTTGTAGTCTGTAGGGTCAGTCTTAGATATTTGAATTTATTTACTGTTCTCAGGGGTGTTGTTCCTAAAGTCAGATTGTCCTCTGTTATAGCTATTCCTCCTCTCCTAAATACCATCTGGACTGTTTTATCAGTATTTATGATGAGATTGTTCTCATCAATCCACTTTTTTAGGTCATATAGAATGTCCAGGATATCGCTTTTCCTTGTGCTTCCTAGGGCCATATCGTCGGCATACATTATCAGCACTGTTTCATTCGAGCGTTTCAGTATCTTCGTTATATCAGATGTGAAGACATTGAACAATATCGGACTAATCGGGTCCCCTTGTAGCACTCCATTTGTTTGATGTATTGGGATTGATGTGGAGACTCCGTCATCAATTTCAATGGTGTTATATCCTAAGATATTTTCTATCGTGCTGAGAGGGTGGGTTTCTCCTATTATGTTTTTAAGTTTCTTGATTAGTTGTTATCGGGTGATCATGTCGAAAGCTTTTTAATAATCTACGAAAACAACATAGTATTTTCCTTTCGGTCTCTCTAGCACCTTTTCTATTTCTTCCATCAGGAATTTTATTGCCTGTTGGGTACTTCTTACTCTTCTAAACCCAAACTGCTGTTCAAGAATACAGGATTATACTTTTTCCATTAGCCTGGCTGTCAGTATTCTCGTGAATACCTTGAATATGTTTTCTTAACTTAGTTATTTTATTATCTAACATAAATTATTACATGTATCTCAGTAATTCTAATCCTAACTAACTAATCTGATATACATTGAAAATCCTACATTTCGACCTGCATGGGGTTTGAGAGGGAGAGAGATTGTGTATGAATTTACTCCGATTTATATATTAATATTATACTGTAATAATTCTTACGATTTGGAATATTATTTTTATACTCTAAATTTTAGTATTACTCTAACAAAAGATACTTTGATTACATTTCTAAAACCATGGAATAAATAAGTACGAGTAATATAATGTGTAGACTCATCCATCTTGGCTTCTCGAACGAGACACGACTCATCTATTTTCGGGAACTTACATACTCAACTAACTGTACTGGCATTCCTACGGTCTAAAAGCAGAGATTTTACAGTTAGCCTTTCAACCAGAGTTTCTAATTTGTCCTACATTGTACCTGGCTATAAAGAATTATATCATTGCCATATAATATGTCTAAAATACTTCCTAATTTAACAGCCGTTTTAATATGAAATAACTAACTAAAATGTACAGGTTGTATAAAAAAGGATAGCGCAAACTTACATGGTTGAAAGTACACGATAATAGAAGCAACAATATCCCAGTAAACATGGGTCCGCAAACAAGCCGTTTGCGAGATAATTACGAATGTATGGTTACAAGCCGCCACTGAATTCATTGTAAACATCGTCCTAGTTAGTACAAATTAATTTGAAATTAGACTATACTATTAATTTTTCATCTCATTTAGTTCACATTTCACAGTTCACTTCACTTATGGATTACCTGTTAAAGGAGGTGTTCGAAGTGTCTTCCTTGCATCTGGATGCAATACTGTGCTCGTATCTGCAATGAATGTCGAATTCTTTCGAAAACCCCTGGATCATTTCTGAATTCTTGACAAGCATGTACAACTCTCTGCTCCAGTTCTTCAACCGTGTTAACGGGTGTGCTGTACACTTCGCTTTTGAGGTGACCCCAGACACAAAAATCCAAAGGATTTATAGATCAGGTGATCTTGGAGTCCAAGGTACAGATCCGCCTCGACCTATCCATCTTTGACCGTATCTGCGCGTTAGATGCCGTCTCACAGCAGCAGCTAAATGTGCCGGAGCTCCATCATGCATGTACCACAAACTCCGACGTTGCTGAAGGGGAACATCCTCAAGCAATCCTGGAAGATGACGCCGCAGAAACCTGAGGTACCTCCGTCCATTTAGTTTTCGTGGAAGAATGGGTGGCCCAATGAGATGATCACCTAGTACCCCTAACCATACATTCAGTGAGATACGGTGCTGATGTGGTGACTCATGAACAGCATGTGGGTTTATTTCACACCAAAAATGTGTATTATGATAATTAAAAACACCATCGCCTGTGAATCCTGCTTCGTCTGTAAATAAAATGTTACATATGAAACGAGGGTTGACTACAGTCTGTTGTTGCATCATTGAGACATTGAACTCGTCGGAGGTGGTAAGGGTACAGTAAAATTCTCCATACACTACTGTGGCTTAGTACAGGCACTTGTGTGGCAATTCTTCTCGTCGAGATTCCTGGAGAGAGCTGTACTGCTTCCAACACCATATCCTCAACCTCAGGCGTAATGCGAGCAGGCCTACCTACTGCTCTGCCATGTGCAAAACCCCCATTTTCTCTCAGGCGCTGATGGACCCTTGTAAATGTACGACTTTCGGGGTGTCTTCGATCAGGATGTTTCTTGGTACAAGCGTGCAGCCTCCCGTGCATTGCCATTAGCCCTACCGTACATGGAATGCATATCCGCATACTCTTCGTTACTGTAAGGATCCATTGTAACTACAACACAGCACAAGTGGCACTCCTCTCAGACGAGACTGACATCTTTTGAGACTGTGTACTGTATCCGTCCTGTATGTTCTGCGTGTATGGTTTGATTACAACTCCACCTCTCGACAATGTTCAGTTTTGTAAACAAAGAACATAGGACGGCTTCAAGTGCGCAAGGAGTAAACAGTACGAAGTTACAAACAATGACGTCAGTGGCGGCTTGAAACCATACATTCTTTTGCGGACCCATGTTTACTGGGACATTATTGCTTCTATTATCGTGTACTTTCAACCATGTAAGTTTGCGCCATCCTTTTTTATATACCCTGTATATTTCTCAGTCTATGTATTTATAACATCCCCCTTCTCAAACCCAGGAAAGGGTCTTTTAAGGCCCTTTTTTGGGCCGGTAATGTGAACGAGCTCAAATTGTTATTATGTACAATGCTTTATAGGCAATTTTTACATTTTTTACATTTTTTAGCTCGATTCCCTTTTTCCTAAAGATGACTTGACCCTTTCCAACAGGAAGTGCTACTTACTTACTTACTTACTTACTTACTTACTTACTCACTGGCACTATCGAACCCGTAGGTTCATGACCGCACGGACATAAGCTCTACATACATCCCTATCCTGAGCCAATTCTTTCCAATCATTCCCTGTATAATCCACTTCCCTCAAATCATAGTTAATGTTATTCTCCCACCTCATTCTTGGTCTACCAACTGGTCGTTTTCCCTCTGGCTTTCCTACAAGAAGCTTCCATGCAAGTCTTTCATTCCCCATACGTGCAACATGTCCTGCCCATCGCAGTCTACGGGACTTAACTGTTCTTATTATATCTGGCTTCCTGTAAAGACCACGTAGTTCATTGTTATGTAGTCTCCGTCCTCATTGACACTACATCGAAAGGGATCTTTCTCCTGCGTACTTTAATGGGTTGCCCATACTGTACGGTGGTAAACATGTCTCTTCTTCGAAGATATTTCTCTATATTACCAAAATCACGATCACAGGGTAAGTATGAGTGTCCTGGCACCATGAATGTATGTTCAATCTTCATAAAATGGTCTGCTTGTATATATTTGAGGCAAGTCAAAACTATGTTTAATTTTTTTCTGTGCACTGCAGTTATCACTAAAAATACGAAACGTCTTCACTTCTGGTGCTATTTTATTTTCAATGTAATGCAGGAGGCAACTTGCAATTTCAGCAGACCCTCGTTTTCCAGTGCTCTCATCCGAAATGAACATAGAGGCATTTGGGGTTTTAAGATTGTGAATTTCAAAATTATGAGTCCATAATTTCCGTTTATAGTACTGTATACCCATACGTATTTTAGGAATGGGAAATACCTGCTGCATGTCTATAGAAATGGCAGCAAATGTTGGATCTTGATTTTCTGTCATCTCTTTTAGCAATGTCTGTGCCACCTTAGCTCTGCGTTCATGCAACATCTTCTCAGCTTTTAACTTACCGGTACTAATTTGCTCCATGTCTGTATCTTCACTGAGAGTTTGTAATTCCTGTTTTGTCCTATCACAAAAATTGTAAGTATCAAACATGGGTGAAGCAAAACCAAAATTAAATTGAGAATTGAAAATATGCCGGTAAAATGATTCAGAGACAGGGGAAGCGTCACTGTAATGTTCGATGAGCCAGTCACAGTAAAGTTCATACATTTTAGAAACATGGAAGTCTGTAGACAAATATGTTCTGTGTAGGCTTTTAGCTCTACTATAATGGCTTGACAATGCAGGGAAGCTACTGATGTGTTCCATTACCTTTGTTCTGTCCGAATCACGTATTTTTCTTGTTTTCTCCTGATGACCACGTTGGTCTCTGGTTTCAGTTCCTCTAACCTTATCACGGACTATACGCTGTCTTTTTTCACTTAATCCCTGAATGTTCCGGAAAGCAACAGCAGAAGCTTTGTAATTAACACATGCATGACTTACACTGTACTCTACTGTGCACAGTCTGTGAGAGGGCCTATCTTTTACTCGTGATTTCTTCACATCTACAATTTCCATTAATATATTCAAATAACTATTCTGTAGTTCATAGTCTCCTATTTTCCAAAATTCCTTAAATATTTCATCTATCTTATCCCTACTAACTTTCTCAGAAAAACCACAATGACAAAGTGTCCCTACTTCTTTTGCTTTGACAATCTTTTTTGTTTTCACACTTAAATATTCTTGTCCCATATTTCTCTCCTTCTAAGATACATTTAGGGCCGAATTGTTGAAACCAACTCTACTCATGGAGCGAGACTCTCCGCCTCTCTATGACGTAGAGAGTTTGCATGAAACCAACTCACGTCTCAAATCTCAAGTCATGGCCCCGTCCAACTCACTTCTTTCTCTCAGTAAGTAAGTCGGCAGTATTCCCGTCTTTGACTTTGTTCTGCTCCTCAGTAAAAATGACGGAATTCCAAAAGTGAATGATCTTTTGGGTTTGGAGGCACAAAAATTAATAGAAGATGTGGAAATTGAACAAAATCTACGGGATCAAGCGAATCACCGTCGCTGCCCGTATTTCCGGGATATTCCCCTATATACAGGTAAGTCATGTAATATATGCTGTATGATTCATTATATTCTAACTTCTTCAATATGCATTGTGAGAATTTTCTTAAAATCTAGTGTTGTTTATTAAAAACGTGTATGGAAATACTATATAAACCGATTACAAATAATTCATGTAGAGAAGTATAAATATCACTCTCGTGTATAATCATTAACATGATCTTTTTTTTGTATATTACACGTAAAAAAGTGAAATTTGTATTAACTCCGGTCACATAGCGAACAAAATTGGATAACAATTAGTAATTCAATAGTACAATATATATGTGTGGATATATATTATATAAGTAAAAAGCAAATAATGAAACATCTTCTTTCAAAGTACTGTAGTAGAAATTAATAAAACAATATTTCTATTATTTTTTAATACTTAACATTATTCTTATTTAATTTCAAGAAATTAACTTCGTTTCGTGTGTTTTTGTTGGGACAAGTTAGTATACGTATGATTAGTTCATAGTTTACTGAATAATATGCATGCAATTTATTTTGTTAGGTTAGGAAGAGTGAAATTGGTGTATGTCAGTTTCTCATAAACTGTTTGGGAATTTATTAAGAAGGTTGGTTATTTCGATTTCACATTTATATCCTGCCACCTGGTGAAGTTTACATTAAACATTCGTGCATGTGCAGTGCGATTCTGTAGAACTTATTCATTGATAGATGAGAGTCAAATACTAAAGGTTACCCGTAATTCGCTTCACTCTTTAAATTATGCACATGAAAGATTATCTGATAATGCTTCATTTAATTTTATGCTAAAACTTCTCGATTCAAGAACAAATACTTAATCAAGATGTGGCCAGACAAATATTTAATTTATTATGGCATAAATATTGTGTCATACCAATTGTGAATTTATTCAATTTGTTTATTAATTCTATTCACAGGAAGTATGCAACTTGTAATGGCAGACCTCCCTGGCATCAGCCAAAGTACTGTGTCACCTGTCATCCACCTCTATTGCAAAATTGAAGCTATAATTTATAATATTCCCTAATGGAGATGAGGTTCGTCATCTCCGTTATGAATTTCATAGAATTGCTTGTTTCCGTGGTGTAGTTGGATTCATCGATGGCACGCATATAAAAATAAGGAATCCTGGAGGAGAATATCCTGAAATCTTCAGAAATAGCTTGGGCGTATTCTCCTTCAACTGTCAGGTATGTACTAACTAGTTAAGCAAGTATTTTGTGTGTGTTATTATTTTATTTCACTCCCTTTCTCCAAGCGCACCAGGCCCAGAGGGCCGTTACGCTCTTTAATTGAGATCATTAGAGTTGTAATTCAAAACTGATAATGAAATGTCCAACTAATTTTTTTAGAAGCTCTATTTTTAGAATTCAGTTTCTTCTACGTGTTGTAAATCTACGTCATGTGATCCATGGCTTAAGTTGCCTTGGTCAGTGTTGTAACAAAATTGAAGTAAAGCCATTAGTGCACTGTCTTAAATATATAGCACATAAAAACAGACCTCCGAGCAGCATCTGTGAACCATTTTAGGTGAATACTTGATTTGTGATGCTTTTTACCTGAATAATTTGTGCCAAGCAGGAGACTTTGTAGACTAATATCAGTGAGAAACATTTTGAAAATGTATGTGTTAATATTGTTCTAGATTACAAGCTTTTACTACCTCATGCCATTTATCCCATAACATAACATAGATTTTTGCATAAATAACAAATAAAATATAACGATATTTTAATTTTTTTCATGTGTTCTTCCTTAATTAATCTAGGTTGGAAAGTGTTAATTTAATAAAAACTTCAAGGTATGAAGCTTTACCGTTCAAAAGTAATGTATAAATTCTCAATAAAAGTACTTCTGAATAAAAGATTCCAATTGGCGTGTTGGTATTGATAGTCTTCGGACGAACGAGAATTGTATAAGTAGAAAGAAATGTTGACATTCTTATCGGTGCTCAAATGGTGTAATTGGTATTGTACTGATGTACAATATCAGAGATCCAGGGTTCAAGTCACAATTCAAGCATTATTTTTTCTCTCTTTATTAAGGTACAAGTAAATTTACGGAAAAAATGCACTTAAACTAGCATGAAATATTTTCAAAGTCCTATAGAATAACAGTGCGCATGCGCCAGAGTTTGTAGAGCCACCAATAACCCACAATCGAACCATATTGATTATCATCCTCGATTACTATCCGTCGCTATGAAATTTAAATGACCAATATTTGAAGTAAATCTACAAATATATGTTAAAAAGATATATTAATAATATTCAAATTACCAAAGTTTATTAAAAATGGGTGTACACTAACTTATGGCTCCCTAACGCTGATCCAACCAGCGGTAGAAAAATCATAGACTAACGGTCTTACTAATAAAAATCTCTAATACAGGCTTTCATCAGTTGTTTAGTTATACAATATATAAGCCTTATGTAGATCACGTATAATTTCCTTACTAATAAACGTTGTGCCGGAGCTATATAACAAAACAGCAGTTATACACAATACGTCACATATTCGTCATCATAATGACGTCAGAACAATATTACTCGCAGTTTGTAACAGAAATAAAACAACATCAACTAGTGATTATTGTGTAAGAAATGAATATGGATAAGAATTAAAAGAGATTCCCTAATTGAGGAGGTACGGGAAAAATAAGTGTGTTTTAATTTATATACATTTTCCTTTACGCAATGTCAAATAAAACGTAGAATTGGTTTCACAGATAATGTGCTGCCATCTAACGTCAAGAATTTCGACCAATTCTTGGAAACTAATAAAAGCTTTGCCCATTACTTATGAATTATATGCAGTATTTTAAGATGCGTTAGGAAACGTTCAAAATAGTAGGAAATGTTACTGACAACAAAATATCATTTCAAGCAAAAAAAAAATCACTATAGTTCGACCGGGAATCGAACCTACGACCTCACGCATGGCAGTCAGAAGCTCTAACCACAAGACTACCAATAGTTGAATGCAGGCTTTCACGGCCGGTAATCGTAATGTTGAGTGATTCCGGGTTATGTGGCCGTGGTCCATAGTTGGTGTTGATACCAGACGTTTCGCCCTCAACTGCGGAGGGCATCTTCAGTGGCGAGTGCTTCTATGCGTGTTTCCTGGTCGGAAGATCTACTTAGAATGAACGCTGTGGACGTAGAGGACGTTGTATTAGTGGGGGGTGCAGGGTGAGTAGGCGTGGCTCTTGCTGATTGGCTAATAGTCGTCTCCTTGTTGTCCCTAGTGTTGATGCATTTATTTTCTAGTGTATGGTACCAGGCCTTAGACAGTTTAATACCTTCCTCTTTTCTGTTAATATTTCCCTTATGCTTGTGTATTTCTATAGCCTCTCGATATAATCTAGGGAAATAATAGGAAGTTGTGGCTAAAACTTGTGTATCGTCGAATAGAATCTGGTGTCCATTCATAATGGCATGTTCTGCTACAGCCGATTTATCCATTTCTCCTTGTCTGCAGTTTCTTTTGTGTTCTGATAAACGGGTGGCTATACTTCTTTTTGTGGTCCCTATGTATGGTTTACCACACGAACAAGGAAGTCGATATACGCCGCAAGTGGAGAGAGGTGGCCGAGGATCCTTAGCTGAGCGAAGGCAGTCTTCTATTTTTCTTGTAGGTCTGTAAACTGTTTTTATGTTGTATTTTCGTAGGAGTTTTCCGATACGATCTGTGACTCTTTGTACATATGGTAAGTAGGCTATGCTGGTTGAGGGGTGTGTTATCCATTCTGACGTGCTGTCTTCGTGGATGTATGGTTTGTCTTATTTCCTTGGATGTGTAGCCATTTTTCTGGAAACAATTGAACAGATGGTGTTGTTCTTGTTTAAGGTGTTGTGGTTGGCATAACTTAGTCGCTCTGTCGAACAGTGTCTTAATGACACCTCGCTTTTGTCTTGGATGGTGGTTAGAGTCTTTGTGCAGATATCGGTCTGTGTGTGTAGGTTTTCTGTAAACTGTATGTTGAATTTCCCCATTGCCAGTCCTTATTATTTGAACATCCAGGAAAGGAAGTCTTCCATTATCTTCTTTTTCCATTGTGAACTGTATTTTGTTGTGTCTGCTGTTAAGGTGTTGAAGGAAACGTTCCAATTCTTCACTGCCATGTCTCCATACTACGAATGTGTCATCAACATAGCGAAACCAATGTTCTGGAGACTTGGGAGCTGTTTTTTGTGCTTCTTCTTCGAATTTCTCCATGAAAAAATTCGCTACTACTGGGCTTAGAGGACTGCCCATGGCTACTCCGTCGGTCTGTTCATAGTAGCTGTTGTTCCATTGGAAGTAAGTAGTAGTTAGTACATGCCTGAATAAATTGGATATTTCTTCTGTGAAAATCTGTCTAATGTAGTCCATGGTCTCATTTACCGGCACCATGGTGAAAAGGGAAACCACATCGAAGCTAACCAGTATATCTTGAGATGTTACGTTTATATTCCGTAGTCTCTCAATGAAATGTGTCGAGTCTCTGATGTAGCTGTCCGTTTTTCCAAGGAGTGGTTTCAGAAGTCCTGTAAGATGCTTTGCCAGTAAGTAGGTCGGGGAACCGATGGCACTGACAATTGGCCGGAGTGGAATGTTGTTTTTGTGTATTTTTGGAAGACCATAGAGTCTTGGAGGTTGAGCTTCGGATACGCGTAATTTCTTCTTAATTTCTTCTGGCAAGGACGATTGCTTGATAAGATTGTTGGTTTTTCGAAGAATGCCGGATGTAGGGTCTCGCTTGATAGGTTTGTATGTTTCTGGTGTCAGAATCTCTATTATTTTCTCTTTGTATTCGTGTATTCAGCTGTAGCAGAACATGCCATTACGAATGGACATCAGATTCTATTCGACGATACACAAGTTTTAGCCACAACTTCCTACTATTTCCCTAGATTATACCGAGAGGCTATAGAAATACACAAGCATAAGGGAAATATTAACAGAAAAGAAGAAGGTATCAAACTGTCTAAGGCCTGGTTTCATACACTAGAAAATAAATGCATTAACACCAGTGACAACAAGAAGACGACTATTAGCCAATCAGCAAGAGCCACGCCTACTCACCCTGCACCCCCCACTAATACACGTCCTCTACGTCCACAGTGTTCATTCTAAGTAGATCTTCCGACCAGGAAACACGCATAGAAGCACTCGCCACTGAAGATGCCCTCCGCAGTTGAGGGCGAAACGTCTGGTATCAACACCAACTATGGACCACGGCCACATAACCCGGAATCACTCAACATTACAAGACTACCAAGTTAACATGTAGATTCTTGCAATAATAGTACCTCTATACTAAAATACATTTTTATATCGGTGTGTGTGTTATGTATTATAGATGCAAGGAAGTTTTCTTAAAATAATATTATGAAGCATTTAAACTACATTCAGGTTAAATCTTGTCTACAGCAATTATTGTAGAACATATCCTTTTGTGATTCAATGTTCAATTTTAAAATATTTTTAGGCCTAATCGAGAATGAGTGTAACGAAAGGCATTTTATGATGCCTTTATTTTCCTACCCAGAGCTTTATTAATATTATTTATGCCCTGTGCATCCATCAAACAGTCATTAAAGTGTTGCATTTTGGGTTAAATTTAAGGAAACTTTCATCAAAATCATAAGAAAACAGTCAGTTGATCTTGATGTCCGACATTTTGTCTAGTTATAGAATCCTTAAACAAGGGTGGAGGCATGTATAACGATTCCCATGTAAAGTTGTACACCTCTTCTACACTGAACAGCTAATACAGTGTTTATTAGTAAGAATTTTCAACTGAGATGTGTATAAACCTTGTATAAAAGTTATATATGGATTATTAGTAAGAGGGTTAGTAATATACTCTGTGTGTGTTAGCATCACAATATTTCTAACAGTGTCATAATATTGTGGTTTGCATATTTAAATAAATACTTCAAAACTGTCTAATAATGTTATAAAAATTGTATGAAAAAGTTTAAAATATTAAATAATGTTAGTAAATACAAAATAAGTGCTATAGTTTACAATAATACAACTGAAAAATCAAGCTCTAGTAAAAGTGCAGTTGAGCCAAATTTACTTCCAATAAAACAATTGACGAAACCATCAAAGTTTTAACGCAATGACAAAACTGAAGTGCTTGTAATGGCTATGAATAAAAAATTAATAGTTTTTCGTCAGGAACGGCAGAGTTTATAGTAAAAATTTTGAATATGAAATATATATATATATATATAATCAATTGAGTTGGTGTTTACTTGATGAAAATCCATATTAAATAATTAAATAAAAATAAAACTTAGTTTTATTCGATTCTCATATTTATTAAGATATAATTCAGTGACAGCTGTTTCAGTACATGTCTGAAGAAGGTACAGTGTACCGAAACAGCTGTCACTGAATTATATCTTAATAAATATGAAAATCGAATAAAACTAAGTTTTACTTTTATTTAATTAATATATATATATATATATATATATATATATATATATATATATATATATGTGTGTTTATTTATTGCTTGAGAGTAGCTTTTTATATCTTGGATTTTTTTTTTTAATTTCAGGCCATTGTGAATTTCACAATGGAATTTATAAACATCGTTACAGGCTGGCCTGGATCTGCACACGACAGTCGTATGTTCAAAAGTAGCATGATCTGTGGCCAATTTGAAGAAGGAGAAGTGTCTGGCATTCTCGTGGGAGACAGTGGGTATGCGTGCCATCATTTTTAATGACACCTCTCCTCAACCACAAACACGAGCTGATTTCAATTATAATAGATCAATAAAGTTACTAGAAGTTTGGTGGAAAGATCTTTCGGGATCTGGAAAGGGAAATTTCAGTGCTTAAGGAAAGGAATTTTTCCCTCAAATTTGAAACGACGACTGTTATAGTTGCAACAACTGTGTTACACAATATAGCGAGGAGGGCAAACGATGCTGAAATAGAGGATCTGCCACCAATAATGCTATTCCAGTTGTGAATGATGTTTATGATTTGCCAAATGGATTGACAGCCAGAAGGGCTCTAATAGATGCCCACTTTTAATAATAAGTAAGGTGAATACCGAGTCAGCCTTCCTCATAACTGGTGTTCTATTTGAAGTAGTTTCGATATTTCACGTATACCATCGTCAGCTTTTCCAGACTGTTGAAATTTAAGTTGTCAGCTCTGGACATCGAGGGAACGACAATGTTAATTTCAACATTCTGGAAAAGCTGACGATGGTATATTTTATATACAGAAACTAGTTCAAATAGAACACAACAAGTTATGAGGTAGAATAACTCCGGATTTACCTTATTTGTTATTAAGAAGGACCTAATAGTGTTACTTCCCATTGTATTTTTACTTGTAATTGGACAAAATTATACGAACACTTTCTTTTCACTACACTATCATGTATTGTGCATTTTGTTGTCTTCTATACTTCCTCTGCTGTAAGCCTGTGAACATATTTGTGTTGTATTTATAGACCATTATGTGTTAAAAATTCAGATTTCCTCGTCTCAATTGTTGGTGCATCTGTAACACATATCATTTTGTCTAATCTTAAATTTTATTTGTTCTAATACGTAATATAAAAAGGGCCCTATTCTATGTGACATATCAGCTATGAACTTTGTAATTGTCCTTTAAGTCACTAACACTATCATTTGTTGGATTACGTAAGTTAAAATGCGTGCACATTTCTGGTATAGCCAATTGTGAACATGTTTATTTAAATTCAGTTTGTTTGTTTTATGTCCTGCACCATAGCTGAACGGTTAAGGCAAGCTGCCTTGTCAGAGAGTTACCGGACTTGGGCTGGTTCGGGTCTCCATGGGGGAAAACATTTTTTCTTGTGATTTTGGCCAGTATTGTGCCGTTGCTCACTCAGCATCATGAGACATTTGGGTAGATACAATAAGTAGCGGCTCCAAGTTCAGAAAATCAGCTATGACTGGGGGACCTGACATGCTGACCACATATCAATCCTACACTGGGTGAATGATCTTCTATCTCTGTGATCAACTCATGTGGAAGTGAGTCCAACAGCCAGCTAGTAGGCCAAGAGCCTTCTAGGCATTTCAAGCCATGGTTTTTTTATTATTTTATATTCAGTTAAATGAGTCAAATAAGTTATTACATGTTACCTCATAAAACTCCGTGATCTTCACAGGACTGGTTTCTGAAGCTATTGCTTGTATCATCAGCCAAGCCTCCATTAACTCTATAGTCTGAGTTCTGGTTGACGATAAAGGAAATAACTTCAGAAACCGGTCCTGTAAGAATCACCCATTTTTATGAGGTGAAATGCAATAATTTATTCGACTTAATTTATTTGTCTGATAATGTAAATTCCCATCATAAAATTTCATTAAAGTAATTTATATTTGATTAAGTAGGTAGATCCTTTTGCAGAGACTCTTGATGTCCCAACCCCTTTCAAAAAACGTTAAACTGAAAATATATAAAACTATTATTCTACCAGTTATACTATATGGGTGCGAAACATGGACTCTTACTTCAAGGGAGGAAAGGAGATTACAAGTATTTGAGAATAAAGTACTTAGGAAAATTTTTGGACCAAAGAGAGATGAACAGACAGGTGAATGGAGAAGACTACATAACAATGAACTACATGGTCTTTATAGGAAGCCAGATATAATAAGAACAGTTAAGTCTCGTAGACTGCGATAGGCAGGACATGTTGCACGTATGGGGAATGAAAGACTTGCATGGAAGCTTTTTGTAGGGAAGCCAGAGAGAAAACGCCCAGTTGGTAGACCAAGAATGAGATGGGAGAATAACATTAACTATGACTTGAGGGAAGTAGATTATACAGGGAATGACTGGAAAGCATTAGCTCAGGATAGGGATGTATGGAGAGATTATGTCAGCGCGGCCATGAACCTACGGGTTCGATAGTGCCAGTAAGTAAGTAAGTAAGTAAGTAAGTAAGTAAGTAAGTAAGTAAGTAAGTAAGTAAGTAAGTAAGTAAGGTAGATCCTTGGCAAGCTTTATTGTTTTGTTATCTTGTTTTCCGTAAGTTGGGTATGGAAACTTAAAAGCCTTATGATCCATCCATCCATGGTAATTCTGCCCAAGGGTAGGTATTTCACTGCAATCATAGCATTTCCATGCTATGCTTTACTAGGTAATTATAGGTGTGATAGCTTCCCGTTGCTTTCCACATCGGTGAAGGATGATGATGATGATGATGACCGGATGATATTTGGGGACCGTTGGTCCCTAAGCTTCCTGACATTTGTCTTACAGGTGAGGAAAACCCCAAAAAAACCTCTCCCAGGAGCTTGTCCCGACCAGGAATTGGACCCACTGCATGACAAGGCAGCACGCTACCTCGAGACCACAGTGGTGGACACGATGAGGTATTATATTCTAAAAAAACATGTAAATAGTAATGTTTCACAATAATATATAAGGTATTAGTGTTACAAATTTGTGTGTTTATGTACATTGATAGGTGTGTAATATCATGTATGTAAATCCATATCGATTTTTGTATATAATTGTTATGAGTAATTTAAGAATGTTGATAATAATAAAAAGCAATGTTTTCAAATGAAACATATTTTTATTTATTTCAGGTGTCATACATATTAATTTCACAATAAAATATAAGTAGGGACTGTTCTTTAATTTCATTTTCTTGCATTGTCCAAGTACTAGAATTCACTTCTGTTTCTTTTATCATGACATACAAAACTCATGTCCACCAAAAGCAGATGTTTATTTCCAATATGCAGTTCCCTAAGATTCATCCAAATATCCTCCCATCTAAACCTTCCTAATGGCATTTTCTCAATAAAAATAAATACATTTGTCGCTATAAGTTAGTTATGGGTTGATCATGTAGATTGAATAGACAGTAGAAGAAATGTTTACTGGATTAAGTTCGTTGAGGAAAAAGTTTAGTGGAGGGCTTTAGTGAATGTGCCATTTATCTTGTGTATTTCATAAAGCCCTAGAGCTTGCAATACAAGTAGTAAAACCAATCAGCTATTCAAGGGGACATATTTGAAAAAAATCATGTTGACGAGAGGCTGAGGTAAAACAGTAAACTGAAATGAAGTTTCATGCAATGGCCACATATTTTAAAGATGGTTGTTTATATAAATACCCTTATAGGACTGTAGGGCAAAGTAAGTGGGTATATATATATATATATATATATATATATAATGTCCCATTTTTGGTTTTGATACAAATTTTAGAATAACACTGATAGAGTATCAAAGTTTATAAAATTATGACTATAGTCTTGTATCAGAGAAGCATTAAAGACCATAAGATAAGAGACGATACTAATAACACTGGTCAACAGTGATTTTGTTACATAAAAGATTTTGGGTGATTCTTATGTATTTTCATCTGCTGATTCCAAAAATGAAGTCAGAAATTTACCATCACCCACCATTTTTTTGTAATTTTGAAAATAATTATTTTCCTATTTATTAGCATTTTTGGTATATAAAATGATGAATAGAAGGATTATTTTACATTTATATTTAATTTCATTGTGCCAACAATGGACTTATAATGTTTTGCGATTGTTGCCTTGAATTCATAACTTACAACAATGACATTCTCCTACAAAACTGTGATTGTATGTTTTAAGTTCGCAGTTGAATAGAAGCTTTCTTAAAAGAAATAAGCTAATTCTGTGCTCACTTCCTTAGTCAAGTGAATTGTGATAGAAGTGTATTGTAAAGACTAAGTAGTGTATTGTATTGTAAAGAGAAGAGTAAAATTGTATTTGTATAAGAAATATGTCTCGAAAGTGTGTTAACGATAGAAACAACTTCTGTTTCGTGTGTGGTGAGCTCACTTTCCAAGCGCAGAAGCGAAAGTTTACTCCTCTAATAAGAAGAGCTTATCACAGTTATTTTAACAACAAAATAGACCAGAACAAGATATGGGCCCCGGAAATCTGTTGTACCAAATGTGTAACACTATTAACTGGCTGGTTTAAAGGATCCCGTCATATGCCTTCCGCAGTCCCAGTGATATGGCGCGAACCTAAGGATCATTTGACAGACTGCTACTTCTGCTTGACAAATATATCTGGAATAACTTCCAAGTCAAGACACACCGTTAAATATTCTATGTTAGATTCAGTAATTCGACCGGTACTTCATGGGCCAGGTTTACCCATACCAATTCCACCAGATCACATAACAATGATTGAAGAACTTTCTGATGTTCAGGATTTACAGAATGATTCAGATTTTGCGGAAGATGCTATAAATGAAACTCAATTTCTAACACAGGAGGATTTAAATGATTTGGTTCGGGATCTTGGTTTAAGTAAAAGCAAGGCAGAATTACTTGCTTCAATATTGAAAGGATGGAAGCTACTGCAGGATGACACCAAAGTAACTTTTTTCCGCAATCGCCAAAAGGAATTTGAGGATTTCTTTTCTAAAGAGAAGGACCTAGTTTTCTGCAATGATGTTGAGAATTTGTTCCAGTCACTGGGTGTTGAGCATAAATCTGAGGATTGGCGTTTATTCATAGACTCCTCGAAAACAAGTTTGAAAGGAGTGTTACTACATAATGGAAACATATATCCATCCATTCATTTAGCCCATGCAGTTGTTATGAAGGAAAATTACGAAAATATGAATAATGACAATTTTTCTTGGCAGATATGTGGAGATTTGAAAGTTATAGCCATCTTACTTGGGTTACAGCTTGGCTATACTAAATTTTGCTGCTTCTTGTGCAAGTGGAATAGCAGAGATAGAAGTAATCATTATATTAAAAAGAACTGGCCAAAGAAAGAGCCACTTAATCCAGGACAAGAAATGTTCCTCACCAACCACTAGTATGTTCTGAAAAAATCTTATTGCCTCCACTACATATTAAACTAGGCTTGATTAAAAATGTTGTGAAAGCAATGGATCGTGATGGCAGTGCATTTCTCTTCCTCAAAAATAAATTTCCAAGGATCAGTGAAGCTAAATTGAAAGAAGGGATATTTGTTGGCCCTCAAATAAAGGAACTGATGAAAGATACGAAGTTTCAGAACAAGTTAAATATGCAAGAAGCAGCTGCATGGCAATCTTTCAAAAATGTTGTCTCAAATTTTCTGGGGAACTTCAGGTCTGATAACTACAGAGAATTTGTCAATGAGATGATTGAGAACTACAAGATAATGCGATGTAATATGTCTTAGAAAATTCACTTTCTGCACTCCCATCTTGATTTCTTCCCTGAAAATCTAGGGGCTGTGAGCGACGAACACGGGGAGCGCTTCCACCAGGACATCGCGGAAATGGAAAGGTGCTATCAGGGTAAATGGTGTCCAAATACGTTAGCAGATTACTGCTGAACACTGAAGAGGGATATTCCTAAAGCGAAATACAGCCGAAAATCCAATTCACATACATTTTGGGCGAGCATATATAATTTCAGATAAGATATAATAAATTGTAATGTATAGACACGAAAAATGTTTTTCATGTGAATACTCGAAAACCCTGGGTGATGGAAAAGTTCCGTAGAAAGATTTGAAATCAACACAATAAAGTAAGTTAGAAACACACATTTTCTCCCTTGTAACATAAAAAAGTTCAAATTTTGTTGGCCAGTGGAATTTACATAACATGGTGATGAAAGATTTGTGGTGAATTACAGCAATAATTAATACATAGTTACTTAACAGTGTTTCTATAAACGGAAAAACTGCACTTAAACTAGCGTGAAATATTTTCAAGAACAACAGTGCGCATGCATCAGGTTTTATAGAGCCAGCGATAACCCACAATCTAACTACATATCGATTATCATCCTCGATTACTATCCGTCGCTATGAAATTTAAATTACTAATATTTGCAATAATTCCCCAAATCTTTGTTAAAAATATATATTAATAATATTAAAATTACCAAACGTTTATTAAAAATGGGTGTACACTTACTCCCTAACGCTGATCCAACCAGCGAAAACCCAAAACAGCGATAGAAAAATCATAGACTAAGTAATATACTCTGTGGAGAAAATAGCATCATAATATTGTCTAACAGTGTCATAATATTGTGATTTGCATATTTAAATAAATACTTCAAAATTGTCGAATAGCGTTATAAAAATTGTTTGAAAAAGTTTAAAGCATTAAATAATGTTAGCTAATACAGAAGAAGAGCTATAGTTTACAACAATATAAATGAAAAATCAAGCGCTAGTAGAAGTGCAGTTGAGCCCTATAAATCATATGTATATTTTTTACCATAATCTCAACTTTTAGGTTAGGTGTACCATTGTTTAGGACCTATAGTATTACGTGTTATGCATATAGGTGTATCTATTATCAAAGAAGGAAAATAAAATGCACCATCAAAAATGGATTAATAACTTTGTATTTATTTGATGTATTTACATAACGTGGTGATGGAAATTTGTTACCATGTTCTTAAAGTATTATCTTCATAGTGTAATTTTGATAATGGTTTTCTGTTAACAATTACAACATTAAATTAATACATAGTTACCTATCAATGATTTTATAAACCATAATAATAAATTATTATTTTGCTACAATCTCGACTTTTAAGGTTAGGCCTACAATTGTTAGGACCTATAGTATTACGTGTTATGCATAAAGGTATACCTATTATCAATAAAGATAACATAATAAAATAAAATACACCATCTCAAATGGATTATTAATAGAAGGTAATTTGTTTTTAGTTTGATATACAATAGATCACGTAAATTATATTAATTTGGTTTGTTAATATCCCATAACGTACGCTTTTCTCCAGCACAATACACATGTATAAAATATAAAAGCTGTGAAATGTTACAATTTGACCGTTTATACTTTTCTTACTATATTTATCAATAATATAAGCCCATTCAGATAACTAATTTTATAAGGGATAACTGGGCAATTATATATTTTTTACTTTCATTGCTGGACATTTCTATATGTAGGAATTCCTAATTTTGCCATGAATACGTTTTGGTTACACACATATATTTTATGTTTAACCTCAATCAGATTCTATTTCCTCATTTTTGTAATAACTGTAATTTATTTTAGGCAAACAATCACATTCCCATAACTTATAAAACTGCAGACGATTTTTAAAAATTTTGCCATTTCACAATATCATATGGATTATTTCTCTATGCATTTTTAAAATCATTGCCAACATACGCATTTTTCCATCTCGCCTGAGATAGAGTCGAGATGGTTTCATGCATGCCGTCACCGACTCATGTGCTCAGACTCATCTTGGGGAAGTGAGAGAGGTGGGGGAAATGTGAGGATGGTTTCTGCATACCGGCCTTATTTTCTATATACATTTTTCAACAGAACGCTTCCTGGCAGTGGCTAAAATTTACAAAAGTTAGAGATAAATTATTTGATATTTAATTAAAACGAAGCATAATAACGGGGGAAAAAATGCAACGATGCATTGATAGTAACCTAAATGTTTTAACTTAGTAATATAGTAACTTAATCATGTACCGTATATTATACGCGTATATAAGCATTACAGTAGTACAACAATGTACTGTACTTCAGTGTATTTAAGTCCACTGTCAGCCGATTTCAAGAGGCTAACACGGAAGGCGACCTAGAGTGTCATTTGCGCAGGCGCACTAAGGATGATCGGTAGTACATCGTACTGCTTTTCAAGCGACCGAATAGGTTGCTGTGTTAGCACCACAGAGTACTAGAGAAGAAAGTGGACAAGTTTCGCGTAAATGCCACAAGCGGCGCTAGTGTAGAACAACTAACGACATCTAAATTTTTTCTATTTTTTTCTGGCACTAATATGAAATTCAGCAACGTCTGGAGGTAAAATTATGAATTATAATTATATAACGCCATCTGAATAATCATGGAATTAAACTTTTATATGAATAAATAACATATTAATTAATCTTAAATTATGGAATTATTTGAACCAAGCCTCACAGACCTAAAGAATTTCTTTAATTTTAACAGAAGGGAAGAATGGAAATAAATAAAACATGTTAATTTATTTTCGTTTATTAAAATTTAAAAACGTGCATTATGAGCTCTTTTAATAAATATTTACAATTGACCTACCTCCTTATTCTCACATACATATTTTATACAATATTCAGGCACGTAGCCGGGGGGGGGGGCTTAAGGGGCTTCAGCCCCCCCCCAAAATTTTCAGATTCATAAAAACATCACTGTGTACAACGCAATCCACATAAAATTTATTTTTTATTTGTTCTATTTTAATATATAACTGAATAAAGGTAGCTGTATATGATTTTTATTTATTCACTTAAATGGATCCATATCACTAAGCCAAGAAGGAAATAAGAAGAGCTGCCCTGCGAATGCCGGTTTGTTTTGTCACAGACGTGGTAGTTGCCTTTGCTCTTTACGAAGCTGCATCTACCAATAACAGAGCAGTTCTGGATGATTCAGCAACTAGAGCATCACAACAGAACAGCTGTGTTAATTCCAGCCTCGCGCGCAACGTTTCATTACACAACATCAAGACAACGAGGAATTCGCGGGAATTGGTGACGGCAATGACTGTGATTCTATTTGTCTAAATCGTTTGATGTTTAGATTGTAAAAGAGATAATTTTGACTGAAATCTTGCTCAATACTTTTCATTATTGAAACATTTTACAGTATTAGTCACGCTTTTGATTCCTTAGTTTTCCTATCAAGATGAAACGAAGTCAAACGAGCATAACCTCATTCTCAAAAAAGCCTAGAGAGGAAGATATTTTATCTGAAGGTAAGTTTTACTAGGAACAATAATAATGTAGGCCTATTTTTTTTAAACAGGTTGTAAGTTTAAGATGAAAAACTGTACAGTAAGTTTTGAAAACTTATACTAAAAGTTTCCGGTAATTACCAAGAAATGTTGTATTTGTATGAACGATTACATAATAAATGAACGATATGTGCGATGTTAAAACTTAACCAAAATGTGATCTCACTAATAACGAACGCTTAACAACTAAGATTAGTGTAAATTTATTTTGATTTGTGTGAATTTATTTTTGTTAGCTTTTAAATTGAAAGGCAGACGTGTTTAAGAGTGTTATAAAACTCAAATATTATTCTTTGGATACCGAAAATGGAGTGATGTGTATTAACTATTATCTAGGATTGTAATATATAGTTCAAAATTAGAATATGTTCGCGTTCTGAAAACCTGCATTAAGGGGGGCCTCAACCCTCCAAACCGCTTATCAAACCATAAAAATGCGTGTAAACATTAAGTAAAATATAATAAATTAGTTCGCCGCCAAACTGAAAATGAATATAACGAACGATACTAAGCATCATTCACTCGTTCAAATGAACAGATTCTTATATCGTTCATACAATGTTTCTTGGTAATTACCTTTCTTTTAACTATACATTTTTAAATAAATAGTTTCATGTTCATGTAAAAACACATGAACATAAAAAAAACTCAATGAAAAAGATTATATACTGTATGTTTATTTTAAAAACTTGATAGCTCATTTATATTGCACTTAGTCAAACTTATAGCTCATTTTTATTGCCCTTTGTAAAATTTTAAGTCAAGTACAATCTTGAATAATAGAACTTTCTAACCTGGCTTATTAAAAAGAACAACACAAGTAAGTTTTTTTGTAACTGATTTTGTATCAGCTATATTAAAAAGAATATTGTGTTGGCCGTGACAAATACAATTTACCATCCCTCACTTTTTCCCGTTTGTTTATTATCCATTAGACAACTAATTCATTTGTTTGGATTTCAGGTGCGGATTACTCTACTCCTTCCAAAAGTAGTACAATAACTGCATCAGATGCACACTGCTCAATTCAAGAAAAAGTAGTGAAATCCTTAAACAGTGATAAAATCTCAGATATTTCTACTGCTTGTGTGTCTACATGGCACACAGAGTCTTTTGACATAGGAGACATTCAAAGAGACTGTCTAGATGACAACACAAAGAAAAACATTCTTCAGTCAGTGCTTCTTCCAAAACAGCCCTACGTATTTCCTTCAACCGAAGGTAAAAATCAAAAAAGACGATTCCAGGAAAATTGGATTACAGACCCTATGTCAGGATTTGCTTTTCTTGCCTATTCCAAAAAAGAAGATGCAGTTTATTGCAAACCGTGTTTTTTGTTTTTTTCATGAAGGTGTTGGAAAAGGAGCTCACGAGGCTCCTGGAAAATTAGTAAGTTGTGGTTTTAGAGATTGGAAGAAAGCTAAACAAACATTCATGAAGCACTCCACTACAGAGTATCACAAGGCTTGTGTTGTTTATGCAGAACAGTTCAATAAGATCATGTCAGGAAAACAAATGGATGTTGTTTCTCAGATTGACACACAACATGCAAGGGAAAAGGAGGAAAATAGATCTGCACTAATACCAATAATTGAAACAATACTCTTTTGTGCTGAGCAAGAACTGCCTCTTAGAGGAGATGTAGACAGTGGGCCCCTCTCCTTAGAAAAACCAGACAAAAAAGATGGGAAATTTCGTGCTTTGCTACGGTTCAGAGCATGTTCTGGAGACGAAAATCTGAGAAGGCATGTCATCAATTGCGGTAAGAATGCTACATACATAAGCCCCGAGATACAGAATGAGATCATTCAAATCTGCTCAACTTTAGTTACAGAAGAGATTGTTTCTAGAGTCAACAAGTCTGATTGCTTCGCAATACTGTCTGATGAAACTATGGATGTTTCGGCAACGGAGCAGCTTTCATTATGTCTTCGCTATGTAGACTTAAAGACGACTTACCTATAGTCCGAGAAAATTTTGTAGGTTTGTACCAATATACAACCAATCAGCAGAAAATGTTACAAAAGTTATCTTGGAAAAATGTAACAAGTTGAAATTGGATATGAACAAGTGTGTAGGGCAAGGCTACGATGGAGTTGCCACTATGGCTGGCCATCTAACTGGAGTTCAAACTAGGATTCAAGAAAAATATTCCAAAGCAAGGTTACTTCCATTGTGCTAGCCATAGACTGAACCTTGCTTTGAGTGACACGTTTTCAAACTCTTCTGTCAGAAATTGCCTCGGAACAATAAAAGAAATAACAATTTTTTTTCTGAAAAAATACAAATGCTAACAATGTTTTGCAGGTAAACATCAACGTTCATGTGCCAGAAACTAAGAAGAAAAGGCTGACATGATTATGTGAGACACGTTTCATTGAAAGACATGACAGTATATTGACATTTGTTGAGGTATTTCAACCAATTGTAGTTAGCTTAGAAGAAATTGTGGAGAAACCACTGAAAATCTCTTCTTCAGCTTCAAACAATTTGGCTGCAATTGAAAAAAGTCATTTTATTGTCAGTCTGTTTGTTTCGTGAAAAACTCTTTAGCCTTACTTTGCTCCTGTCAATCCTTCTTCAGGAAAAAAGTTTGGACAGGGCGTCAGCTATGAACCACACCAAAAATTGTTGAAATCTCTAGAAATTTTTAGAAAAGATGCAAAAAATAAGTTTGCTGATTTATTTGCCTCATCAAAATCACTGTCTGAAGAAATATTTCATTGTGACTTGACAGTTCCTCGGTTAAGTTCAAGACAGATGAATTGAGCAAACCCAGAGACTAACTCGATAGAAGATTATTTTAGAGTAACAGTATATATATCATGTGCTGAATCACTTCTACAGAACATAACAGACAGATTCATATCTAATGAAAATATTTTAACCAGTTTCCAAGTTCTCCTTCCTGGATTCACAGATCCCGACAAAGTAAACCATTTCGAAAAACTGTCAGAGTACTTTGATGACTATTTAACTCATGCCCCAAATGGGAGTCACTGACCAATCACGTTTCAATGATTTCTGTTTTACAACCAATCAGAGTCGTGTTTCACCAAATATTTATCAGTGTTATAATTACCATATTAAAGAAAGCTCCTCCTTACAATATTGCGTTCCTTTGGCAATAAATAGTATGATCTGGTTGCAGTGATAAACAAAAGAACAAAAGAAGCAGTAGAAGCGTACCTACCGTTTCTCATTTGTTTTCAAACATCGCCGTTTACATTAAATATATAAATATTTTTAAATAACTATAGTTAAATAATGAATTGTGAGTAAACAGCTTAATTTTATTCGTTAAATAGTCCTAACAAATGCCACTCTTGATTTCCAAATTCTCTAGATAAATTCACTCCTCACTTCGTGAGTCGTGAATTTATCGATAATTTGGAAATCACTCGTGGCATTACTTATGATAATATATCACTTGCTGCTATTAAAGCTGAATACACATTGTGGTGTGATATAACACCATCTATTAAGAAAGGTAGCGTAGTACTTAAAGTCTTGGAAATGTGTGACAAAACACATTTTCGGTCAATCAATTTCCTTCTGACAGTGTTAGCTATCCTACCAGTAACAAGCAGTGTGGAAAGATCTTTTTCAACCATGAAAAGAATGAAAACTGTGTCTAGAAGTTTGATGACAGATCAAAGAATGAGTGCACTAGAGATGATTTCCATTCATCGGGACATCACTATCAAACCAGATAAAGTGATGGATAAAATGGCTGGGGAGAAGAAATGAAGACTGTTGCTGTAAATTAAAATGGTGTCACAAAACTTACAAAAACAACAAAACTATCTAATTAACAATGTTTACTACTTTGATTTTCATTGTATTAGTAGTCTGCCAAGAAAAAAAAATGAAAATAAATAAACTGAAATGTTTATTTTAACTGTTATTGTTATTTATTCCATTATACTCATCTTTTTTTATACACATTGGGTTTTATTAGGGTGGATTCTCTCTCACTCCGACTCAGCCCCCCCCCCCAATGAAAATCCTGGCTACGTGCCTGACAATATTTATTAAAGAACCTTAGCCATGTCGTACATCTGAAATCCATTATAAAGTCATATTTTTAAAATGTTTATTAGAAATGACTGTACACTAACATCACTCTTCCTAACTAACCTAACAAATCTTAGAATTTTATCACTTCTAGTAGGTTTATCATAAGTAATGCCACGAGTGATTTCCAAATTATCGATAAATTCACGACTCACGAAGTGAATTTATCTAGAGAATTTGGAAATCAAGAGTGGCATTTGTTAGGACTATTTAACGAATAAAATTAAGCTGTATACTCACAAATTATTATTTAACTATAGTTATTTTAAAATATTTATATATTTAATGCAAACGGCGATGTTTGAAAACAAATGAGAAACTATTGGTACGCTTCTTTTGTTCGATCACTGCAACCAGATCATAATACTATTTATTGCCAAAAGATCGCAATGTTGTAAGAATGCACCCTAGTGGAGAAATTTATAACCAACGTTATGGTATTAATTAACTTCTGATGTCCTATGATGTAAATATGTCAATTATATTTTTCTGCGTCATTTCCTGTAAAATAATTCGTTTAAGAAAGTGCAAACAATGTTTTTTTTTTGTGGTATAATCAATTGTTACAAATGTTTTTTATATTATCTCTCGTATGCGCTACGTGTAGACATTCATGCACTATATATACAATCTGGTAGCCGTATTCCTTACAGAGTCAGTCACTACAAAAAGAATGCTAAAAAGGAGGTGCTTTATTTATTATGATAAACTTTAGTTGGTAAATTTTAGACGAAACACGACTGTGATTGGTTGTAAATAAAAAATCATTGAAATGTGATTGGTCATTGACTCCCATTTGGTGCATGAGTTAAATAGTCTTTGAAAATAGATTCACATTAAAAACGTAAACAAGCTTGAATTTACTTACACATTAGAGTAAAATAAAATGTAAGTAATGATTTTAACTTTTGATAGTATATAATTTTTACAGTACCATCTACATAGAACGAAGGGATAGCAGTTAAAAATTTAAATTTACAAAATTACTAATTTCCCATAATCCCAAGTGAACACACCGTGTGCCTTGCATTTGTTTTGTTTAGTTACATATTCTGTTACTACGAAACAGCGCTACCATTGTAGTTTGCTCATCGTAGTTCATCGTAAACGACCGAAATTTTTTAGATGTCACTGTACTCAGTTTTCCTCTATTCTAAGTTTCTCTATGTGAAACGGCTAACAGTTACGTTTGAATCAGCTCTGAGTAAGTGTAGTGTAAAGTTGACCGCATAGTGCTTGCTTCTGAGCGTATCAGATACAACCTAAACATTGTCATTATAGAGGAATGTGCTTGTGTTATTGAAGACTTGTTAAGTCATCCCTTTTCCTGCCGAAGCTTCGTTGAGAAGAAAAAAATATAGAACGAGATAAACCAATTCCTAATTTAAATAGCATGACAATGTTTTTAAAATATATTATGAAACTCCGTTGAGGTTACTGTGTTAAAGTTTTAATAATTGTATATCAGTACCTGATATCTCAGTCGTCCTCAATAATTTGCAGTGTTGTTTTATAGGAGGCCTTTCGATAACTTATGTATCATCTTCTGCTTTCATTTTGGTACTGACTGTTGTTGGTAATTAATTTGTACAGAGGGTTTATGCTGGGTATGTTTTCGATACATCGTTTTCTCTATGCAGGATAGATACGTTGTCTATTGTGTTGAATTGATGTCCTGATTCTACTATATGTTTTGAAAAACTGGATTTACCCTACATTCTTCAGAGATTTCATAAAGAATGAAGGTAAATCCAGTTTTTCAAAACATATAGTAAGTGAATGCAGGACATCAATTCAACACAATAGACAACGTATTATCTATCCTGCATAGAGAAAACGATGTATCTAAAATCAACGTTCTCGAAGAATTAGAAATCATCAAGGAAACCACAAATAAAACACCTGGTGAACGAGAACATTCCCAGCATAAACCCTCTGTACAAAAATAATTACAAACAACAGTCAGTACCAAATTAAAACTGACTGAGATATCGGGTACTGATATACAATTATTAAAACTTTAATAGCATGACAAGTCAAACAAAGACCAAAGTGCGTCGTTTTAATGATGGTTGGTACGAAAGTGACACATGGCTCTGTATAAATACAATATCATATCCATATTGCTGTAAATAAAACGAAGGCTAACACTTTTTCGAAATTCCATGCTCCGCCACTGCTTCCTGGAACGACTAATGTGTGCGGAACTTAACTCACTGCCTGTGTCACTCATTCTTTTGTGAAGAAATAATCAGATAATTATTTACACTAATAATGTGCTCTTGAACACCAAATAATTATACTAAAACCTTAGTCACTAAATCCAGACTACCTAGAAGTTTACAAGACACTGAGAATGTATGTAATACCTAGCATGTACAGCGGAAGAACTGAATGAAAAACCTATTCATCTGCACATCACCCTTGTAGAAATAACCAGACAACAAAAAGCACTTAAGATACCAACTAACTCACTGGCACTCTCGAACCCGTAGGTTCATGGTCGCGCGGACATAAGCTCTCCATATATTCCTATCCTGAGCCAATGTTTTCCAATCATCCCCTGTATAATCTACTTCCCTCAAATCATAGTTAATGTTATTCTGCCACCTCATTCTTGGTCTACCAACTGGGCGTTTTCCCTCTGGTTTTCCTACAAGAAGCTTCCATGCACGTCTTTCATTTCCCATTCGTGCCACATGTCCTGCTCATCGCAAGTCTACGCGACTTAACTGTTCTCATTATATCTGGATTCCTATAAATATCATGTAATCCACTGTTATGAAGTCTTCTCCATTCACCTGTTTGTTCATCTCTCTTTGGTAAAAAAAAATTCCTAAGAACTTTATTCTCAAATACTCGTAATCTCCTTTCCTCCCTTAAAGCAAGAGTTCATGTTTCGCACCCATATAATATAACTGGTAGAACAATAGTTTTATATATTTTCAGCTTAACATTTTTTGAAAGGAGTTGCATAATGCATAATAGCATGCATTTCCAGAATTGAGCCTATGTTTAATTTCCTTGTGCATCTTATTCCTGTTTGTGATTATTGTTCCTAGGTATTTTAATTCAGCCACTTCCTCAAAATTTCCCTCATTTGTCATTAGCTGTCCATATCCATTATACGTATAATGTATTTTTATGTGTGGCCATATATTTAGTTTTACTGATAAGATACTATCAAACTCATATGTTATTGTGCTACGATGCATCAGGTCTAACACCACGTGTTACAGCAATGGAGATTTCACTCTCTTCCAAGGCGTATCAACAGTTCTTACTCACAGGGATGAAAGAAAAAAGTTCAGAGTTTATATTACAATAATAAAAGTTATTTTTGTTGATACTCCCTTGCTATTCTAAGCGCCTCATATTTGATATAATATTTAAAGGAAGTGACATATGAGGTTTATTTTAAATATATATGAGGCGAGTCGTTCATATCTAACTCATATTATTCAAACTACAAAACTGACTATAGAAACAAACATTTTTAGATCAACATTTAAGAAGGAATGAAGAAAATAAGATAGAATTTGGAATATACAGAAAGAGGACACACATAGATAACTATATAAAAGATTCAGGTTACAATCACATAGCTCTCAAAGATGCAGTTTTCGATAGTTTAACACATAGATTAGTGAACATACCCATGAACAGAGAAAATTAAGAAGAAGGAAAAGAACACATAATCAATGTGGCTACAAATAATGGATTTGAAGACAGAATTATATACAAGAAAATAAGTTCAAAAGACAAGAAATTCACATATCATCAATTGAAACACCATAAGTATTTTTTTTTTTTAGTTTGAACATAAGATTGGCATTGAAAAACGACTTCACCATTATTAGATTAATTAGATCCAACAAAAATGAAAAAAAAAAAAAAAGAAAAATAGAAGAAGAAAACAAATCAGGAATTTATCAGATTAAATTAAGAGAATGTGAGAAAGTCTACAAAGGGAAAACAAAGAGAAATTTGAAAACCAGAGTGAAAGAACATCTCAGGAATGTCAAGAAAGAGGAAGTTGAAAAATCTACAGTAGCAGCCCAGGCATTGTCAGAAAAACATCTAATAGAAAGAAAGGCTAAATTATTAAAAATAAATAGAAAAACCTAGAACTCACTGCTTGAGAAAGAATCTAAATAAAAAAAAGGAGAAATTAATGAACTTTGAAATTCCTGGGGAAAATTACTTGATTTTCAGGTTTTAAGTCTACCAACAGAGGGAGCAAGAGGCAGTTCTTCAGGGCGACAAAACAACGATCGTGAAAATACTGATACGATCAAAGAAAATTCCTAAACTAGTCTAAGAAGAAGAAGAAGAAGAAGAAGAAGAATATGAGGTGAGTGATAAAAGGTTACCTAAATATGAATTTACTCCTCAAAAGGATCATTGGATGCAGCAATGGATGTTACGAAGTTCATTCTTTAAAGCTTGAAAGAAAACAAATTTGCAGTCATGGTGAGCCTAGATGTACAATGCAGCTTGATTGGGCTTTTCGGGGGGCCGCGGGGGGGACCCGAGGCGGTGGGGGGGGCTTTGCTTGGGGCCCGGCGGGGGGGGGGGGGGCGGGGCTCGAGTATACTCCAAAATTTGAGAGAAATGAAATGTCCAAAATATCTCAACAAACTGACACAAAATTACTTCAGTGACAGATATGCATCTCTAAAGACAAATACTCAAAAAGTTTTTGATTTTTATTTAAATTGACACTTTCCTATCCTTGATAAGAGTTTTTTTTTTAAATTAACGCTCGAACCGGGAGATCCAGAGTTAATGTCCTGGTTCGAGCGTTAATTTTTCTTTCTTAAAAAACTCAATAAGTTTCTAGAGGTTGCTCACAAGGATAATGTCCTTCCAGAATAAGTCTGAATTCAATGAAAACAATACAAAAGTAATATTAATTTCAAGAAAGAGAAAACAGCATGCGGAACCGATTAGAATTTACTTAAATCATAAAACACTACAAGTCCCTGAATAAAAATATTTGGGTAATTACTTTGATGCTAAATTCAACTTTGGAAAACATATAGAGAAAATAACTTTAAAAGCAATTCAGCTTCTGAACATGCTTAGCAGAATAACTAAATTACTGTGTGGATTAGGACACTGTGCGCTCAGAACTATTTACAATGTTGCAATTATACCAATGTTAACATACGGAAGCACAATTTGGGGAAAATGCTATTCAGGAAAAGAAAAATCTTAAATACATTCCAAAGCTTCCAAAGATTAATTAACATTAAAATTCCCAAAGCTCATCGAAACATATATTTTGAAGCTTCATGTGTTTGTTGCTGGAGTGAAGTCTATTGGGATAATAATAGCTTCTTCTTCTTCTTCTTCTTACTCATAATTTATAGGATTATGATCATGTTTATTTACAAAAATCACTCCTCGGAGGAAGACATATTGGATGTGTATTCACTGTCTATCCATCTCTTGGCTGGTCTTCCTCTTGAATAAGACACTAATAATAATAACAACAACAATAATAATAATAATAATAATAATAATAATAATAATAATAGCTAAGATAGTTAAAATGTATAAATAAATTCACAAAAAAATAACAATACAGAGTTGGACTTGCCAATCCATGTACATTTTTGGCCTCATCCATCAGATAGAAAAACAAAAGATGCACCAAATAAATCAATAAGGTATGCACTGGAATTATATACAGATGGCAGTAAAAGGAAGGACCCCATACAAAGTAAAATCTGTCTCCAGACTAAAATTTTAAAGAGTTCTAATCAATATAAATATCTTGGATATTATCCCTCTGTCTGGGATGAAAAGGATTTCCCTGAAAAAAAATACTAGTTATAATAAAAGTAAACTAAATATATGGTCACACATAGAAATTCAGTATATAATGGAAATGGACAGCTAATGACAGATGAGGGAAATTTTGAGGAAGTGGCTGAATTCAAATACCTAGGAACAATAATCACAAATTGGAATGAGATGCAGAAAGAAATTAAACATAGGCTCAATTCTGGAAATGCATGCTATTATGCATTGCAGAGACTTTTGATGTCCCAACTCCTTTCAAAAAACGTTAAGCTGAAAATATATAAAACTATTATTCAACCAGTTATATTATATGGGTGCGAAACATGGACTCTTTTTTAAGGGAGGAAAGGAGATTAGGTCGAATGTTTGAACGCATTAGACAGTAAAAGGCGTTCTCTGCTGAGAAAGTTTAATCCAAATACATTTTGCTTACTCAGAAATCTATTCATGCGATAATAATTGTAAGCTACCTGACGCGATACCTTAATATCATAGCTCAAGATAGAAACTTATCGTGAAAATCCCGAAGGGAACCGATGGTAACCGATAGTTTGAAACCTTTGTAGCTTTATCCAAGATGTCGGACCTTGAAGACTTCGATCATGTTTTCGGTATATGCGGAGAAGAGGAATTTGATAGAGCCTACCAAAGAATTCAACTGGAAGAACAGGAGAATCGGCGTAATATTGCGCGATGCAGACATCGTTGTATACGGTATTATTTGCGGGACGCAAGCGTAAATGCGTTCCTCTATAGCAGACGAAAATAACGGAAGTGGTTTTATCGCTGAGAATTCTGGGTAATGTCTTGCCAATATTACGAAAACGTCAACTTTCATGCATGACCGGTAAGTCGGCCGTTAATTCGATCTCAGCAATTACTCACGGTGGAAGTAATTTGAGTAGAAACTAATGTATTTGCATACGACCCTACGAGTATTTGAGAATAAAGTTCTTAGGAAAATTTTAGGACCAAAGATAGATGAACAGACAGGTGAATGGAGAAGACTACATAACAATGAACTACATGGTCTTTATGGGAAGCCAGATATAATAAGAACAGTTAAGTCTCGTGGACTGCGATGGGCAGGACATGTTGCGCGTATGGGGAATGAAAGACGTGCATGGAAGCTTCTTGTAGGAAAGCCAGAGGGAAAACGCCCAGTTGGTAGACCAAGAGTGAGGTGGGAGAACAGCATTAACTATGATTTGAGGGAGGTGGATTATACAGGGAATGATTGGAAAGCATTGGCTCAGGATAGGGGTGTATGGAGAGTTGTGTCCGCGCGGCCATGAACCTACGGGTTCGATAGTACCAATGAGTAAGTAAGTAATAAAAGTTTGGGAATTATTAATCAAGTTATGAACCTATCTCTTGCACAAAAAAAAAACACCAGATTACGTTTATATAACACTTTGGCTAGACCAGTGTTGATCTATGGTAGTGAAGCATGGACACTAAACAGACAACATGAAAACTGAATAACGGCTTGTGAAATAAGATTCATGCGCACAATAGCGGGTTACACCAGATGGGATCGGAAAAGGAACACCGATATCTTAAAAGAATTGAAGACTACGCCAATTTTGGAATATATTAAACAGTACCAACTAAATTGGAAACACCATCTTCAAAGAATTAGTTCAAATCACATCCCTAAAGCTGTTTATAAATATATACCAAGAGGACGAAGATCTCTGGGCCGTCCTATGAAACGCTAGAGGGAAAATTTTCTATAGGATCGTAACAGGCCTTGGCCTAATACTTGGAAGGAAGGAAGAAGAAGAAGGCAGTAAAATAGAAGAAAAAGTGGGAGTAGTAGCTGCTGTCTTTAAACATGGTACATTAATCCATACAATGAAGATTAGGCTGCATAAAAAGTGTATTCCAACAATCAGGCAGAACAGGTGGCAAAATTAAGAGCTCTGGAAGATCTTAAGAATCATTGAGATGGAAGAAAGACTGTAGCATTTAACACAGGTAGTGAATTTATTCTTCTCTTCCAAGAAATAATCAAGACCACAGTTATATAGCAGAATAAATACGACAAAACCTCATGCAGCAAAAATAACACTGGTTGATACATTTTGGATGGATAAAGGCACATGCTGGTCATCTTGTAATGAACTGGCAGATAAATTAGCAAAAGAAGCAGAAAAATTAGAACAAGGATTTCTGTACAGTAGGAAACCCTAAAGTTCTCTTATCAATGATATTAAAGCAGAAGGTCTAAAAAATGGCAGACAGAATGGACCACTTCAATAAATGGTGTTAACTGTAGTTCTTTTCTTCCATCTGTTTGACAGAGACTACAAAAGAAAATAAACATGACTCCTACAATGATTGTAATTATTACTGGACATGGATTGACATAATCATATCTCTATAGATTTAGAATCCTGTCTTCAGGAAGAACAAACTGTAAACTAATTAACTCACAGACACTATCGAACCCGTAGGTCCATGCCGCACGGACATAAGCTCTTCATACATCCCTATCCTGAGCCAATGCTTTCCCTGTATAATCTACTTAACTCAAATCATAGTTAATGTTATTCTCCCACCTCATTCTTGGTCTACCAACTGGGCGTTTTTCCTCTGGTTTTCCTACATGAAGCTTCGATGCAAGTTTCGTTCCCCATTCGTGCCACATGTCCCGCCCATCGTAGTATATGAGACTTAACTGTTCTTATTATAACTAGCTTCCTATAAATACCACGTCATCCACTGTTATGGAGTCTTCTCCATTCACCTGTCTGTTCATATCTCGTTAGTCAAAAAATTGTCCTAAGGACTTTATTCCTGTAATCTCCTTTCATCCCTTAAAGTAAGAGTCCATGTTTCGCATCCATATAATATAACTGGTAGAATAATAGTTTTATATATTTTCAGATTTTCAGCTTAATGTTTTCTGCAAGGAGTTGGGACATCAAGAGTCTCTGTAATGCATAATAGCACGCATTTCCAGAATTGAGCCTATATTTAATTTCTCTGTGCACCTCATTCCTATTTGTGAGTATTGTTCCTAGGTATTTGAATTCAGCCACTTCCTCAAAATATCCCTCATTTGTCATTAGCTATCCGTTTCCATTATATAATGTATTTCTATGTGTGATCATATATTTAGTTTTATTGATATTTACTTCCAGTCCCAATATCTTAGTGTTACTCAATAATGTGTGAGTGTTGGCCTTTAGTATCCCCTCGCTATCGCCCAATAGTACTACATCATCAGCATAAACTAACATCTTATTAACGCCATTGAGTTGTAGGGCTTCTTCATCCTCCAAAGATTTGATGGCATGCTCTAGTACAAAATTAAATAGTAGAGGAGCTAGTGCATCTCCTTGCTTCAACCCATTGTGGATTTCAAAAATTATCCAAAAACTGTTTGCCTGCCTGCACCCTACACTTTGTGACATTTGGACACATTCGTATAAGTCTAACCAACTTTTTAGCTATTATTTTCTAAACACCTATCAGTGATTACAAATAAATCTATTTTTCAAAGTATCTTGCAAATAAGTCCCTCCTTGGTATCTTTACCTTATCGTGTTGGAGTGGCTTGCATCCTTAAATGATCCCGAGAACTATTCCGGCGGTAGCATTGCTGCCGATAGGGTTTCCCATGTCAGACTAGTCGAAGGTGAAAAGCCAGACGAAAAAGTACGTTGGTCGAAAGAGTGATGATCATTCACCGTAAAAATACAACCGTCAAGAAATGCGGACATGAGTTCAACTGGGGTAAAATTTTCCACAGGGGACTACTTCAGGGAACACATGCCAAAAGCTCAAACATAGGGACATGTTCCTAGGAACATGGAATGTTAGGACTTTATACAATAGTGGGGCGCTAGAGGTATTAACCTGGGAATTAGATAAATCACCTTTGGATATAGTCGCTTTACAGAAAGTTAGATGGCCAGGAGAAGGTAGTCAGGAATCAGGAAGCTTTGCATTGTACTACGGGGGTGCAGAAAGAACCTGAATTTGGAACGTGGTTTTAGTCCGAAGGAGGATCCTGTCCGCTATCCGAGATATTAAGTTTCCCAGTGATAGGATATCATACATAATTTTAAACGGTAGATGACATGATTTTGTAATCGTAAATATGCATGCTCCCAAAGAAGATAAAGATGACAAGATCAAGGATGAGTTCTATGAAGAATTAGAATGCGCATTGATAGCTTTTCACGATATCATATGAAAATTGTCTTAGGAGATTTTAATGCAAAAGTGGGGCGGGAAGATATATTCAAACCAACAATAGGCAAATTCAAACTTCATGAAGATAGTAACGACAGTGGGTTTAATTAATCACCTTTGCCACATCTCATTGTTAAGAGCACAACATATTAGCATATGGATATTCATAAATACACCTGGATGTCATCAGATGGCGAAACTCGAAACCAGATATATCACGTATTAGTGGAAAAACGCTGGTACAGTAGCATCATTAATGCTAGATCAGTTAGAGGGACAAATTACAATTCGGATCATCATCTGGTCAGGGTGAAAATTAGACAATGGCTATCGCTTATGAGAGGAACAAACGCTAAAGATAATTCTGAAAAAAATTGATTTAAAAAATTTGAAAAACGATGCAATGCGGCAAGAATACCAAATTAAAATTGCTAATAGATTTGAAGTACTGAAATCTTCAGATGACAATGTGGCAAATGATGAAGAAACTATTATAAATAATGAATGGAAGGCTATAAGAGATAAAATTAAATTGTCGGCATCAGAAAGCATTGGTTATTTAAAAAAGAGGCAAAACAAGAATGGTTTGATGAGGAATGTGCCGACATTGCAAAGAAAAGAAAGCTAGCAAAAATGAAATGTTTACACGAGCCAAATGAGGTAAATTTGGAGCAATTGGGTAGTATCAGACGGGAAACCACGAGGTTAGTAAAGACTAAAAAGAGGGAATATTTGAGACAGAATATTACTGACTTTTTAAGTGAATACCAAAAATAGGTACATTACAGAATTATATCAGGGAATTAGGATAGAGAAGAAAGGGTTTCAGGCTAGAACAAACATAATTAAGAATAAAAATGGGGATATGATTGCAAATTCCAGGGTATATTAAATAGATGGAAAAGTTACTATAATCAGCTAATAAATGTACATAAAGAGCAGGATATTGAAGAAGATAATTCAGACAGCAGAAATGCTAATTGCAGAATCGACTGCATTAGAGGATGAAATGACGATAGAAAAATTGAAGCTGTATAAAGCATCAGGTTCAGATGAGATCCCAGCAGAACTAATAATATCAATCAGGGGGAGAAAAATTGATGGACAAAATACGACAATTGCTTAATATGATTTGGAATAAAGAAGCTCTTCAGATGAATGGAAAGAATAGAATATTGTACCAATTTATAAGAAAGGAGATAAAACTGATTGCAACAAATATAGGGGCATCTCATTACTTTCAACTTCGTACAAAATTCTAACAAATATATTAGTAAGCAGACTTACTCCTTATATTGATGACATTCTAGGAGATCATCAATGTGGATATACAAGAAACAGATCTACAACAGATCAGATTTTTAGCTTAAGACGGATTTTAGAAAAGAAATGGGAATATAATGGTACTGTACATCAATTATACGTAGACTTCAGAAAAGGCATACAATTGATTTAAGAGGGAGAAGTTAATATAGTATCCTGCTGGAGTTCGGAATTCCTAAAAAGTTAGTTAGACTTATACGAATGTGTCTAAATGACACAAGGAGTGGGGTGTGCGTAGGCAAACAGTTTTTGGATACTTTTGAAATCCACAATGGGTTGAAGCAAGGAGAGGCACTATCTCCTACACTATTTAATTTTGTACTAGAGCATGCCATCAAATCTTTAGAGGATGAAAAAGACCTACAACTCAATGGTATTAATAAGTTGTTAGTTTAAGCTGATGATGTAGTACTATTGGGCGATAGCGAGGAGATACTGAAGGCCAACACGCACACACTACTGAGTAACACTAAGAAATTGAGACTGGAAGTCTTCTTCTTCTTCTTCTTAAACATAACTTGTAGGATTTTCATCCTGTTGATTTCCAAAATCACTTCTCGGAGGAAAACGTATTGGATATGCATTCACTGTCTAACCATCTGTTGGCTGGTCTTCCTCTTGGTCTTCTCCCGTCCATTGGTCTATCTTCTTGGTTCTGCAAGACAACCCATCTAGCAGAGACAACTCCAAAATAAAACGGGGCAGGCTGAGCTCTGGAGCTGGGTGAAGGCAATCGGCCTAGGAAGGAAAGCCCAAATAATAAACCCGCCATGAAAACGGGCTAGCAACCTACTTCAAGGTGTATCTTATATATTGCTCGCAGTCCCAAGGATCAAGCATCGGATCAAAGACGGACTGGAAGTAAATATCAATAAAACTAAATATATGGTCACACATAGAAATACATTATATAAAGGAAGTGGACAGCTAATGACAAATGAGGGAAATTTTGAGGAAGTGGCAGAATTCAAATACCTAGGAACAATAATCACAAAGAGAAATGAGATGCACAAAGAAATTAAACATAGGCTCAATTCTGGAAATGCGTGCTATTATGCATTACAGAGACTCTTCACGTCCCAACTCCTTTCAAAAAACGTTAAAGTGAAAATATATAAAACTATTATTCTACCAGTTATATTATATGGATGCAAAACATGGACTCTTACTTTAAGGGAGGAAAGGAGATTACGAGTATCTGAGAATAAAGTCCTTAGGAAAATGTTTTGACCAAAGAGAGATGAACAGACATGTGAATGGAGAAGACTAGTTAATAGTGAACTATACTGTCTTCATAGAAAGCCAGATATAATGAGAACAGATAAGTCTCATAGACATGTGGCACGAATGGGGAGTGAAACGTGAATGGCAGCTTCTTGTAGGAAACCCAGAGGGAAAACGCCCAGTTGGTAGACCAAGAATGAGGCGGGAGAATAACATTAATTATGATTTGAGGGAACTATATTATACAGGGGATTGGAAAACATTGGTTCAGGATAGGGATGTATGGAGAGCTCATGTCCGCGCGGGCATGAAACTATGGATTCGATAGTGGCAGTGAGTTAGTTATCTTGCAAATAAGTTAATTAAAAATCAGTCATTAACTAATAATTTGTATATAACAACTAATTAAAGTGTCTCACATCAATTATGCAGACCAACATATCTTAAAATTATTAATTTTACACATGTGGATGGACTTGAGGCCCTCGACGATATTCAGACTATCCAGACAGCATTGGAGTAGTAATATTTATCTTTATCATGTGAGAAAGAATGGTGAAATAGTGAGTTCCAAATTTTTGCCATTTTTTTTCGCATTCTAGATCACTGTGGGATGCGTGGAGATATTATGTCCACGCAGCCATTATCATATGGTTCGATAGAACAGTAAGTTAATAATAATAATAATAATAATAATAATAATAATAATAATAATAATAATAATAATAGTGAAATCCTTCTTAGCATGGCCAATCTCTTCCCTAGTTTTATTACCCATATGTACGTATAATGAATGTTTGGTAACAGGAGGCTTTCCAAAGATATGGAATATTGTCATTATTCCTTAACCAAATCAGGAAAGAAATTCAGTACAGAAGTTTAATAGTACCGCCCCATAAGCCTACTTAATTAGGGAAAGTACTTGAAAAATTAATGATCGACTAGTAATATACCATATTTATTCAAATAACTTGATGACTTCAAATTAATACAAACTTACTGCCAAAAAGGAACATTGGATGCTGCAATGGATGTTAAAAGTTTAATTCTTCAAAGCTTGGAAGAAATGTGTAGTCATGGTCAGCCTCGATGTATGAGGTGCATTTGAAGTAGCTTGGTGGCCGAATGTACTCCATAATTTGAGATAAATGAAATGCCAAAAAAAAATAAAAATAAAAAAAAAACTCTACAAATTCAGTTACAGATATACAGATATGCATCTCTAAAAACAAATGTACTCGAAAAAGTTAATTATTATGAGTAGGATTTTTGTGACTGTCTCATATTTGTAGTTTTATTGCAGACCATGGTTGCAGCATTCTACTATCTAACTGTTGAATTGGCGGTTGGCAAAAATTCCAAATCAATTTTTTTTTCTTTTTGCCCAGGAATTTCAAAATTCATTACTTTCTCTTTATTCTTGTGGATTTAAATTTTCTCCCAAATTGTGAGTTCCTTAGATTTATCCGTTTCAATAATTTGACCTTTGTTTCAATTCTGTGTTTTTCTAACCATGCACGTGCAGCTTTTGCAGATTTTTCTATTTCTCCATTTTTAACAATTTTAAGTTGTTCTTTCAATTTTGTATTCAAAGTTCCTTTTTTGTTTTTCCTATGTATATATTTTTATACAATCTTTACAATCAATTTGATAAATCCACTGATTTGTTGCCTTCAACAATCTTTACATTTTTGTTGTTTTAATTAATCTATTCAGGCTGTAATAATTTTTGGTGTTAATTTAATGTTAAATTTGCTCAAAAATTTCTAAACTTATTAAGTGCCAAAGGATGGTATGTACATTTCTTGAAATTTTTACCAATTTCTTGATGTGTCTGAAGAGTACTTCATTTATCACTTTTTGTTTAATGAATCTATTTATTTTCTTAATCATCTTTTCTTTGGAACCATTCTCTTTTGCTACCTTTAATATGTTTTTTTTTTCTCTGTATTAAAATTTTCTCTGCTCATGGGGACGTTCACAAGTCTGTATGATAAACCGTTAAAGACTGCCTGTTTATCTGTACTTGGTCAAAATAGTGATGATCTTTCACCATAAAAATCAACGCGGATATGTGTTCTATTGGGGTAAAATTTCCTGGAGGTAAAATAATCCCCCATTCAATTCTCCAGGCAGGGAATCCAAACCAAAGGCTCAAACACAAGAACATGTTTTAGGAACATGGAATGTTAAGACATTATATAATAGTCAGCACACTTAGAGCTGCCTAATGCGGGGAAGAATAGGAATTATGATATAAATAATCCCGTGGATATAGTAGCTTTAGAGGAAGTTAGATGGCCAGGAAGAACTTAGTCAGGAATCAGGAAGCTTTGCATTTTACTACAGGGGTGCAGCAAGACCTGAATTTGGAATGGGGTTTTTAGTCTGAAGAAGGATCTTATTCGCTATCCGAGATATTAAGTTTGTCAGCAATATGATATAATATATAATTCTAAATGATATACGACATGATTTTGTAATCTTAAATGTACATTGTCCCACAGAAGAAAAGGATACCAATCAAGAATGAGTTTTATGAATAATTACTTACTTACTCACTGGCACTATCGAACCCGCAGGCTCATGGCCGCGCGGACATAAGCTCTCCCTACATCACTATCCTCAGCTAATGCTTTCCAATCATTCCCTGTATAATCTACTTCCCTCAAATCATAGTCAATGTTGTTCTCCCACCTCATTCTTGGTTTACCAACTGGGCGTTTTCCTTCTGGCTTTCCTACAAGAAGCTTCCATGCACGTCTTTCATTGCCCATACGCGCAACATGTCCTGCCCATCGCAGTCTACGAGACTTAACTGTTCTTATTATATCTGGTTTCTTATAAAGACAATGTAGTTTACTATTATCTAGTCTTCTCCATTCACCTGTCTGTTTATCTCTCTTTGGTCCAAAAATTTTCCTAAGAACTTTTTACTCAAAAACTCATAATCTCTTTCCTTCCTTAAAGTAAGAGTTCATGTTTCGCACCCATATAATATAACTGGTAGAATAATAGTTTTATATATTTTCAGTTTAATGTTTTTTGAAAGGAGTTGGGACATCAAAAGTCTCTGTAATGCATAATAGCACGCATTTCCAGAATTGACCATATGTTTAATTTCTTTGTGCATCTGATTCCTATTTGTAATTATTGTTCCTAGGTATTTGAATTCAGCCACTTCCTCAAAATTTCCCTCATTTGTCATTAGCTGTCCATTTCCATTATATAATGCATTTCTACGTGTGACTATATATTTAGTTTTATTGATATTTAGTTCCAGTCCTAATTCCTTAATGTTATTCAATAGTGTGTGCGTGTTGTCCTTTAGTATCTCCTCGCTATCGGCCAATAGTACTACATCATCAGCATAAACTAACAGCTTATTAATACCATTGAGTTGTAGGCCTTCCTCATCCTCTAAAGATTTGATGGCATGTTCTAGTACAAAATTAAATAGTAGAGGAGCTAGTGCATCTCCTTGCTTCAACCCATTCTGGATTTCAAAGGTGTCCGAAAACTGTTTGCCTACACGCACCCTACTCTTTGTGCCATTTAGACACATTCGTATAAGTCTAACTAACTTTTTAGGAATTCTTAACTCCAGCAGGATACTATATAACGTCTCCCTCTTAATTGAATCATATGCGTTTTAAAGTCCACATATAGTTGATGTATAGTACCATTATATTCCCATTTATTTTCTACAATTTGTCTTATACTAAAAATCTGATCTGTTTCTTCTAAATGCACATTGATGATCTCCTAGAATGTCATCAATACTCCGTATAGGGAGTAAGTCTGCTTACTAATATATTTGTTAGAATTTTGTACGAAGTTGAAAGTAATGAGATGCCCCTGTAGTTGTTGCAATAAGTTTTATCTCCTTTCTTATAAATATGTACGATAATCAATTCTTTCCATTCATCTGGAAGAGGTTATTTTCCCCAAATCATACTAAGCAACCGGCGTATCTTGTCCATCAATTTTTCTCCCCCTTATTTTATCAGTTCTGCCGGGATCTCATCCGAACATGAAGCCTTTGGCATGGGTTCCCTGAAGTAGTCCCCGCCCGGAGAACCGAATGGAGGCTATTTGACCTCCGGAAAATTTTACCTCAGTTGAACCCATGTCCGCATTTCTTGACGGCTGCATTTTTACGGCGAAAGATTGTCACTCCTTCGACCAAGGTACTTTTTTCGTCTGGCTTATCACCTTCGACCAGTCCGGCAGCAATGCTACCGCCGGCATAACTCTCGGGATCATTTAAGCACGCAAGCCACTCCATCATAGAAAAAATGCCTTAGGAGATTTTAATGCAAAGGTGGGGCAGGAAGATGTATTCAGGCCAACAAAAGGCAAATTCAATCTTCATGAATATAGTAATAACAATGGGGTTAAATTAGTCACATTTGCCACATCAAATAATTTTATTGTTAAGAGCACAACATTTCAACATGAAGATATTCATAAATATCCAGATGGTGAAACTCAGAACCAGATAGATCATGTATTAGAGGACAAACACTTGCACAGTAGCATCATCAATGTTAGATCAGTTAGAGGGACAGACTTCAATTTGGAAATATCATCTGGTCAGGGTGAAAATCAGACAATGGTTATCACTAGAGCGCGGAATTTTATGAAATTTCATGTTTTAAACTATAAGTCGGAGAGCATTGCGACAAAGTATCTTCACGTTTTATGAAGTGTAGAATTGAATGGGACCAAAAAAAATTTCATATTTCATAATATTTTGACAAAAAGTTCATATTTTAGCAAATATTTCATATTGCTTCATATTTTCAACATTTAAAAAAAATATATATATATTTTTTTCCAATAACACTTCTAGGAATTTGTTAAAATATTTTTTGAAGTGACTGTACCTCTGTAAGTTTTTGACATTGTAAATCGTAGACAAGTGGAAATTCTGCAGAATTCCTTTCTGAACAAAATAAATACCGTTAACCGGCAATAACAGCAAGATGAGTCAAGAGATGGATGGGGTTTATCCGTAACTTGGCCCGCTGGAACGAGAACATGATGAACTGATGACAGAATGATAAGTTTAAGGACAATAGTAGATTAGTGACCACCCACTCTTACCTAGACAATTTCTTCACTTTGCTTGTGTACATACATACTTCTTGTTGTTACTAGTGAAAAACAAGATGCCAAAAACTGGAGTTCGTGATTGGATTTCAGCATTTAAATGCTACACCAGGGAATGTAAAATAGTGTTTTGCACTTACTGTAGTAAAGAGGTATGTTCATTTTATATTTGAAATATATTTAAAATAACTAAATAATGTTCTTTCTTAGCCTACATTTTATAAATTGCAATCTCTTGTGTCAAAATTAAATTGTTCCTATAACTCGATTTTTATAGGTATCAGCAAATACCAAAAATAAAAAACCACAACTCAATTATTATTAAATTTAATGTTATTGTTACATGTACATACGCCGTAGCGTAGTGGTTAAGGCACTGCGCTACAAGTCGGAAGGTCGAGGGTTCAAGTCCCGGTGGGGTCAGGATTTTTAAACTGACCAAAACCTTCTGGCGGCACTATGGCCTTGGGGTCGACTCAGCCTCTAATGGAAACGAGTACCAGACGCTTGTTTTGGGTAAAGGCGGCCGTCACGCAGGGCTGACAACCCGGCTGACATCAAGTGCCGATTGTCAAGAAAAAGTGGGAGCCTTAACCTCCTACTACCCCAAGGGCCTCCTGAGGCCTGTAGTGGGATCACTTTTACATATATTGAAGCTCAGTATATTTATGCAATGTAAATAGCTACCATACCAAACTGTACATCGTCTCAATTTTTGTCAGTCCTATATTTCATGGAAAGCTTTCTGTTTTGGTTATGTATTGTTTCTTGGATTTCATAATTAAATATAATTGAATAAATAATTAATTCTTTTTTATATACGTATATCAATACCAACAACTAATTTAAGGTTATTGCTACATATACAATTACTGGAAGATAAATTATATTTGAAATGTTAAATTAATAATAAAAAAATTACTGGAGTTTGATATCTTTATGCAATGAGAATAGTAATCATGCCAAATTGTACCTAATCTAAATTTTTAGTGCTATATTTCATGCAAGTCTGTTTGTTTGTTTTGGTTGCTATGTTTTGTTCCTTGGATTTTGAAATTCATAATTAAATATCAATTAATAAATTAATGGATTGTTGGATTGTGTTTTATATATATATATATATTCCAGTAGACATTATCTATTTATTAACAATATTTCAAATCGTAAGCATGATCTTTCTACGGGCATGGAATTAATGAAAAGCTAATTAAAATAAGAAATATACTGAATATCTTGACTTTTTGAACCACAAATAAGGTCTACTTGTCTCATTTACATGCTGTTGGATCCTATATATTATACCGAATGTATGTATATGAAAATATATGTAATAACGTTAATAAATAATAGCTTCATAATATTTTCGTGTTATAATTTTCATATTTTTCATATTTTCTTATTTTGATTTCATATTTTGGTAAAATTTTCTTCATATAAATCCTCGCTCTAGTTATCACTTATGAGAGATACGAATGCTAAAGATGATTCTGAAAATTTTGAATTAAAAAACTTGAGAAATGATGAACTGCAGCCAGAATACCACATCAAAATTGCTAATAGATTTGAAGTACTGGAATCTTCAGATGAGAATGTGGCAACTGAATAGGAAACTGATATAAATAAAGAATAGGAAGCCTATAAGAGATATTATTAAATTGCCAGCATGAGAAAGTGCTGGTTATTTAAAAAAGAGGCAAAACGAGAAATGGTTAGAAGAGGAATATGCTGCATTATAAAGAAAAGGTAGCTAGCAAAAAGAATTGGTTACACGAGCCAAATGAGGTAAATTTAGAACACTTTAGTATTAGATGAGAAACTGTCACGTTATTAAAGAGTAAAAAGAGTGAATATTTGAGAGAGAAGATTAATGATCTTGAAATGAAAGCAAAACAAAGGAACATCAGAGAATTATATCAGGGAATTAGAATAGAGAGCATCAGGCTAGAAGAAACATAATTAGAAATGAAAATGTGGATACGATTGCAGATTCCAGGAGTATATTAACTAGATGGAAAAGTTAATGTAATCAGTTACTAAATGTACATGCATAACAGGATATTGAATAGGACAATTTATAGACAGCAGAAATGCTAGTTACAGAACCAAATGCATTAGAAGTTGAAATGGCGATAGAAAAATCAAAGATGTATAAAGCATCTGGTTCAAATGGGATTACAGCAGAACTAATAAAATCAGGTGGACAAAAATTGATGGACAAGATATGTCGGTTGGTTAGTATGATTTGGGAAAAAGAAGCTCAGGGGTCCCCATCTAGGGGATATGTGGATGACGACCACAAGGTGCCCAAGCTGAGCAAAACATTGCTTCCACTTACTTGTGTTTTGCTCCTTACTTTTAACTTTAACCGATCTGGTATTTTTTTCTTTCTGCCACTTACTTATACTAGACTCTTTTAACTTTACTATCTAACCTCTCTTCGTTAACTCTTGTATTTTCGACCCCAATGCTATTAGGGCATCAGAGGACTAGGGAGTCTTTCCTTTCTTCTATTTCTTCTTTCCTTTATTTTCTTTTCTTCTCCAGAAAAGCCTGACCAGAGGCTATAAGATGGCAGCCCCATCACTGGTCTTGCCTTCCTTTGACAGCAACCAATCGAAGGGACTATTATTATGGTTTCAAGTCTTATACGAGAATTTCCCAGAAAATCTCTGGGCCGTCCTAAGGAACTCTGGAGCGAAAATGTTCTATAGGATCGTAACAGACCTTGGCCTAATACTTGGAAGGAAGAAGAAGCTCTTCCAAATGGGAAAAAATTATTATCGTACCAATCTATAAGAAAGGAAATAAAACTGATAGCAGGAATTACATGACATCTGATCACTTTCAACTTTGAACAAAATTCTAACACATTAGCAAGCAGACTTACTCCCTATATTGATGACATTCTATGGGTCATCAATGTGTATTTAGAAGAAACAGGTCTACAACAGATCAGATTTTTAGTATAAGACAGATGAAAAGGCATACAATTCAATTAAGAAGAAGTTTGGGATTCCTAAATAGTTAGTTATACTTATACGAATGTATCTAAATGGCACAAAAGGAGGACGCTTGTAGGCAAACAGTTTTTGGATACTTTTGAAATTAACATTGGGCTAAAGCAAGGGTGCTCTATCTCCTCAACTATTCTATTTTGTACAAGAGCATGCCATCAAATCTTTAAAGGATGAAGAAAGCCTACAACTCAATCAATAAGCTGTTAGTATATCTGATGATGTAGTATTATTGGGCCAACACACACTCTATTGAGTAACACTAAGAAATTGGGACTGGATGTAAACATCAATAAAACTAAATATATAATGGAAATGGACAGCTTATGACAAATGAGGGACATTTTGTGGAAGTGGCTGAATTCAATTACCTACGAACAATTATCACAAATAGGAATGAGATACACAAAGAAATTAAACATTTTCTGGAAATGCATTGTACCATGTACGCGTAATTTTTGGAACTTTTGTGTTGCCCGTATGTCTATGGAGATTAGTTACGTCTGTGTTTCTCCGATCCTTTCTCCTTTGTATCCGCTAGTTTCCGAACTCACCTTTCTCCCACTCTCCTCTGCGCGCACGTACTGTGCGAAAGAGGAGGTCCGTTCCCGGCGACACGAAACGTTAAGCAGACAGGGTTCTGGCTTCGTAATAGACTGGAAGTCTTCCTGAGAAAGGAAGATACTTTCTCCTACAGTGGCGATGTGGTCATTACTTCAATATTTTGTTAGTCATGTTTAAGGAACTAAGAGTTAAGTGTTGTCTTTGTGTGAGTGATATAGTTGAAATGTTTTCTAGTATGAAATACTTAATTATTATTATTATTATTGTTTCTCAGATCAGTTGCAGGTGTATCTCTAAGAGATCAAAAGAGGAGTCAAGATATCAGAGATGAACTACAACTCTATAATATAAACGAGAGAATACACACAAATAAACGTAATTGGTTTGAACATATACAAAGAATGCCAAATAACCGTTTATCAAAACAGCTGCTTCATTATAGGCCTCTAGGCCGAAGAAATGTAGGAAGACCAAAACGTCGTTGGAAAGACGACCTGCACTTGCAGCATATAGTGCACCAGGGAGCGGAACGGGTCAAACAGGCTCATACCTTGAAGAAGATGATGATGATTGTTGTTAAAGGAGAAAGTATTATAAATATTATGTTAACCTTCATCATTGTTTTTGATAATTTCTCATATAGCCGATATTTTGTTACTTTAACTTACATGACTATTTTCATTAAATCTCACTTATTTTAATTAATCCTTGTGATTAATTATTATTTATTGCAAGCATTGAGTATTTAGAATATTATAATCTCCTCTCTCATGGTTTCGTTAAATACCTCGCTACGGCCGGTTGTACCAACTCGGTATAAGTTCGTAAAACACGCTACCTCATGTATTCAGCCAAAGTTGCGTTGTACCACGACAGTAGAACACCTAACCAGGAGTGTAAACTCGGTAGACTTTGTATGGTCATTCGAAGCCTGATATTTGAGAGATATTCGTGTTAACTTCCCAAAATTGCAGCTGGAAACATGTCTAGAAATTTATGTCTCGATTCCGATAGTGACGACGAAGTATTATATGATGTTTCTAAAGACCCGGAAACAGAAAAATCAGGGGAAGACCTGATCATACAGAAAATTATGATGAAGAAGAATTTTTCGTCCGGTTTCGCTTTGATCACATCAAACGAAAAGGTAAGATTTTAACATTTTTCGTTTGTATTTAATTATTTCCACAATTATTGTTTAATATTTGTAGGTGATTGTTCATTTTTATTTAAAGAGGTATGATCACGAATTAGCGTTAATACACACATTTGTACCGGTAGCTTCGTTAGATAATATATTTTATAATTAGGATACAAATTAAAATCTTCTAGGAAAAAGTGTGCTTTTCAAAGCATAATTGCTAATATCTTTACATATTTAATATCCACTATTATAACTTAACGAAAGAACATAAAAGTGTAAATTTTGAGGTTATATTATAATGCCATTAAATTCAAATCTTGAATTACAATGTTGGTTATGTGTATTATGTTGTGATGCCATAACTTTATTTTTTAAACTGTCATTAAATTGATACATTATTATTATTATTATTATTGATAAGAATATATTATCCATAACATAACAAATTTTTTTTCATTATTCTACAGAAAAATCAGAGGGAGACCAGTTCATCTTGAAGAATATATGGAAGATTATTTCGTCTGGTTTCGCCTCGGAAAAGAAACTATTACGTTCAATCTGGATACGATCCTACATCAATTGAAACATAAAACGACAGAAAGGTAAAATTTTAACACTTTTCATTGTTATTTTGTTATTGCCACAATCATTGTCCAAAATTTGTAGGTAGTGTTACATCATTCTTATTTAAACATGTAAGAGCTTGCATTGGCATTAGTAGGCCTACTGTATTGGTAGCATAATTAGGTAATCTATTTTATATTTAGGAAACAAATTAATAAAAATAGTCTTCTATCCAAAGTGTAATTGCGTGGCCTATATGTTACATATCCACAAAAATGTATCAAAATAACATTGAAGTGTAAATTTTGAGGCTATATTACAGTGCCATAATCATAAAACTTAAGTTATAGTAGTGGTTATGTTATGAACCTAAAACATGCAAGGTCGAATATGTTGTAGTACCATAACCTCAAAATTTATATTTAACTTCCAATTTTTCAAACTGTTATTAAATTCATACATTACTATTAAAAAGCATTGGCTATTCTATGCCAGTAGTCTACATATGCTTATTTTATTTCATTAGCTGAGAAAATGGGCAGGTTAGTGTACTCTAGATTAGTTTATATTTATTGGATAATCTGGTGCACCATAAGGAAAAGTTGGCTATTCTGTTTGAACAGTGACTAATGTAGGTTAAAAAAACTGACACGTAGTACAGAACGCTTTGGAGAAACCTCAGTTTGTGACTTGCCATGAAATTTTCTGGCTCAACTTTAGCCATTTGATTTTCCATACTATATTCTTGTAATCCTGTTGCTCTACATTCTTCTTCTCTCTTTACTAACTTTAGTACTGTTTTAAACATTTTACAATTAGACTTGTAACATTTTTTTCACAATTATGAAATACATGTGCGAACGCTTAAAGAAATTTCTACAAGATGGCAAAGATATCTGTGAAAATTAAACATTCAAAAGTATATTTTTAGAAATGGATGTTCACTCACTTCATTTTGTTAGGTTCCGATTGGACAAATTAATGTACATCAGATTAGTGTATGCTCCATTAAATAATATGCAAATAATTTAATTTGTTAGGTTAGGAAGGGGAGAGTTGGTGTATATCCATTTCTAATAAATGTTTGGGAATGTATTGTGAAGATTGGTCATACCAACTTCACAGCTACATGCTTCCATTTAGTGACAACTCTTTACATTTTCTGTAGAACTTCACATATATGTGATTCCATCTATTGACAACTCTGTAAACTTTTGCTCATGTGCATATTTTCCTGTAGGACATAAAAATTAAGGGAAGGTAAACTAAAGTTTTTCCTACATAACAGTTGTGTGGATGTGCAAGGCTTATGAACTTACTCGATAGATGATAGGACTATCTGTGCTGTCGGAATAATCAATCTTCACAATAAGTTCCCAAACATGCTTTTAAAGAATCAATGTACACTAACTTGTAATGAAGTAAATAATTTATTATTCGATAAACTATAGAGTAATTTGGTATACAATAACTTTTCCATCTTAACTTAACAAAATAAAATAGTAGTTATATGGTGAAAGATTGTCATACCGATAGCACAGTTAGTCTTGCCATATATTGCCATGCACATATGCACTACAGTTGTATAGAACTTAGAAGAAATGATTGAGAGATTTTGCATACATAGATAAATATATAAGAATTGTAAAAAAAAATGTTTTAAGAGTCATTACAAAATGTTAAAATAGTAGGAAATGTTAGTAGAAATTGAAAAAGTAAATAGTGCAAAAGTGTATAATATTAATGTTTTATGGTATAGCATGATGGGTCATAAACTATAGACAGCCAACAGAGATTTATGCAACTTTCATTGTATATTTTATAAATGCTGACCTTTATTACAGCATAAGTCAGTTTTGACTATTGCCATAACTTCACAGTGAAAAAAAAATTGGAGATTTTATGCCTCTAGTCCACCTGCATTAGTCACTGTTCAAACAGAATAACCAACTTTTCCATATGGTGCACTGCAAGTTTATGTACACTGATTAGTTTATTGGATAATATGGCTTACCATAAAGAAACCTCTAGTATAATTGAAAGCGTATTAACAAGAAATGCAATAAATATAGCAACTTAACGTTTGTATGCAATCGCCCAAAATGTTGTATTTGTATAACATGTTCTGGTATGAACTGTGAAAACATTATATGAGAATAAGAGGTGAGTTGTAATCCAATACACCCATAATGAGAATAATGAAACTTGTTTATGCAGTGATCATGAATAAAATAATGTGTACCAGTAACTGAAAGGTAATCAGAAAGGCATTATAATTTATAAAGTATATGTAACATATCAATAGTTGCTATTCATTGCGTATTTTATGGAATTTTCTTTTTGTTTTTATTATAGATGAAAATAAAATTTTACTCCTAAGCTTATATTTCTGAGAAATTACAATGTTATTAAAGTAGTAGAACCTACTGAAAAATATAATGCATTTGTTCTATAGTCTATATTTGATGGTGAATAAATATTAGTCACTTTTGATTATGTGATAAAATCATATATATTACTTTTTTTTCTAGAATGCTTGCTGGGATATTACAACATTGCTTCATTCCCAGATGTCACTGAAGACTTAGTCTGCACACACATGAAGACCAATTTTTCAGGAGAGCCCAATGCTGAGGAACATACGAGGAATAAAAGCATGTGATGTGCAGTTGAAATTTTTTTATATTGTTTTAGGATCTAACACATGACTAGACAATATTTAACAATTGTGCATTGAAAACTCGGTTTGAACAGGGGTCAATGTTCTTTACTGTAAATGGAATGGAGAGTCAATCATTATTTCAAGTGATATGGTCCATAAGAGCCAGGATCTCCTGACATATACATCCAATTTTGATTCCCCAACCCCTGTCAGTTTCTATTATTATTTTATGAACTGTACATAACCACTGATTTAATACATTGTCTTGTATATCAGCAACTTCAGTTTTCACCAATGTAGACAGATTTTTTTGAAGCGGTAATAGTATTTTAAAATACAATAGGAAGTATCATTAAGAGGTTTGTTTAATAATTAAGACATTTTGTCTGTACATTCTTACCTCTTATGGTTGTTTTTTGTCGAACATATGTTTCAAGGCTTCTGAGTCCCATCGTCATGGATTACAGACTGTAATCCATGACGATGGAGGCTCAGAAGCCTTGAAACATATGTTCGACAAAAACAACCATAAGAGGTAAGAATGTACAGACAAAATGTCTTTCTGAGCCCCATCGTCAGTGATTACAGACTGTAATTCATGACGATGTGGCTCAGAAACCTTGAAACATATGTTCAACAAAAACAAACATAAGAGGTAAGAATGTACAGACAAAATGTTTTAATTACTGTAATAATGTATTCTGCAGCTAATTTTCATTAAGTCTTAACAAAGCCTTTACCTGGATGGGAAAGGCCCATTAAATGTTAGTCCAATTTAGGCTTGAGATTATATTATGAGCCTGAAAATCTTCAGACTCGGAACCCATGGCTTTAAGTTCCTCCCAGAGGACTTTTTGTTTTCTAGGATTCATCCATCCCAAATAATATATCGACCCCAGCCAGATTTCAACTCTTGGCTCTTGGGACAAGGAACTTAAACCCCAGACCACAAGCCGGATATTGACATATATACTATTTTATTCATTTTGTTAGAATCATATAAACAGAATTCAGTAGTTTATGTTTTTCTCTTCAAGTTTTATTAAGCATTGTGCCACAAAAATAAAAAATAGGATGACTGCAAATTAAATTTCCTTGTGAGAAAGTAAGTAAATTGTTCCAGGTAACTGCCATTAATAATATTCACAAATGCAATCCTAATAGGCAGGTTGTCATTCTATTTATCAAATGTTTGTCTTGTACTATTGGTCAAATTATGTGTAGTTTTACTGTACAGACAAATATTGTAAAAGCATTATAAATTCTCACATGCCTGTGCTGCACCCCCCCCTTCTAGCCACTATTATGCCATGACTTATTTGTTATAGTTAGAAATCCAAAGATTCATTCATTTACCTATAATGCATATAAATTATCTGAAATGTATTTATACATCTGCAAAAATGTGTTTATTTAAAGTTTTATTTGTAATATAGACCACGGCTATGGTCTTGGGCTAGCATCGCTGCTTTATATGCAAAGGGTCTGAGTTTGGTCCCCAGTCATGACAGATTTCCTGGGTGATTGTTTTATTGGTGGTTTTTCTGAACCTGTAGGACAAATGTTAGGAAACTTTAAGGCCCAAACAATCTGTGATCATCATCATATTCACCAGGTTTAGTATGAATGTGTGAGTGAATTGTGCATTTTTCTTAAATATTTGTGTTGTCTTGGGGAGCCCAGGATTGGACGTCCTCAGTTAACATGTGTGATCCAATGTTTAAAATTCCTCTCCCAACCTATAAGGTCAGAGGTTAAATTACAATAGAGAAGAGAAGATCTGTATTATATATGTGAGTGTTCCAAAGTCACCTGGTGTACTTTTCATGCTTTGGGTTACATTATATGTAGAAAGATAGCATTAATGTGGTCTGTTTTTATTTTACGTAGGTGATATCTACTTTTATTATGTATAATATAAGCATATTGAATGTCCATTGTATAATTTTTTATAATAAAATAACGTATGAGTAATATGTTTTTATTACATGCAAATAATTAGTACCAATAAATTACTTTTTTTTAATCATTAGGAAGTAACATTATGAGGTTTAATTTAATAACTGAGTTTGTATTTTTTAAACATTCTTGTGAAATGCTGAAGATGGGGCAACAGCCTTGAAACATATCCGACTAAACTATCATATGAGGTAAGGATGTTTAAAAAATACAAACTCAATTATTATGATTTGTCATTTCACAAAGAACTACAGTTTTTATCAATGACAAATTTGTCAAAATTTAGATAGAAAATTTGAGATAATATAATATTATGTTAAAAACATATAAATGTTCAAATTTGTTTTAGCTGCATTATGTTAATTCAAATTCTAAAAGAAATTAATCGTGAAATACAAATGAGAAAACATACAGTGATGGTCTTTAAGTCGGCCATCTAAAATTTACTTTAAAAGCAGTCTTCTAATAGGGGATATCACCTCATCCTGAATACAATTGGAAAATGTTAACGTTCTTCTTCTTTATTAGGAATTTTTCTACAATACTTTACTACAATCCATTGTAAATTTTACTCCTCCTTAAATCCCTATTATCTGCATCACTCTTCTGTTATCCTCTCGACTCTATACTCCTATGCACTCCTTGAATCCACTTTCTTTTGGTCTCCCTTTTCTTCTGTTATCCTCCACTTCAAGATTTAATATCATCTCAGGTATCCTGTCATCTGACATTCTCTTTATGTGACAAAACCATTTCAGTCTTCTTCGATAACTTGTAGAACATTTTGATCATCCATTGCATCTGTGATTTTAGCATATCTAATTTTGTCACTTTTTGAATTTCTAGAAATCCTCCTTGAAAATTGTGTCTCTGTCACCTATAGTTTATGTGCTTGCTCTCTGCTTAATGTCCATGTTTCTGCACCATACAATAGTATAGGGATTTCCAGCCAACCTAGACTCATTTTTGAGAACTAGACTCTGTCTGTCACAAGCCAGGAGAAATGGGGAGTGATGGAGGAGTAACACCTCTTTAAAAAACCAGGGTTCATTCTGGCCTGGATGGTAGTACTTTGTAAGAGCTCCTTGCTGGGATACGGCAACTGCTGCCTTGTAGGGATATGTTGGTTTGTCAAAGCCTAGAGGAAGGACACCTTGAACAAAAAATCATCTGGTCTTCCAGGTTGGGGATTATAACAATGGGTCAGCTCCCCATTTTATGGAAAAAATGAACTATGCTAAAAAAATTGATGTGAAGAAAATATCGTGTGAATATAATTCATTGAAAGCTCATTATTAATACTACTGTGTTCAGGTAAGGTAGTTAGAGCAGAGGTTGTTGTTACTAATTTAACTATCCTTTAAATATGTACAAATTGAAGATTACACTCATATATCAATAGATATCATAGAAAGATTTTAAATTTAGAAAACAATTGTCTTGACAACAAGTTAAGGCCTAAATAGGAAAACATGTTAATATTTTCATACGTGATTGTTGTATTATTAGATTTCAATGGGATACAGGATTTAAATAAACTACTATTCTACCCCTCTGGCACACAGTGACAAGATATATAGCCTTCATTAGATTTATTACATAATGTGAGCAATTACAGGGAATAAGACATTTATAAACTTATCAAAAGCATCGACATTGGTTGGGAAGAGAGAGAGAGAGAGTCATCTTACAGAGGATCAGAATATATAGTCATAGGAATAATATTCCTTTCCAAGTAATTGTGATTGGTTTCAAAGAGTAGTTGTGTGTAGAAATTTCACTATATTATAATATAGTAAAGAGATCTGAACACAGAAAGGACAAAAATTTGATAAAGCGACTTCATGTTGGAAAAAATGAAATAGTACAAAAAAATCATTACTAACTTAAAATTAATAGTAATTAACAGTGAGGTATTTTTATGCAGCTTATTTCTTAATGTGCCTACAGGTAAAAAAAAAATTAGATTCTTATAATTGGTCAGTTTCCAACAAAATAGGCATAGATTACATAGAAAAAAATAACCATATATGTTTACATATAACAGAAGACCATTTACTTGCCTTCAGTCATCTAATGACTATCTTTAAATTAAAAATTCAGTTAATCAAAAACAAATCTTGGGATTATAATAGGGGCCTACTGTAGGCCTACCTGTTTATAACAAATATGAGGAAGTTTGAATTTAATATAATTAAACAGCATCGCATTTCTTTTTAAATGTTGGTGTGTGTACGTGGATTATACCGTACATACATGTCACAAAACTATTAAAACTACGTGTAGGCCTAATTATACTGTATTGTTATAATATTAAACAAACTTGAAAGAATATAAAAATAATATTAAAATGAATAACACGAAAATGGAAGCTGATCCAATTTATTTCAAACTACGTACATCTACACTAATTTATAATATTGAAAATAAACGAAAATATAGTATAAACATTAATGACATCAGAATTTAAAATACTGATGCTGTATGAATAAATAATGAAACCAGACGAATTTTTGCAATGGAAAATAAGAAAACATAAGCAAAATAACGCGTGAATACACAATTCAGCCAACATAATAAGGAGGGAAATTGGAATTTATTACCAACATAACTGATATAATGAGTTACACTCAGTGTAACCAACTAGCTGTTAAAAGTAGCTGGTACAACACATATTGACTCTACACTCCTGGTAGCCTTAAGCGTCAGACAGCTGCCTGGAGATTTAACATGAAGTTCGTACAACCGGCCTTAAGTACAATAAAGTATAGGTCAAAGTATTATTATATACTGGCAGTTGTTTACGGAATGAAGCAAGTCTGCGTAATAACATGGGCCCGGCACACAGAACCTCTGTTTAGATTAAATAGTTATGTTTATCGGTTCTCTAGTTATTTCCTTGTTTACATTCAGCTATAATTGTATCTGTGATATAATATTGAGCAAGAGTAAACTAAAATTCATGGCGATCAGTATAGGCGATATAGATCTATAAATACTCTGTACAGCATACTATCATGCATTACAGGAGCTCGTCATCCAAACTCCTTTCAAAAACATAATGTTGAGTGGTTCCGGGTTATGTGGCCGTGGTCCATAGTTGGTGTTGATACCAGACGTTTCGCCCTCAACTGCGGAGGGCATTTTCAGTGGCGAGTGCTTCTAGGCGTGTTTCCTGGTCGGAAGATCTACTGAGAGTGAGCGCTGTGGACGTAGAGGATGTTGTATTAGTGGAGGGTGCAGGGTGAGTGGGCGTGGCTCTTGCTGATTGGCTAATGGTCGTCTCCTTGTTGTCACTGGTGTTAATGCATTTATTTTCTAGTGTATGAAACCAGGCCTTAGACAGTTTGATACCTTCCTCTTTTCTGTTAATATTTCCCTTATGCTTGTATATTTCTATAGCCTCTCGGTATAATCTAGGGAAATAGTAGGAAGTTGTGGCTAAAACTTGTGTATCGTCGAATATAATCTGGTGTCCATTCATAATGGCATGTTCTGCTACAGCTGATTTATCCATTTCTCCTTGTCTGCAGTTTCTTTTATGTTCTGATAAACGGGTGGCTATACTTCGTTTCGTGGTCCCTATATATGATTTACCACACGAACAAGGAAGTCGATATACGCCGCAAGTGGAGAGAGGTGGCCGAGGATCCTTAGCTGAGCGAAGGCAGTCTTCTATTTTTCTTGTAGGTCTGTAAACTGTTTTTATGTTGTATTTTCGTAGGAGTTTTCCGATACGATCTGTGACTCTTTGTACATATGGTAAGTAGGCTATGCTGGTTGAGGGTGTGTTATCCATTCTGACGTGCTGTCTTCGTGGATGTATGGTTTGTCTTATTTCCTTGGATGTGTAGCCATTTTTCTGGAAACAATTGAAACAGATGGTGTTGTTCTTGTTTAAGGTGTTGTGGTTGGCATAACTTAGTCGCTCTGTCGAACAGTGTCTTAATGACTCCTCGCTTTTGTCTTGGGTGGTGGTTAGAGTCTTTGTGCAGATATCGGTCTGTGTGTGTAGGTTTTCTGTAAACTGTATGTTGAATTTCCCCATTGCCAGTCCTTATTATTTGAACATCCAGGAAAGGAAGTCTTCCATTATCTTCTTTTTCCATTGTGAACTGTATTTTGTTGTGTCTGCTGTTAAGGTGTTGAAGGAAACATTCCAATTCTTCACTGCCATGTCTCCATACTACGAATGTGTCATCAACATAGCGAAACCAATGTTCTGGAGACTTGGGAGCTGTTTTTAGTGCTTCTTCTTCGAATTTCTCCATGAAAAAATTTGCTACTACTGGGCTTAGAGGACTGCCCATGGCTACTCCGTTGGTCTGTTCATAGTAGCTGTTGTTCCATTGGAAGTAAGTAGTAGTTAGTACATGCCTGAATAAATTTGATATTTCTTCTGTGAAAATCTGTCTAATGTAGTCCATGGTCTCATTTACCGGCACCATGGTGAAAAGGGAAACCACATCGAAGCTAACCAGTATTTCTTGAGATGTTACGTTTATATTCCGTAGTCTCTCAATGAAATGTGTCGAGTCTCTGATGTAGCTGTCCGTTTTTCCAAGGAGTGGTTTCAGAAGTCCTGTAAGATGCTTTGCCAGTAAGTAGGTCGGGGAACCGATGGCACTGACAATTGGACGGAGTGGAATGTTGTTCTTGTTTATTTTTGGAAGACCATAGAGTCTTGGAGGTTGAGCTTCGGATACGCGTAATTTCTTCTTAATTTCTTCAACAATGTTATCAAGCAATCGTCCTTGCCAGAAGAAATTAAGAAGAAATTACGCGTATCCGAAGCTCAACCTCCAAGACTCTATGGTCTTCCAAAAATAAACAAGAACAACATTCCACTCTGGCCAATTGTCAGTGCCATCGGTTCCCCGACCTACTTACTGGCAAAGCATCTTACAGGACTTCTGAAACCACTCCTTGGAAAAACGGACAGCTACATCAGAGACTCGACACATTTCATTGAGAGACTACGGAATATAAACGTAACATCTCAAGATATACTGGTTAGCTTCGATGTGGTTTCCCTTTTCACCATGGTGCCGGTAAATGAGACCATGGACTACATTAGACAGATTTTCACAGAAGAAATATCAAATTTATTCAGGCATGTACTAACTACTACTTACTTCCAATGGAACAACAGCTACTATGAACAGACCGACGGAGTAGCCATGGGCAGTCCTCTAAGCCCAGTAGTAGCGAATTTTTTCATGGAGAAATTCGAAGAAGAAGCACTAAAAAACAGCTCCCAAGTCTCCAGAACATTGGTTTCGCTATGTTGATGACACATTCGTAGTATGGAGACATGGCAGTGAAGAATTGGAACGTTTCCTTCAACACCTTAACAGCAGACACAACAAAATACAGTTCACAATGGAAAAAGAAGATAATGGAAGACTTCCTTTCCTGGATGTTCAAATAATAAGGACTGGCAATGGGGAAATTCAACATACAGTTTACAGAAAACCTACACACACAGACCGATATCTGCAGAAAGACTCTAACCACCATCCAAGACAAAAGCGAGGTGTCATTAAGACACTGTTCGACAGAGCGACTAAGTTATGCCAACCACAACACCTTAAACAAGAACAACACCATCTGTTCAATTGTTTCCAGAAAAATGGCTACACATCCAAGGAAATAAGACAAACCATACATCCACGAAGACAGCACGTCAGAATGGATAACACACCCTCAACCAGCATAGCCTACTTACCATATGTACAAAGAGTCACAGATCGTATCGAAAAACTCCTACGAAAATACAACATAAAAACAGTTTACAGACCTACAAGAAAAATAGAAGACTGCCTTCGCTCAGCTAAGGATCCTCGGCCACCTCTCTCCACTTGCGGCGTATATCGACTTCCTTGTTCGTGTGGTAAATCATATATAGGGACCACGAAAAGAAGTATAGCCACCCGTTTATCAGAACATAAAAGAAACTGCAGACAAGGAGAAATGGATAAATCAGCTGTAGCAGAACATGCCATTACGAATGGACACCAGATTCTATTCGACGATACACAAGTTTTAGCCACAACTTCCTACTATTTCCCCAGATTATACCGAGAGGCTATAAGAAATACACAAGCATAAGGGAAATATTAACAGAAAAGAGGAAGGTATCAAACTGTCTAAGGCCTGGTTTCATACACTAGAAAATAAATGCATTAACACCAGTGACAACAAGGAGACGACCATTAGCCAATCAGCAAGAGCCACGCCCACTCACCCTGCACCCTCCACTAATACAACGTCCTCTATGTCCACAGCGCTCACTCTCAGTAGATCTTCCGACCAGGAAACACGCCTAGAAGCACTCGCCACTGAAGATGCCCTCCGCAGTTGAGGGCGAAACGTCTGGTATCAACACCAACTATGGACCACGGCCACATAACCCGGAATCACTCAACATTATGATTACCGGCCGTGAAAGCCTGCATTCAACAATCCTTTCAAAAACGTTAAATTGAAAATACGTAAAACTGTTATTTTTTCAGTTATATTATATGGATGCAAACCATGGACACTTACCTAAGGGAGGAAAGGAGATTACAAATATTTGAGAATAAAGTTCTTAGGTCATTTTTTTGGGACAAAGGGAGATAGACATGTGAATGGAGAACACTTCGTAACAGCGAGCTACATTATCTTTATACGTCTTTTTTATATATAATAAGAACAGTTAAATCTCATAGACTGCATTTGGCATGAATGGGAAATGAAAGATGTGCATGGAAGCTTCTTGTAGGAAAACCAGAGGGAAAATGTCCAGTTGGTAGACCAGAAAGAGATGCGAGAATAATATTACCCATGATTTGAGGGAAGATGATTCGAAAACATTAGCTCAGGATAGGCATGAACCTATAGGTTCAATAGTGCCAGTGAGTTAGTTATGAAAAAACAAGATTATATCTTTCAAAAATACACACGGATGGAATCAAGATGAGATCCATAGTTAATAGTATTGGCTCTCCATGTTATAATTTGGCAGAATGACTTAGAAAAAAATAATTATTTCCCACAATTTAATAACAAAGGTACTGAAAGTCATTAAAATTAGTCAAAGAACTGAGTAATATCTCACTGGAAACTAATGACTGATAGGTTTCTTTTGACATTGTATCTTCGTTTACTAGTATTTCGATTGACAAGATGTTCATATAAAAATAATTTCCTTAAAATTAAAAACACAAACATAGAAAAGTATATTAGTCTAACAAAACTTTGTGTCAACAACTCTCTTTTCACTTTTAACAGAAAGTTTTATAAACAGATCTCAGGTTTGGTGATGGTTAATCCACTTTCTCCATTATTGGCTAATTTGCTTATCATCATCATCTCCTTTATCTCCTATTGGGAGAATAGGGCCACAAAGCGTCACTAACGGATCCTATTCTGAGCCAACCTCTTCATCTCATGGGTTATCTGGAATGTCACATCACCTTTGCTTACCCATGGATTTTTAAGTGTTGCTATAGATAGAGGTCATTTCACTAAGGAAGAAGCATGGCCTACAAAACTCGCTCAGGTAAACGTAGGGTCTTGGGGAAACGATCCCTATCAGCAGGCTTTGTCCGTATCTGCAAAATCATGGTTACTAGTCGTAATGAAATTATTAACCCTGAATAGGAAATGATTATAATAACTATGTATCACGTTAAATTCCTTAAGGGCAGCTGGTACTAATTTCCTTGCAATTTGGTTTAAAAATAGGACATACAAAAATAATTATTTTTTCAGCTTATTCTTAAGTTATGTGTATGAAAATTATGTCACTAATTAAACAAGTCTTCCTGAACATAATGACACTTTGGTTAATTTTTTGGATATATTTCTTTATGAGTAATTTAAAATACAAAAAAAAAATCCATTATGTTAAAAGCATGGTCTTGGTACAATTTTTTCACAAACTACTTATCGAATTGTTTCCAAAATTTAGTATGTTATTGCCCATGGTTCATTTGACAATAATAAGGTTTGCTTGTGTTCAGATATGGATTGTAATCTATTTTTAAAAAATTCAAAGACCAATTTTTTTTGTTAAAAATGTTGCATAATTTCTTTTTTAATTTCAAACACTATCAATAGCACAAAGATAAATTTAACTTATTATTATAGAGCTCTTTAAACTGCATATCCATGCCAAAAATAATTCTCCTATCTTTCATAGTTTCAGAGAAAAGTGTACCAAAATATTAAAAAATACAAGTTATGGGAAAATGCAAAAAAAAAAAAAAAAAGAGTGCACATTAGGAGAACACAGAGACGCCATTTTTAAAAATAAATTTTTATGGGTTTAAATGTCCAAAATCGACAAACTAATATTACACATCGATAAAATATACCTTACTGGATTTTTTCAAGCAAAAAAAAAAATTAACCCAAATAAGTACTGGGTGTCCTTAAAACTGGAAGAAAATAAGAATAAAATTATTGCAAACCAATAATTTATCAAATATTATTCATGTTAATATTAATATTATTATTTTTAAATCTAACTCATCACTTGCATTAATTATATTGGATATGAGAACTCCATGGCCTATAGTAAATTTCCAAACTAATTTAATAAAAAAAACGAAAATAATTTTGAAATAGGTAGGACATGTGGCATAAATAGGGAATGAAAGAGGTGTAGGCTATGGAAGCTTCTTGTAGGAAAACCAGAGGGAAAACGGCCAGTCGGTAGATCAAGAATCTTACGAGGTTTTAGAAGTAAGTAGACTGACAGTACACTATTTTGGAATTGAATGTGTATGCCTGTACGTTAGACTACCCGCAGTCAAGGGGATGAAACTGGTCTTCTGCACATCTGAGGACATGCTTTCTTAGTGAAACGGCCTCTATGTTGATGACATTTTCTCAGTAATAAATGCCATATATTTTGAGGATGCATTGATATTACGTAACTTTCAAGACGAATCAGTGAAATTTACTATAGAATTAGAAAAGAGTAACCAGATCTTGTTTTTGGAAGTGTATATAATATGGAATAAACAGCAATAAAAAACTGAAATCAACATCCATAGAAAAGATACTCACACAGATAACTATATTGATTCTTCAGGCTTTAATCATATAGCACATAAACATGCAATTTTCAACAGTTTAATATACAGACTAAAAAAAATTCCATTAAGTGAAGAGAATTCTAAAAGAGAACACAATCACATTTTAAACATAGCCAAATTAAATGGCTTTGGAAAGAAGATGATAATAAATAAGTTAAAGGAATTCAAACAACTAAAATATATTTAAAAAAATACACCACACAACAATCTAATTCCAAGAAAGAAAAACAAATTAAAGAAAATTACTTATTATCCTGTAACACACAGAACGTTTTAAAACATACTTAACAGATTTAATATTACAATGCGATCAGAATAGCACTGAACAGCAGACGCGGGGATTTCACTATACACTCGCGGCGGGGAACGGACAGTGTAGGATCGCGGTGATACAACCACACACATTTTCGTAACTATTTTACAAATTGTCATTCTTACCAACTTTATTGAAGCAGGTGCTGGAACTGTTCACCTTTGTTGTCTATATATTTTTGACACCTCTTTATAATTTTTTTTTGTACAGATTATGGACTGTTGAACGTGACGGAATTTTTACACCCGGAATCGTGTTTCAAAAAGTCTTTGTACTTGGCTTGCAGACTGAGTTAACAAATATTGATCATAAATAAATACACGTTGTTCAGTAGAAAAATTATTAGCGATTATACAGTTTACACTTTACACTTATACACATGTCATTCAGTTTACACTTATACACGCCTGTTTTATAAGATACAAATTTTAAAATTGAAATAACTTATACACACGCCATTCAGTAGACAAGGAAAAGCGAGCGAGCACCGTATCCACTCGAAGCATACAATCTGACTGCGATCGTGAATGCGTGGGATGTGCTTGTATACTGTTGAGTCTGCAGACATTTTAAGTCCCGTGTCTGCACGTGTAAGCCTTCGTCACTGCACAGCACAAACTCCGCGTCTTCTGTCCAATGTTATACTGATCACACTGTACATTAGCACTTATAAACAATTAACTTTTGAATTAACACTATGAGGTATTATTTATTTAAGTAAAATTTTAACATCTCACCTCATATTCTTCTTCTTCTTCTTAAACCAGTTTTGAAACCTTCTTTGGTTAATTAGATCCAATAAAAATGAGGAAATAGAAGAAGAAAACAAATAAGGGTTTTATTAGATTAAATGTGGGGAATGTGAGAAAGTCTACATTAGGAACATAAAGAGAAATTTAAAAACCTGAGTGAAAGAATATCTTAGGAATGTCAAGAATGGGGGAATAGAAAAATCTGCAGTAGCGGACCTTGCATGGTCAGAAAAAGATCAAATCCAAAGAAAGGTGAAATTAATAAAACAAATAGTAACACCCTAAGAACTCATGGTTTGGGAAAAAAATCTGCATTTAAAAAAAATAGAAAGGATAAATTAATGAACTTTTAAATTCCTGGAGAAAAGGACTTGATTTCAATGTTCATCAGTCTAAAAACAGGTGGAGCAAAAGGCAGCTCTTCAAGACGACATAACAACAATCGTGAAAATACTGAGGATGAAACCGAAGAAGGTTTCGAAACTAGTCTAAAAAATAAGAAGAAGAATATGAGGTGAGGTGATAAAATGTCACTTAAACTGATGAACAAATTCAACCTGAGTAATCTTCTAATAACTAATAAGAAAGTCAATACCCCAGATAGTAAATTGAATTTATCAGATTAGTTGCAATCATTGCAATAAATAGGAAAAACTAAATGGAATGTAGTTACTCATGCAACTCCACAATTGCCAATCCCAAGTCCAGATGAGAAAGGAGGAGGGGGAGGAGTAACACCTTGGTTCAGCTCACCCGGCTGATAGTACCTTGTAAGGGTCCCTAGCCAGGATTACGATGAAGAAGGCAGATGAAGCAGAGTAGGAGACCTACGGTATGGTGCAGATGGTGGATGAGGCAATAATGGCACCATCAGACTCTTAGCTGCAGTGAAAGCAACTGATCTATGGTAGACTCCATAAAAAGTCTCTGGTCCTCCAGGTTGATACTATGGGCTAGCTCCTCATACATTGTAAAAAAGCATAATGCTAAAAACCAAAATATATAGCCTCGGATAGGAAACACATGCTTATTAGTCACAGAAATGGACATTTTAAGAAGATCGGCAAGAATATCAAAATTAGATGAAATAAAAAATAATACAAAAAAGAGAAATAATGAATGTAGAAAAGGATATTGTACAAGAGATTGGAGAAGTCCAACTGAGAAAGGGACACAGAAACAAACAAAGAAGTATTGAAATGGATACCTCCTGGAAAAGGGAAACGTGGTAGACCAAAGCCAACGTGAATAAACAAATTCAAGACAACATGAAGATGAGAAATGTGACAGAAGCAGAAACGCAAGACCGGGAACTGTGGAAGAAAAAAATTTATATTTTGTTTGAGGATACCTGTGAAAATAACAGAAACAATCCTGAAATAAAAATTTAAAAAGTTACTCATGCAAAAGAACACTTCAGAAATATAAAAAAATGGTGAAACCGAAGAATCAGCAATTGCAGCTCATAGTTTGTTAGAGAATCACAAAATTGGAAAAGGAAACAAAATTTCTGAAACATTTAGAGATGGAATAGTTTGGGAAAATATATACATTCATAAGAACTATGAATTTTGAAGATTCTGGCGAGCAAAATTTGGACTCAAAGTTCATCAAACTGGCACTAGATGGCAGTTGGAAAGTTAGAGTAATGGTGGGAGTTTAACAGTTGAAGTTTTGGTCTTTTGGTGCCTTCAGACACCAATCCTGCGAAAATTATAGTTTTATGAGATGAGATATAAAATAATTTACAGATGATTTATATAAATTGTAAATTACCTCATAGCATTACTCCACATCGTAACTTTTATTTGAAGTACAGGTTAAATTTAAATAAATTATTCAATAAAAATTACATACTTCTTTATAAAGCAAAGGATATCTCACATTGGAGACTTTGCATACAACATATCCAACAGAAAAGACGCATGTACGCAGACCCACCTACACGCATGCACGCATGCACACATATATGTATAGCCCATTTAGGATTTCTCTCTCACAAGCAAACCTTCACCTGGGGTAAAAAAACAATGGAAATTAATCTAATTATTGGAATTATTGGAATCAGTATAATAAAATATTAATTTTCCCTAAATTCCACAACCCCAGTAAATAAACACATGTGATACAGGACACAGAATGTGAACTTTAAGCAATTAGAAAACTTACGTTCTATCAGTGACTAGAACACACACAGGATGAAAAATGGTGTTGTGAACATGTTATTGCTTCCTGCATCATATTTCCAGACTCACTGTTTGTTTTTATACAGGAACATATGTGGCACAATAATGATAGTCATGGAAAAAATTTTGGAAACACAAATTTGCAGTACACCACCTGCACTTCAAAATGGCCGCATTTGTACAGTTTTGACACTTTCCTTGTACATTTTGGATACAGTATTCCGTTGTGTTTTGGAAGTGTTGTTCACCCCTGGGCACCCAACCATTCTGGTGCACCTGTTGGAATCTTAGAGAAAGAAACTGCTGGTAAACAAGTGATTGCATTTTTATTATATTGTTGCATTGCTGCAATGTATAAGAAGAATCACCAAAAGCTACATTCGAAAAAAATATCTGTCCAAAGGTTGCAACTCATTAGTTGTATTTGATGATATGATTTTCACCACTTCTAACAGTTGTTTCATTATATTTCTGTCACAGTGAACACCATATGAGTCCAATAGCAATAGGTTGCATGTTGCAGAGTTGGGAAGGAATAATTCTTGTAGGAATTCTCTCCATACTTTTTTGTCATTTTTCCCGACATATTCCCATTTATTACAAGGTTATCAGCCTGGAACATGCGTTCCACAACTCTTGTGTTAATACCTCGAGGTTCATGAAGAATCAGTAGTAACTTTGGCATAAGTTTTCCAGCTCTTGACACCACCGGCATTATAGTGTAGGAGTGTGTAGTCGCCCCTTTTGAGTGCACACCACCATACACTCTACTGGTTCCTTTACATTCTAACATTCTGACGAAAGATATCTCCTTATTGAAACCACTTTCATCTACATTAAAAACCTGTTCATCAGTGTATTTGTCCATAAGTGATGTGTACTCACGTTTGAAGAATAGAATTGATTTTTCAAAAACTGTTGTGTTACGTACCTGATGCTTTGTCACATATGTTATTTTGCAGCTGACAATCTCATAATACTTTTTAAACTTATGTAACCAGGAAGGACTTGCTTTGAAGTAGATTTACTCTGTGTCCACCAAATCACTAGCTGCTTCGAAGTGCAATTCTCTTTATGTCACTTCCTTTTACAATTTCATTTCTAGACAACCACAGACAGAATTCTTCAAATGTTGTTTGGTGCACACTTTTCATTTTATTTATAACATCATTTTGTTGCTTAACTGTTTGCTTCATTTTGTAGAGTTGGCTTTCATTTGTTAGCCATGAGAATCTGTGTTTCATACTGCTCCATGGCCTATGGTTAAAGGTCTTCTTTTTGTTCCTTGGTGTACCTGGCAGAATCCAATACTCAATATACCTTACATTTTTCTTCAAAAGTAATGACCCAGGATGCTTTTGGAGGGGACGGACAATAAAGAGAACCAGACTGCTGTGAAGTACTCCATTCTTTTTCTGAAGAGGCAATTGTTTCTTCTGATTCGCCTTCTTGTACATGAGGCATGTTACTGTCATCATCTCGTGGTTCATTTTCATCAATGTCAGAGTATGAATTTCTTTAACTGATTCCGTTTCATAACTCTTTATTAGGTCATACATAACATCAACACCTCCAAGATCCTTTCACAACATTTCACATTCTGTCTCTTATAATCTTCTTCTGTAAGTTTAGCGATAACTTTAACCAATATGTTTACAGCGTTTATCTTCTCAACTTACTAAACGCAAACAGAACACTCACAGTATCACAACTTAACTGACAGCACGCCTAGAACAGTACTGTGTTCACTCTCGCTTATACTACAGTGCATGTTATACGTACCCGCAACCTATGATGGCCCCGTCAACTTACATCTTCATAGGTCTGTATCTCTGGTATTCATTTAATTGGGGTTGTACAGCGTAAGCATTTTGCATTATTTTTAATGCTTAATAGAACTGTAATAACACCATTTGGTTTGTTTCTTATCGCAGATGAAGGTTTGCTTGTCAGATTCTGAAAAGGGGGCTGGAGAGGTAGATTTTTAAAATTCATCAGAGAACATTTTGTTTAAACAACTCACCTCATAGGATTCATGCTTCCATGAAACCGTGGTTTCAAACACAGTCGTTTGCATCCTCAGCCATAACTCCTACTGATGAAATTCTTTGGTCGTCAACTGTTCTATTGTTGGAGTTATGGCTGAGGCTGAACATGACTATGTTTGAAACCGCAGTATCATGAAAGCATGAATCCTATGAGGTGAGTTGTATAAACAAAATGTTCTCTGATGAATTTTAATGATTATACCTCATAATGTTTACTTCCCAACATGAATTTAATATAGGTAATTTTTTGTTAATTATTCCTTTTACAAGAGCGTAGTATAAGTAATACCATACATTTTGAAGGAGAAGTTGAAGTTATATGTATATCACTTTAAAATTTATTCAATTGCATATACCTTGTCAAGACTCAAGAGCAGTAATTCAGCCAGTAGCAAAAATAAATTACACAAAAATGGAGAACATTAAAGAAATACAAGTAAATTGAGAAATGAAAAATAGATTTTAAATGTTGACCAAGAGGCTCTAATATTAAACAAAAATCCTATTAAAATGTTCCAATTAATCGATCAAGTGAATTATTTAGACATTAAACTAATCAAAATTATAAAATTAAATTACTGAAGGAAATTGAAAAGGATCCAAATAAATAAATAAAATATAAATTAAAAAATTCTCATTTAGTCTCTGAATTACCCCATAAATCTGCTGATCCCATGTTAAGATTCATTCAATTACTGGTCATGTCTGTTTAGGTAAATATCTTCACATAACTGATGTATATTCATCATCATCATCCCATATTTAGTTTAATAGCTCGTTCTGTGGATTGGTATATTTACATCACCAAATTAATTGTCGTGTTTCAAGCAGAAAAAATGGACCTAGAACATCCGACATATTGTGAAGTGATTAAATTACAACAAGATAGCTTGCCTAAATATTTGAAAGCCTGAAGGATAATTACTTTGTCAAATCTAGAGCATTTGATACTACTATTACAATGAAATATTTGTTGAAACATTTAGGAAACAGATTAAATCAAATAATTTTAATTTACCAATTCTGTTTTATAAGTGACATAATCAAAATTTATTAATATCAATCCTAAAGTAATAAATGTTACTTGATTTATGATTTCTTTGACTCGCTAGATTCTGGTGCATCCCATAAGTTTTGACTATCCTGTCATGATCTTCGACCTGTATAATGAAGGAAACAACAAGTTGGCTGAAATGTTACACTGTGATAGAAACAGCAAAATCTGCCTTACCAAAAAAATATAGAAAACAATACTATAAAACTAATAGTAACAAATCTTATATTAACTAACTAGAGTTGATTGCAAGAAATACAGGAGCATCTCATTACTTTCAATTTCGTACAAAATTCTAACAAATATATTAGTAAGCAGACTTACTGCCTATATTGATGACATTATAGGAGATCATCAATGTGGATTTACAGGAAACAGGTCTACAAAAGATCAGATTTTAGTATAAGATAGATTTTAGAAAAGAAATGGGAATATAATGGCATTGTACATCAACTATACGTAGACTTCAATTAGAAGGGAGAAGTTATGCTGGAATTTGGAATTCCTAAAAAGTTAGTTTGACTTATACAAATGGCACAAAGAGTAGGTTGCTAACAGTTATCAGATACTTTTGAAATCCGCAATGGGTTGAAGCAAGGAGATGCACTATCTCCTCTACTATTTAATTTTGTACTAGAGCGTGCCATCAAATCTTTAGAGGATGAAGTAGGCCTACAACTCAATAGTATTAATAAGCTGTTAGTTTATGCTGATGATGTAGGACTAGCAAGGAGATACTAAAGACCAACACACACACACAATTGAGTAACACTAAAAAATTGGGACTGGAAGTAAATATCAATAAAACTAAATATATGGTCACACATAGAAATATATTATATAATGGAAATGGCAGCTAATGACAAATGATGGAAATTTTGAGGAAGTGGCTGAATTCAAATATGTAGGAACAATAATCACAAAGAGGAAAGAGATGCAAAAAGAAATTAAACATAGGCTCAATTCTGGAAATGCGTGCTATTATGCATTACAGGGACTTTTGATGTCCCAACTCCTTTCAAAAAATGTTAAACTGAAAATATATAATTTAATATAATAAATCTGGGAATTTTAACATTATGAGGTTTTCTTAATAAGAATCAATTGAATCATGAATTCTTCTTACCTCATATATCTATGTTTCTTTAAACATAGCACCGCGGTATCAGGAAACCATCATTTCCATCCTCAGCTGTTTTCACGTCGTGAAGAAGAATTCATGATTCATTTGATTCTTATTGAAAATATATAAAATTGTTATTCTACCAGTTATATTATATGGATGCAAAACATGGAAACATGGAAAGGGGATTAATAAAGTTCTTAGGAATTTTTTTGGAACAAGGAGAGATGAACAGACAGGTGAATGGAGAAGACTCCATAACAGTGAACTATATGGTCTTTATGGGAAGCTAGATATGATAAGAACAGTAAAGTCTCGTAGACTGCGATTGGCAGGACATGTGGCACGAATGGGAAATGAAAGATGTGCATGGAAGCTTCTTGTAGGAAAACCAGAGGGAAAACGCCCAGTTGGTAGATCAAAAATGAGGTGGAAGAATAACATTAACCATGATTTGATGGAAGTAAATTATACAGGGAATGATTGGAAAACATTAACTCAGGATAGGGATATATGGAGAGCTTATGTCCAGGTGGCCATGAACCAATGGATGCGTTAGCGTTAGTTAGTTAGAATAACTTTACAATGTTCAATTTCAGTGTCTTCAAGTTCAATTTCTGGTTATATCATGAAAATGTTCGTTTGAGTCTTTCCAATTCAAAACACACATACTATATAAACCTCACAATCGCCGATTTTCATGGAATTTGGCACAGGTGTATCATTATAAATTTGAAAAAATACCAATTTCATTGAGAGAAGCAAACTCATTTTTTAAATACAGTTATGTAAAGTTTTCAAAAATTGGATAAAAAATCTTGAACGGATACTTTTTATATTGCTCTAAGAACTCTTCTAATTGAGCTAGAGCTGGGAGAGGTGTCTATTTACGTAATTTTTCAGTTCTTTCCTTGTGATATACAACACACTATGGGCTACGAAAAAATGCTGCCAAAATATAAACAAATATTAAAACTTTTTCAAAAATGACATACAGTAAAACCTCATTAATCTGGAACAAATGGGGCGAGTATTGTCCACTTTAGCAAACGTCTGGATTAAGCAAAATAAAACTATAGACAAATTTTTGTAAATAGAATTATACAGTACATATGTAATTTTATTACTGTATGACTTTAGATACAGTAAGCTTACCAGATTTTAATTACACATCCTTTATTTGTTTGGATTTAAACAACTTTCAATTTTATTTTGTGCCTTATCACATATCTCTTTCATAATAAGATCATACAAAAATCTCTTTATTGTCACTTTTTCGCAACAAAGCATATTTCACAATTTCACTTAATTTCATTTTCAGTATAACAAAATCTGTATCCACAGCCTCAGATTCACTACTGGAGTCTCTTGTATTGTTTACACTTTCCATACACCAATGTAGAAAGAATTGTTTGTGTTGTTCACATAGCTTCTTTTAGATGTGCTACATGATCTTGCAATTGTTATATACTCCGAAACTTATTTTTATTTCTGAACATGGTCTCAGACACAAAGTTTAAGCGATACTGAAAATGCAAGGACTGCGGTAAGCCAATGTACTAAACTTGTGAAAATAAGTTATCTGAGATTGTCCACATAAGTAGAATTCAAAATAATTTTAACATGACTCTTAGGATCAGATTCGTCAACATTTTAAAATGGGCAAAGTTTAAATTTTCTCTTATAATTCTAAAAATGAATGCAGAAACTTCCCCAGTTTGTTTGTATTCATTCAAATGCATTTTGGCACATTTTATGACACTTGATATTCATACCGAACGTATTCATTGCTATTAAGGAAAAAGGTTTCGTTTATGGCAACATATTACCTCAGCAGTTTTTTGGCGGAAATTGTGTAAAATAACCACGAGAGAATCATAGGATGAATGTACCATCAATTAAACACAATGAAAAACTAGTATAAATAAAATCAGTGATTATATTATAAAATTGTATTATATTTTAGTTGTTTACATATTCTAGAAAGGCATGCATATAAGGCATGCGAGGTAGTGCATGCTCTCATTTTTGGTGTTAAAAATATAATTATGAAAAATTTGTACATGATACACAAAAACTAGTAACAGTTCCATTATGAGGGTATTTTACTTATTTGCATTAACATATCTCAAGATGCAAAATATTTGCAGGCCTGTGTTATCTGTATGAGTATCTTTCCTGTAAATATTAAATTCAATTCTTTGTTGCTGTTCATTTCTGATTATGTACAGGTCCAAAAACTGGATTTGGTTATTCTTTTCTAATTCATTAGTAAATTTTACAGATTCATCTTGAAGATTAAGTAATTTTCAATATATTTAAAATTTATAACAGAGAAAATATAATCTACATATCTATACCAACACTTAATAATCTAAGGATAATTAGTGGTGATGTGACTCTAAAGATAAATAAATTGGCCAAAAATGGTGAAAGTGGGTTATCCACAGCTAAACTTACAATTTGTTTATAAAATCTTCCATTGAAGGTCAAAAAATTGCCAATAAAAAGTTTTGTTAATATTTAAGCATTCTTCTATTATTTCTGTTCTTAATTTCATGGAAATAAACAATTTAAAAAAAATTAACATGTTTTCAATTGGGATGCTAGGGAACAAAGAAATGGTATTGAATGAAAACAATCTGTCATTAGGATGCAGTGAGATGTTATTCAATTCTTCCTCTAATTTAATTGAATTTTCAGTACTTTTGTTGCTGAAATGAGGTAATTACTTATTAAATTTTTTGGTAAGCTATTTTGCCAAATTTTAACATGGACAGCCAATATTATTAATGATGGGTCTCATCTTATTTCCATCCTTGTGTATTTTTGGAAGACCATACAATTATGGATTTTGTGAATTTGAAATGTTTAGTTTGTATTTATCTTCATTCTTGATGTTATGATTAATGTATTTTAATGACATTGGTTTCATTTTGTGTCGTTTCTTTGTTCTCAAATGGAGAAGTAGAAAAAATCTGCAGTGGCTGCTCATTTTTGGTTGGAAAAGCATAAAATTGATATAAGCACAAAATTATTAAAACAGTAGGAAATACAAAACAACTCACTGTTTGGGAGATCTACATCCACAAGAACAAAAATAGGATTATGAACTTTGAAACTCCCGGGTAAAAAGATTTGGTTTAAAAGTTCTTCAGTCAGCAAAAAGATGGAGTGAGAGTGACATCCAGGACCGACAACATGAAATTTAACAGTCTGGAAAAGCTAATAATGGTATGCATATCGAATCATGTTTAAATAGAACACTACAATTTATAGGTAAGGTGATTCCAGATTCACTTTATAACAAATTTAGCAACTTTGAGAGGTAAGTAAGTTTTTATTCCTAATCTACCCTTCCACAAGGTAAGTGATTCATCTATAGTAATATTTTCATCTATACTGTAAGCTTCCTTGTAACTCTTATTTAGATGTTTCACAATGGGAAACCCTTTTTGAATAATTTCTTATTTTCAGAAGCTTGCAATTACACTGGACAACAAATTTTAACTTTTTGTCAGTTACGGAATTGAAATAACCAAATTTAGATGTATTTTTTCATGCTGCATATGAAAATGACAATGACATTGTCAGCAGTGGTCCAGCTTGTAATTTTGAAAAATACACTGCTCAAAACAATTAGAGGAACACTTGTAATAAATTGAATAAGTAATTGTTTTTTAAAGCTGTGATGCTGAAAGTTGGACAATATGTAAATTGAATTATTACTTTTATCATTGGATACAAATTTTAAAGATCCATGGCCTAAATACAGAGAAATTACCTCAAATAACAAATGTAGAGAAATTTTTTATTTTGGAAGGCACTGGCCACTTCTAATTGGTATGCTTCCTGATGTTGCTATAGTGACGAATGTTGATTATTGTCTTGTTTATTGAAGTCTCTGACAAAATGAGGCATTTAAATGAGTTTGAAGTGTATCATGCTCTACATCTTTTACGACAAGGTCAATCTCTGCGACAAGTGGCCAGAGAGCTTGGGGTTTCTCCTTCTGTGGTGTCCAGGTTACGCAACAGGCACAGAGAGACAGGCCAGTATTGTAGAAGACGTGGCCAGGGCCGTAAATTTAAAACAAGCCCCCAGGATGACAGATACGTTGTTCTTTCTGCTCTTCGACAGCGTACAAAAACTGCAAAAGACCTGCAGAATGACCTTCATATGGCTTCCGGAATCCGGGTTTCAGACCAAACCATAAGGAACAGATTAAGGAAAGAGAATATTCATCCAAAAAGGCCCGTTAAAAAACCACGCTTAACAAATGGGCATAAGGCAGCAAGACTTACGTATGCTGAAAACCATGGTGATTGGAACCTGAACCAGTGGGAGTCTGTGCTCTTCTCTGACGAATCCAGGTATCGACTTACACGTTGTGATGGTCGATTGAGGGTGTGGGGACAGCCAGGAGAAAGATTATCTGCAGAGGCTGTACAGGAAATTGATAGATTCGGAGGAGGTTCCATAATGGTGTGGGCCGGAGTTATGTACAACAATCGTACGGACCTTGTACTTGTTCCCCAGCAACTGAATGATGTCCGGTATATCGAGCATGTTCTGGAAGAGCATGTAGTACTTGCTGCCATTGGAGTAGGCCCTGGATTTCTGTTTATGCAGGATAATGCCAGGGCACATTCTGCGGCTGTCACCAGGGATTTCCTGAGGAGGAATGAAATTGAGGTAATGGAGTGGCCAGCGGTCAGCCCAGACCTCAACCCTATTGAACACTTGTGGGATCTTCTAGACAGGAAGGTCAGGAACCGACATCAAGCTCCACAAACTCTGCAGCAACTTGGAGATGCTCTGAAGGAGGAATGGGAGAATATCCCGCAAGAGGAAATCCAGAATCTTATTGGGAGCATGCCACGAAGGTGCCAAAGTGTCATCTAATGTCGTGGAGGTCATACACGATACTAACTCTATATAACGAGTGTTTAACTTTGAAAAATAAGCACAAGATTCAATTGCTTACATAGCGGAATTATTTGAAAAGTTAATTGTCAGCGTTATTCATTTGTTTTTACTGACATGAGCAATAAATAAATAACCACAAATAATGTACTTTATTAATTTCATGTTTGTACCTTTATCCAAAGAAAAAATATTTGCATATTTCATAGTGTTCCTCAAATTGTTTTGAGCAGTGTATCTTTGAATAAAATAAAATCCCTCCTTAAATCTGGTAATATTAAGACTAGCTTACCTCAGTTAAGGGTGTTTCTTTTTAGTTTGTTTGCTGTAATGGATCTCAGGGACATCTCCTACCACTGACCAACAATAGTCAGCTAGCATAGATGTATTCTATTTGTGTTAGTATCGTCTTTTAAATAATGAGATCATCTGGTGAAAATGTTCTCCATGTTCATCAGAAACTGCACCACAGTTTTCCAGGAAAAAGTCCAAATGAGAGTGGAGAAAATGGCTTTTTAATGACATATTTCATGATAATCTAGTAACATATTGTCCACACATTGTCTGTAGTTTGAGGCCCCATGGTTCCCCAAGAAATTTAATGTAACTACTCTGAATGATTTCCATGCATTTTTTTAACTTTTATTTTAAAATGTTCTGAAAAGTGTTTATCCTTGAAGAGTTCTCTGACCAAGGAACCAATAAAAATACCTTACTTAATTTTAGTTGTACTTAGTCTCAGAAATGCACTCACGTCAGTAACACTGCCTTAAGACTGAACTTTGTTAAAAAAAAATCTCCACTCTACTGGTCTGTATTGGATGTTTATAGCAGACATTAGACCTTGTATATTGCTTCAGAATACAATGTCATTTTTTTTAAATGATCAAGTGGCTTCTGGCCTGTTCTATATGCAGAGACCTTTACATTCTCACCAAGATACTTAAACTGTCTAAGTCGCAAAGTCAGGAGCCTGCTTTCGCCTTTGAGAGTTCTGAGTCTCAGACAAGATCATATAATACCTCTTGACTCATTCTGTGTGACTGAGCTGGAATTTCAGGATTGAAGTCAGGATCATGGGATGTGGATGGTCTGGGTATTTCTTTCGAAGTGCTGGATTTCATTTCATCGTCTGAATCAATATTATAAGAATAAGAAGCTCTTTAGAGTGTGGCACCGACGAATAGCTGAAGGTATGTTGGGATAATTCATGGCTGACCTCTTTTTCTTTGAAATAAACTCAATTGGTGGGACCATGCAGAAATAACAATCACTCACATGATAAGTTTGTTCTCTCCAAATCATGGGGATATATTCTTTCTTTTCAACCAGACATTACGTTTTGCAGAACATACCATTGTAGCAAATATGTGCAGCAAAATGTTTGTCAAGATTCTCTAATTTGCAACCGAAATAAAGATTGGTACGCTTTCTTAATAAATGGAGTTATATGTCACTTTTGCGATGCAAACATCACATTTGCTGAAATATAACAAACGTTATGTGGACTATACACACAATTTCGTGTCTTTTAGCTTTTATTACACTGCAATCATATCTCTGTGCATAATTTAAAAAATTGTATCTGAGAAAATATAGACATATCACACATGTGCGCGACAAAACTGCACATCTATATAACTTATACACCAATGCACGAACAATTGTTCACTCACGAAATTCCACTTCAACTGATTTTACAACCTGTTGAGGTAAACACCAACCCTTTAAGATAAATCTTATCTATATTATACAGCTGTCACTGTCTCCCTTCTCTAAGGGTGTTTCCTTAACCTCACACTGACTACAATATTCACAGCATACGCAGTAACAATAGGCACGCTAATAATTTAAAAACCATACCACTGCCATCACTTTAATTGTCATATTCGTAATTAGGAGTTTCATCTTTATATAAAACGGTAACTTTTACTTCCGTAACTTTTTGGCTGTTGTCCAATGTTATCAGTGAAATGAAGTAATATGATCAGAAACATATCTGTAACATAGAGTGGTAAAATAAAGGAGTGTCAAGCAGAGGATTTTCATTAAAACTGCTTTATTGATGGGGTTTGAATACTACCCATCAATATTTGCAATAAGAAAAAAATTGGGAATGATTATGGATAACATCGAAGGTATAGGCAAAGAGAACATAAAACATAGAATTGAATTGAGTAGCAAAATAATATCATCATTAAACTCCATATGGTAGGATAAGCATATTTGGAAAGACACAAAAAAATATATTGGTAAAACATTGGTGGAATCTGTTGCAATGTACGGAAGTGAGGTATGGACAATCAATAAGTACTACAAGAATAGACTAATAGCTCTAGAAATGGATTATTTACGAAGAAGTGCCAGAAAGTCTAAATTAGAACGTGTCACAAATAAGGAAATTAGAAACAAAATGGAAACAGAAGAAAGCATAATTGAAAGAATTGAGGAAAAGGAATTAAAGTGGTTAGGACATGTTTTAAGAATGGAAGATGAGCGATGGCCGAAGCAACTATATGAATGGCATCCTAACAGAAAGAAGAAAAGAGGAAGACCAAGGTTAACATGGAAGGAAAACATGAAGATAGTAATGCAAGCTAGAGGGCTAAGCATCGAAGATGCCCAAGACCATAGGCTTTGGAGGTTTGGCACGGGAAGACGGCAGCAGCTGTAAAAACCCGAAGATAGATAGAGAAAAAAATATACAGTTGATCAGATCTGTATCTTTATATTAATGGATCCTGGACAGTGACTTTAGATGGTCTTGATTTACATTTATAAATTGATAGACATACCTGTTGGTTTTTTTTAATACAGTCTGCATTAAAAGCATCATAAAGAATTAAGTGCTCCTGATACACTTCCTACTTCATTGAGATGTCCTTCTTTAGCACTAAATGGATTTGTAATTACTATTTATTTTTTTCCCAAATTCAATTGTTAGCAAGTTATGTTTTGCGGCATTTGAAAGGTGGATCAGCCTAACTTGTTTAGTCTTGTGATTCGCTACTTATCCTGTCTCTTTTTTATAGTCTTCTCTCACTTATCACCTACAAAACTATCATCATTTTTTCAACACTATCTATCTCACTACCACTATCACAAATTATAATATTCTCCAATAAAAGTTGATCTAAATATGAATAATTTTGGACACCTTTATCTTCACCTCATATTAACATAATATTTAATTTTAATTAATTTGAGTCTATACGATATTTGCATATTATTCCATAGCATACATGTTATATAATTCACTGTTACTTGCAATTCAGGCGTCAAGAAGTCGGCCTGATGTCATTAACATTCACACTAGAAAGTTCTAGATACACAGTTATTCTGAACACCTGCCTCTTGTGGAATTGTAATCCAGGGATTCCCAGTATTTCATCATTTTTAATGAGTTTATAATGGTATGCTATGTGTTGTCTCTTTGATATGGGAGGCGGTTATTAAATATTAATTTTCCTATTCGACATCTCAGTATTATGCGCACGGCTCTAATGGTTTCAGAGCTACCAACTTAAACATTAACTCTCAAGAACTTTCCAGAAAGCAGTGCCTATATGATTTATATACTCAGTCATTTTCTTTGTGCCTTCAGTCGAGTCGAAACCATCTGAGCAACCACTTAACGCTCGCTCCGTGTGAAAGCACGTAAAAATATCAAATTTTATTAAGTTATTCAGTGCAAAGTGATTCGATTAATTTACACTAATGCGAAGTTAAACCTAAAACTAAATTGTGATTATGTGAAGTGCGGTTTTTTTTTATTAAATAGTAAATATTTTATTTTCTATTCGTTATCCTATGTTTTAATTACAGTCCTCTTGTGGCTTTAACTGATCTCTGAACTGAGATCTGCCCCTCCAAATTTCATCAGAACTGATCCATACAATGTGTTTAGTGCACCATATTTACAGGCAACTAATCTTACAGCAGCATTGAAACAGAAGTCATGGAAATGTATCATCTTGGAATGTGTTTATGTCTATAGAAAGAGGATGTACAAGCATAAAGGTCACTTGGACAAAATAGTATCTTTAAATCTCAAGAGATTTGATAGGAATGAAGATTTTTATATGAGCTTCCGTCTTCCAAATATGTTCTCAGGATACCACCAGAAGGAAGACAATTTTACGGGTTTCTAGCTTGAAGGGTTAAGTTGATATTTTAGCAATGACATCAAAACAGGTCTAATACTTGTAGGGCAGAAGAAAAAAAAAGTTTCTTTTGCAGGAACTTACTTGACTGGTGATGCTTCTTGTGATTTTGTTTCAGTGTTAGTACCTTCAGGAGATATCACAGCTAGTGTTTCTTTTTGTTCCATCTCATTGCGTAACTTTTCATTCTCATTATCTGTAGTCATTGCAAGTAACTGATCAATAGTTGCATCCACTGCACCCTGATTTGCTCGTAACACTGCCTGCAATAAATAAATTGATTCCATTAATGTGGAGTCTTCTGAGGAAGGCCATGGAAGTAGGATCGCAAAATTTCGAATTTTTATTTTGATTATACTTTGCTGATTTCCTGAGAAAACATAATTTTAAATAAAAAATATGTTAGGTATAATTGTTAAAAAAATATATTCCATGTCATTTATAAATTGTAAGAGTAGTAATTTCAGTAAAACTAGAGTAATATCTAAAGTTTACAATGTTGTTGTTTTCTAATGGCTGAATTTGGGATCATTGTAGCTTAAGTTTACAATGTAAGCAAGACTATACTAAATAATTTTGCTTTCCTAGGTCATTTCAAATTTTTGCCCTTTCCAAAAGAAATTAGAAATGTGATCTTAACAAAAGAATGGCAATGAAACTAATAAGCAACATATCAAAAACATGAAATTGGAAATAACATATAAAAAGCGCAATTATATCATAACATTTGTAACACTTTTATAAAGTCAATAAGATAGTGGTGACATTTTATTTCAGCATGACAAATTAACGTTCGAACCGGGTCTCGAACCCCGGATCTGTAACTATGTCCCTGTCTGAACGTTAATTTTTCTTTCTAAAATAAAACTACGTCCAATTCTGGAAAATGTATAACATCAAAGAATAAAAATAAAATTTTAAAAAAGTAGCAAATTATGAACATGAAGTCAATGCTGAAGTGTAATTTTTATGGCATTTATTGAGCAATGGAATCACACACATATAATCAAGAGTCTTGGTATTTAAGAGTTCACTTTCAATGCACAGAACTGTATAGGTACAATATAGAATTATAGTTCCCACAAAAATTTCATAATCTAATTCTAAACACTACAGGAATAAAATATAAAAGGGAAAATTCCTATACACTTTCCTTGGAAAGGCATTACGAAAGGTAGATATTGATTTTTTACATTGGCAAAAATGAGCTTTCAACTGAATTATTTGATATAGGATGCACAGGTACAAATACCAACTTATGCCCCATGTGGGCATACTTAAACCTGCGGATACTTTTTTTTTAAACAGAATAATTATTATTTTTTTTAAGTTTACGAGAATCCATTGAACTAACTAACTGGTTATGCAGACCAATGCTTTTCTGAATTACAGTAATTTCTAGTTCAGCACAGTATCATGAATGTATAACTTACAACAATGAATGTATTTCTATACAGGGTTAAATGAATTATACCGCACAAATTTAACTACGTTTAGAGGGGTATTATATAAGCAATTTGAGATAATGGACAAATGTTCCATGAATAAAAATGTCCAAGTTATGATTCAATTTGTAAAATAGTTGTCACGCCACTGATTATTTCAAATTAAAATGGAAATAATATGATACAGAGACTGTAACTTGCAACAAGCATGCGCCTTTAGCCCGTGGTTATAGCAGTCTTACTACGAACGCAAATGTAAGATAGACGCATCACGTTCCAAGCTAGATAGAGTAGGTGTGCACTTTTTTTATTCTTTCTTCCTTTATTATTAATTAGTTACGTACGGAGATTTACTTCTGGTTTAATTGTTTATTCATTATTTTACAGAATACGGCATTGGAATGTTGGCGCATTACATGGGTTACAAAACTACCTACGTACATATTGTACAGACAATTGTTTGAAAGGTTGTAATAATAATGCACATACTGTAGATTACAATAAGTTTCGCAAATAAAATGTGCAATTATACTGTACAGTACATATGTACTTAGGTAAATGATAGTGCAGCGATCATAAGAGGTACCGTGTATGTACACATGACGTACATAATGCTATTGGGAAATAAGAAACAATACATTTGAGTAAACGCGAAATAAAAGTAAAGCACCTGCAGACTCTTTAGAGAAATTGTTCAAACTGGCCACCTCCATTCTGTCAACACCGACGACATCGGAGACTAAAGGATTCTCGTACCCCGTTCAAGATACCAGGTGTCTCGCGGATCACATCACATGCTGCGATTATGCGTTTAACTAATAGTTCATCCGTATGAACAGGGGTCGCATATACCAGTGTTTTCAGGTGTCCCCACAAAAATAATCAAGTGGACAGAGATCGGGAGAGCGAGGTGGCCACACTACAGATGAACTACCTATTCCTATAACCAACGGCCAGGATACACTTCATCCAAATGATTTCGCACATTCCGGCAGAAATGGGGAGGAGCCTGATGTGAAGAGGAACTTCTTCTAGCAATCTAAGTAGGACGTGCTCTAAAAATGTATTTTAAATGATGTCATTTAATGTCTGGGGAAGAAGGTAGAGGCCAATGATGTGATCAGAAATTACGCCTACCCATACGTTCACCGAAAATCTCTGCTGATGACCCCTCTCAAAGATGGCATGAGGATTTTCATAATCCTACACATGACTGTTCTCTGAGTTCAGAACCAGCCCATCTGTATTAAATACTGCCTCATCAATGAATAACACCGAGGAAAAGAAGAGCGGTGGCTGCAGTAAAGCCCAATTACAACATTATACCCGTTGATCGATGTCCACTGGCTGTAAGGCTTGCACTTTTTGCAGATAAAAGGGATAGAGCTGGTCTTCGTGCAGGACTTTCCATACAGTTTGATGGTTCGTGTCCATTACACGTGCGATAGTACGAGTACTAGCAGAAGGACCTTCTTCTACCCTATGAAGAACATTTTCTTCGAACTCTGCAGTGCGGCGCGTACGTCTTTCACCGAAGTCTACTCTGTCTACCTTCAACGACCCATGTTCTCGCAAACGACTATCAACAGACTCGAAGGTTGTTCGGCAAGGATGGCGTCTATTCGGATACCGCTACGCGTACACGGCAGCAGCTCCTGCACGATTGCCTTGTGCTGCACTATAAAACAGATGCATTTTGGCAAGTTCAGCATAACTGTAAAGAAGAGCGGTGGCTGCAGCAGAGCCCAATTACAAAATTGTATCCGTTGAGCGAAATTCACTGGCAGTAAGGCTTGTACTTTTTGCAGATAAAAGGGATAGAGCTGGTCTTCGTGCAGGACTTTCCATACAGTTTGATTGTACGTGCCCATTACACGTGCTATAGCACGAGTACTATTAGAAGGATCATCTTCCACCCTATGAAGAACATTTTCTTCGAACTCTGCAGTGCGGCGAGTACGTCTTTCACCGACGTCTACTCTGTTTACCTTCAACGTCCCATGCTCCCGCAAACGCCTGTCAACAGAATCGAAGGTTGTTCGGTGAGGATGGAGTCTATTCGGATACCGCTACGCGTACATGGCAGCAGCTCTTGCACCATTACCTTGTGCTGCACCATAAACGAGATGCATTTCGGCAAGCTCAGTATAACTGTAAAAATGTTCCATGATGCTTCCATGTAATGCGACTGATACTGAAGTAACTTCTAATAAGATGTTAATGTAATAACCAATGCAAATATATCTGGAATAACTTCCAAGTCAAGACACACCGTTAAATATCCTATGTTATATTCAGCAATTCGGCCGGTACTTCATGGGCCAGGTTTACCCATACCAATTCCACCAGATCACATAACAATGATTGAAGAACTTTCTGATGTTCAGGATTTACAGAATGATTCAGATTTTGCAGAAGATGATGCTATATATGAAACTCACTTTCTAACACAGGAGGATTTAAATGATTTGGTTCGGGATCTTGGTTTAAGTAAAAGCAAGGCAGAATTACTTGCTTCAAGATTGAAAGGATGGAAGCTACTGCAGGATGACACCAAAGTAACTTTTTTCTGCAATCGCCAAAAGGAATTTGAGGATTTCTTTCCTAAAGAGAAGGACCTAGTTTTCTGCAATGATGTTGAGAATTTGTTCCAGTCACTGGGTGTTGAGCATAAATCTGAGGATCGGCGTTTATTCATAGACTCCTCGAAAACAAGTTTGAAAGGAGTGTTACTACATAATGGAAACATATATCCATCCATTCATTTAGCCCACGCAGTTGGTATGAAGGAAAATTACGAGAATATGAAGCTCTTACTATCCGCTATAAAGTATGACAATTTTTCTTGGCAGATATGTGCGGATGGCAGGGAGGAATAATAATTTATAAATGAGAAGGTAATTAATATAATAATAAAAATAGAAATAGAGTTAGCCATCTTACTTGGGTTACAGCTTGGCTATACTAAATTTTGCTGCTTCTTGTGCAAGTGGAATAGCAGAGATAGAAGTAATCATTATATTAAAAAGAACTGGCCAAAGAACTTAATCTAGGACAAGAAAATGTTCTTCACCAACCACTTGTATGTTTTGAAAAAATCTTATTGCCTCCACTACGTATTAAAGTAGGCTTGATTAAACATTTTGTGAAAGCAATGGATCGTGATGGCAGTGCATTTCTCTTCCTCAAAAATAAATTTCCAAGGATCAGTGAAGCTAAATTGAAAGAACGGATATTTGTTGGCCCTCAAATAAAGGAACTGATGAAAGATACGAAGTTTCAGAACAAGTTAAATATGCAAGAAGCAGCTGCATGGCAATCTTTCAAAAATGTTGTCTCAAATTTTCTGGGGAACTTCAGGTCTGATAACTACAGAGAACTTGTCAATGAGATGATTGAGAACTACAAGATAATGGGATGTAATACGTCTTTGAAAATTCACTTTCTGCACTCCCATCTTGATTTCTTCCCTGAAAATCTAGGGGATGTGAGCGACGAACACGGGGAACGCTTCCACCAGGACATCGCGGAAATGGAAAGGCGCTATCAGGGTAAATGGTGTCCAAATATGTTAGCAGACTACTGCTGGACACTGAAGAGGGATACTCCTAAAGCGAAGTACAGCCGAAAATCCTATTCACATACATTTTGGGCGAGCATATATAATTTCAGCTAAGATATAATAAATTGTAATGTATAGACACGAAAAATGTTTTTCATGTGATTACTCGAAAACCCTGGGTGATGGAAAAGTTCCGTAAAAAGATTTGAAATCAGCATAAAAAAGTAAGTTAGAAACACACATTTCCTCCCTTGTAACATAAAAAAGTTCAAATTTTGTTGGCCAGTGTTATTCACCTGATATTTTTATTTGTTGGTAGATGAAAGGAAATATTATCTTTACGTATAAAAATGAGTGTGATTCTGTCTGTCCTTTATGGATCAAAAACTACTTGACTGATTTGAATTAGGTTTTTTCCATAATTTAGAGAAATTTTCTGGGACAATTAACGTATATAACATGTCATCCTATGTACTATACGGTTGGGGCTAAGAAAAGGGCATTGGTACACTAAAAGTCATTTTTTGGATGCTTAAATTATTTATGCTGCTTAAACCATAACAAATACACCAATTTAATGTACACAGAAATAATATCTAAAAAAAATTCTACAAAAAAGTCCACGACAGCATATGTCTATCATTTTTGGATAACTCGCAATAACCATTTTCATCTTTCAGCTCACTGATTCCAAGAAGATTGGGGTAAGTAGATTCCCGGACAACACCGGATTCTCTATCATAAGAGGCAGCAAGGCATCACTTGCAATGTCATTGTCTGTTAACGCTTTAGCGGTCCCAATTTTTGTTTCATCGAAATCAAACTTGACATATAGCAATTAATTAAAACGTCAGAATAAGTAAAATCTTAGGCTATGCCTAGTCATAACTTCGTAATTTATAGTTTTCTTAAAAACTTTTGATGGGAATACATTGATGTAAATTCTAAACACATGTTTAATACTGTCGGGGTACATTTTATTTACAGTACTAAGTTATCATCATCAGCATCAAGGATTAGACCTGCTGTACAGTAAGTACATATTTTATTCATTTTTTCCACTTTTAATATAGAACGTAGGTTCCATAAGATTTAATACATTCTCTTTAGCTTTCGTAGTCATTGGTATACAGTATTTTGCTTATGAAAACTGCTCACTGTTCACGGGAAATCTGATAGAACGGAACTCCCGGTCGCTCTTGCTTGCATTATATTCCCGCGTATGCAAAATTGGGATTCCTCTCCCACTCCCTGAATATGCCAAGTTCCTCCTTAGGAGCAACGAGGCTGACAAGCTTGGGGAACAAGATTCGGACTGAATATGTACTTGACCGGCTCTAGTACAGGTATTTAGAAAACAATTTCATAAGTTTAATTTTGTCTCTCCATATAGCAAACAACTTAATGGCATAAATTAACTTATCAGAGAATCACTATGCATAAATGCATCCTCTATAATGAGGTAAATGAGGGGATTCTACTGCAAATGATTATTCTTCTTCTTCTTCACTTCACGGGCTAGGCAAATTGCCTGTTCCGCCTCACAGTTGTTCTGTCCATCTTTTCACTGGCCTTCCTACATTCCTTGAACCTCTTGGCTTGTAGTTTAATGCTGATCTTAGTAATTTTGTTACATTCATTCTTTCCACATGTGTAAACAATTTCTCTCTATATTCTCTGATTTTCTCATCCAATGGATATATATTTAACTCTGTTCTTATATCTTCATTCCTTATCCGACCCAATCTTGTGCAGCCTTTTGTTCTTCTAAGGAAGATCATTTCTGCGCTTTGTATTCTACTTTGTAATTTTTTGGACATTACCCAAGTTTCGCTCCCATAAAGTAATGCAGGAACTGCCAATGTTTTATAAAACTTCAATCTAGTATCTGTTCTTGTTTTTTGTATAGTTCCGCATATCGTTTGAAATTTCGACAGTTTCATAAGTATGTCTCTTTCAGTTTTTGTGTTTATAGTAAAATTACAACCCAAATAGTTAAAATTTGTTACTTGTTCCAGAGGTTTGTTGTCTATTGCGATTTTTGATCTTATATGTTGGTTTCCCCAAAATGCCATTATTTTTGTTTTTTTCTTTTGATATTTTGAAATTATATTCTTGGCATAACTGATTTAATTGATGTAAAGAGTACTGCAAAATTATTTTCATTTTCTTGAATAATAACCACATCGTCAGCATACATTAAAACGTTTAATATTTTAAAACGGTCCATTCTTGTACCTATATTAACAATACTTTTCCAGTTTTGGATGATGTCATTTATATATAGATTAAAAAGGGTAGGTGATAAACTACACCCTTGTCTTACACCTCTATTTATTAAAATAGCTTCGGTCTTTGATGTGCCTATATTTATTATAATTTGAGACTTTACATACAAACTTTTTATCACATAAATTAATTTTGCGGGGTAGCCTTGTATTTCCATTATTTTCCATAACTTATCTCTATCAACAAATGCCTTCTCAAAATCAATAAAAACAACATGCGTCTGTAGGTTATGTTCTCTTCTTTTTTCAAATATTTGCTGTAAATGAATAAATTATCTGTTGTTGATCGCCCCGTTCTAAAGCCATTTTGTTCTTCTTCAAGTATTGCTTCTGCGATTATTTTAAGTCTTTTATTTATGAACCCTTGCATGGATTTTATAAATTTAATTAAGTAGGCTAATTCCTCTATAGTTCTTACATTTTCTTCTATCTCCTTTTCTTAAATATCGATATGACTTCAGCCATATTCCAACTTTCTGGTATTCTGCAGATTCTCCAACATTCATTAAACAAATGCAATATTCTCCAATGTAGAAATGTTCCACCTATATTTTAGAAGCTCCATATTTATCTGATCTGGACCAGCTGCTTTTCTGTTTTTGGTTTCTTTTAAGGATTCTTGAAGTTCATCAAATGTAATCATATCAGTTTGAATTTCATCTTGTTTCATTATCTGGATAGCCTACGATTCTTGTTTTTCTTCATTTTCTTCTTGTCATCTTTCTTCTTCACACCATAATTTTTTATAGTGTTCTATCCATCTTTCTTTGTTAATAACATCTATCTTTGCAGTATCCTTTTCTGATTTATTTAAAAGTTTTATAACTTTATATGCAAAATTTTGTCTGCCATGAATATCATTTTCTATTTCACTTATAAAATTATTCCAAGAATGTTGATGAGCGTCCTAATAATTTGTTTTGCTATATTCCTTTTTTCCACATATTGTTGTCTCGATTCTTCTGTTTTTTGTCGAAGCCACTGTTTATATGCATTTTGTTTTTCTTTGATTGCTAATTCTATTTCTTCATTCCAAATTCTTACTCCTTGTCTGCTTCTATTTTTTTTTTCTAAGCTTCCAGTTTCAATACTTTTAATATTATTCCATTCTTCATATAATATATCTCTAGTTGGTGTGTGTATGAGGTATTGTAGTCTTTGTTGACATAATTTTCTTATACTTTCCTCCTGCAAAAGGTATACCTTGTATACTTCATTTGTTGATTTATTGCTGATTTTACTTTTTTCCATCTTGACCACAATTTAAATTTACCCATTACCAAAAAATGGCCGGAATCAATATTGCAGCCTCTATATACCTGTACATCTCGGAGTTGTCTTAGTTTATCATTAATTAGAATATCGTCTATTATTGTCTGAGTCCTCTTGCACTCCATGTGTATTTATTTTTATATCGTTTTTTTAAATGTGTTAATAATTTTAAGGTGGTAATTGCTGCAAATTGCTGTACTACATTTTCATTTAAGTGCTGTTCTCCAAATTTTCCTACTATTCCTGGTATTGGAATATTGCCTACTCTTGCATTAAAGTCGCGGCATATTACAACATAATAATCTTTATTAATTGTTTCGAGTGTTTTTTGAAGATCTTCATAGTAATTTTCTGTTTCATCTTTCTTATTTTCAACTGGGACATAAACACCTACTATTGTTAATGTCTTCTATCAATTTTCATCCTTAATGTTGCAATTCGTTAATTTATATATGTATAATATTCAATCTTAGATTCTTATTATGTATTAATATTGCAACCCCACTTCGTGCTCTTACATTTTCAGGTACACCACTATAAATCATTGTATAGTTATTTAATTCTTTAGTCCCTTTAAGTTTCTTTTTTGTTTCAGTTATGAACGCAATGTGAACATCTTTTTCATACAGTATTCTTTCTAATTCTGTTTCTTTACTTCCTAGACCTCTAACGTTCCAAGTAATAATATTTATTCTATGGCAAATTCCTAATCGTTTATCCTTTTTCTGCTTAAGTCGTCGTCCACTAAATCTATCCGGCTGAACACTGTGAGAGAGATGAGTTTGGATTTTTTTCTTTTTTTTACGTGGACGGTTTACCAGCCCAGATGTACAACCATATTTCCTAGTGGATCGGGGATTTATTTCATAGTTTTCTTCTCCTAGACGGGTTGCTAACCAAAGTTTTGGAGTCCCATCTATCTTCTTGTCTTGCAGGTTTCTCTTCCGCCTTCTTTACCGTTGAGAACAAGTTTCTTCCACTTCTGAAGCCGTTGAGGTTCCCACGTTGGAGCTAGTTCGCTTCCCTTCTCCTCTTACTAGATAGCAAGCTAGTTTAAAACCAGACTTCCCTATCTAGTCGTCTTGGTCATTAGATACTGAGTCTCTCCACCACGACAAGGTCTAGCCCATGGGACACATGATTCATTGCCGTAATTATTAAAAACACACAGAAATATATTACTATATTACTATTATTGAATATCATTAACTACCTAAGGGGGCGACTCTGTGGCGCAAGCGGTTAGATGCTCACCTCTCACCACTGCACTGGGGTCCTGAGTTCAAGTCACGGTCACTCCACGTGGATATCATAGTGGACGAAACGGAGCTTGGGCAGGTTTCTCTCCCGTTTTTAACTGCCACAATTTCATTCCACCATTTCTCCAACTCATCTAATCCATTTTGTTCATTGCCCCTGTGATGATGCGTCAGGCAAGGTCGGCCGGCACCCTTGTCATTAACAGACATATCTCATTCCATCCCTCGACCCGACCCTGAGTTGGACACGAGTTGAGGATATTATTATATTAGCTACCTAAGGAATCAATATGGTATTAAACAGTATTTGATCATAATAAAATATGAAAGATAGTGAAAAAATTAATTGAAATTAGAGAAAAAAATAATCTGCAAAGATAATTATGCATAATAATTTTGAAAAAAGTACATATTTATGGGATTGTTTGTGATACCGGTTGGTCATTCTGCATCACTTGATATTCCTGTCTCTAATTCCACCATTAGAGCAAACATAACCAAACTTATGTCAACTTTTGTAACATAAGCTAAATACATTTAACCTAATGGGCTCAACCTTACATACGGTAATAATTACTATTTAAAAATATAATGTAGTCTGTAGTAGCAAACAATATCAATAGATGTCGCAATAGAAGGAAAAAGTACCGGTACCGTAAGATGTAAAGAAAATAATTGGAAGCTATTATTATAATTTGTAACTTGTGGCGTATAGTTGTAACATGTGATCCATTCTAAGATACATCAAGAATAATTTGTGCTACAACAGCTGTAAACAGTATGGTAATAAGTTTTAAAAAAATTATAGGCTTAAAAGAAATGTACAAATTATTTATAAAAATAAATAAACATTTGAGGCATCCTCAGGGAAAATAGTAAGGGGATTGTTAGGGAAATTATGGACTTCCATAATTAAAAATATAGGCCTACTATTTTAAATATAATTATATATCACAAAAGGTATAAATTAATTATACCGCAAATTTAACTATATATAGAGGGGTATTAAATAAGCAATTTAAGATAATGAAATAAAGGTGGATGAATCTTTATCGCCATCCACATATTAACCCTTCAGAGTGGATGGATTTAAATGGCCGAGAATACTCTGATGCGGGATGAAGTTCACCGGTATTTAAACTCAGCCGCTCAGTGCCAGTATTCCAATAACGCATTTAAATTGATATATCTTGAGTAATTTAAATGTTTTTGCAATTCGTTTATGGTGAACCCTTAATATAATATTTAATTAATTAAATTTGTTACGGTTCTCACGTAACATCTCTGCGTTTTTTGCAGACTTATTTATGGTTGTTGTGCCACAGTTGAAATAGGTCCTTTTTGTAAACTTCTCACATAAGTGACACAGTGTATTGCACTAGGGATTCTTTGAAGAATTCAGAGAACCGGCTTTACCTAACAACAAAACGAAATATTTACACAAAGAAAAGGGTCTTGAAAAAAAAAGTATGAACTTCAAAAATTGGTGTGATAAATCTTCAAAATGTAAACCAGCTGTTTTGACACTCGGGCAACAATAAGTGTATTTTTTTCCCCTTGTGTTTACTTTGTTCATGTTTATTACAAACACATTGCTTCTATGCGCTGACCTTCTTTCTTGTAGGGGGGGGCAGCCTTCTCCAAATGTGTCTTTCTAACACTTTGGAAACATTATTTTAGGTCGTGTGCCTTCAAAAAATGGTCTTTCTACACATCAGACCTGTTGTACTGAAAGACCTTCATCAACCCTAAATTTCAATGTCTTTCTTCTGGTTTCCAAACTGAAACCAGTTGATGAAATATGACTATAATAGTTTCACCGGAGGTGTGGACTTAAAAGATCAACATGCTACAAGCCGAAAGATCGAGGGTTTGAGTCCCGGTGGATCAGGATTTTTAAACTGAACCAAACATTCAGGCGGCAACGTGAACCCGGGGTTGACTCAGCCTCTAACTGAAATGAGTACCAGATGCTTGTTATGGGCCGTCAGACAGAAATAAGTACTCGGCTTACATCAAGTACCGATAGTTTAGAAAAGTGGGAGCCTTAATCTCCTAATATCCCAAGAACTTTCTAAGGTCTGTAGTGGACCACTTCACCTTTTAGATACTGACTGAATTGTAGACTAACTACCTTTCCATAATGTAAGGATATCGTCATTTGAAATATATATATATATATATATATATATATCTGAAATTTACTGTTGTGGTCCTGTACTGTAACGTAAATCGGAAATAACTTTGTTGGGTCTTTATATATACTGAATTTTGCGACATTATTATTAAAAATGAAGAGATTTGAAAATAGATTCAATTTGATAGACAAGCTAATCTACAAAGAAAGGCTAATTTAGTTTTATAATAAATCCTTTATCAAGTTATAAATTTAAGAAAAATGTCAGAGGCCGCAAGAATAAATGCAAATATAAAATTATTTTAACTTGTTACTGAGGGCCGTAATCAGTTAATATATGAACTAATATAAACTTTGAAGTCTCTACATAAAATTTGTATGAACGGTAAATAGTTAATGTAAACACAAAGGTCATAATTGCAGTTTAAAGCAGTGCGTGTAGCTAGCGTACATGTCACGTCGTTCCGCATTGGGTGAAGAATTCAACTTGCGTACACGTCACGTCGCTCCACGCTGACGGGTTAATAATATAACTTGATTTAATTATTGAATTTATTAAGCACATATGTCCTATAGTTCGCTTTTGCACTCAATTCAAGGCGTCGAGTAGTCGCCCGAGATGTAATAAACATTCCATACTATACTAAGAAAGAACATCTGCAATGATAAAGAAAAATTTTCCGCCGGCTTTACGTCTTTTGCTACCTTGAGCATTAGTCAAGTTGGTGATATATGTTCTGTCTCTCTCATATGGGAAGCGGCTTATTAAATATAACAGTTTCTAATTGGATACCTTAGTATTTGGCGCGCGACTCTGAAAGTCTCAGATCTATCAACTTAATATTTATTCTATGGAACTTTCCAGAAAGTCCCGCCTCAACGGTTTATATACGCCGTAATTTCTTTGTCTCTCAAGACGAGGGAAACAAGTCATGTGAGCAGCATCCGCGTACCTCGATCTCCGCAATGGGGACATTGCGTAATTTAGAAATTAACTTAATTAAATACAGTGACACAGTTTAATAATCTGAAGAGCTTATGGGAAGTTTATATAATATTGTGATATAGTGAAGTGCGATTTATTTGTTTTTAAAGTATGGTAATTTACTTCTATGAAATTAGTTACGGTCCTGCCATTCAAAAGGGATCCTTGAACTGGGATCTTGGCATATCCATTTGGCCCTGCCGGGCCGTATTTTTTAATCATTTTTTTCCGGCCTCAGATATTGTGCCGCGATTTGAAGTTATTTGAGAACTGGCTTCTCTCTCCCCCCTCCACTTCACTAAAAAAAGATAACGTTTCTGCCGAAATTCATACTATACGCTTAGGTAAACACGTGTCGTGATACATCAAACTGAACTAACCAAAAGTGATACTGGTGCTACAGGGTGCTACAATGTGCTCAACCGACTGGCAGAGTTCCGGGTTCGAGTCTTTATGCTAGATGGTGCTACAATTTGCTCAATCGCTGACAGAGTTCCAGGGTTCGAGTCTTTTTCGGGGTCCACAACACTTAGATGACATCGCATAGAAGATGGCGAATTCATCACTGCGAGGGATCTCAAGGTTGTACTGGCCAACAAGACCTACATCATCATCATCATCATCAAGGACATAAGGTATAATGAATTAAAGCCGAAAATAGAGCCTCTTAATCATGTGCCTCCTACTAGATCCTTAATTATTTTTATGTAATTGTGGTTAGTTCATCGCCAAATTTTAGTTAACCTTTGTTGGTTAACTAACTTAAATAGCAGATTAATTAAATCGTTTTAATTGACTTTAATTAGTTGGATTAAAACACTTGGCTTGTCTTCATTAGCTGGTCACCACTATTTACCTTCGTTGGTTGATTGAATTATTTAACTCACCTTGGTTGGTTGGTTAAAACATTTAGGCTTTATATATGATATAATAAATGATTGAAAGAATTGTCATTCCTTTGGTACCATGACAGTTTAAACTCTTTTCTTCTTTTCAATAAGAGAAAAGTATCTGTTGCATGGCAGAAAGCTGTGGCCATTCAGGAATTTTTATTCAATACTGGTAAAAAAATCCTTTTCATATAAAATACAAAACGAGAGATATCATCCACCAATTACTATTTTGTCCTATCAGACCATAAATCAAGAACCGTTCTTTGTTAGAACGTTTACTAAAAATGCAGTAGGTGAACATAATATGTCAGAAAAATACATTTTACGTGTTAATATTCAGTGTGAGAATATTAATGCATATACATAGTTTTTCTACTACCATGTTCCGACTGTTTAACTGCTGCTTTGAACATTCTTTTTTTTTTGAAATATATGCTTTTCCTGCATCTCTTATATTCTCTTTCCTTTACTATCCTTCTATTCTGAGAGGTTACAATGACATTTTGGGCTATTATTAGGGCAAGACATTTAATGACCTATAAATAGATAAAAAATGCAAAATATAAAATTCATTTATGACCTAAAAATACAAAAAAATGACCAATAAAATAAAAAAAAATGTTGCGCGTGGACAGTTAAGCCCAACCGTAATGTAGCGTAAACGATCTCTATAGTTGAAGTGGTCTTTGGCCCGAGCGGTTTTGGAGTTAAAGAACACAGTAAACCATAAAATAACATTATTTATTAGAATAAAACAAAACATAGAGAAATATTAGAACAAAGACATATAAAACAACTTATTAAAATCAGCTGAAATCGCCATACTGAAAAAATACTAAAACTGATAAAATTCAGAGAGAGAAAACAATCATTTAAAAGACTCAACTTTGGTCATTATTCTAAGTTCTTTGGACCATTTGGTCCTTTAATTAAATTTATGTATGTAAAATGACCATTTAAAAGAATGATAATAAAAAGATAAAAGATTCATTTTACCCATGTAGAGCTGCTCTCGTCCCCCAGGGGATCGCCTTCGGTCCCCTACACCGTTCTGACTTTTCTACTCAAAAACCCTGCTTTTCATATTATCATCTCTACCTTTCACCAATCCCTAAAACTAATGGAAACCCTATTTTCTTGCCCAATATTTTGTAATATTCCTAGGTCTATCATGACCATGTTATATAAAATGTTTTTAACTACTTATCCTAATGTGTTTGGGTTATATAAGTTTTCGTAAGAGTGTCCCATTAGGTTGAAACTAACAAAGTTGTTTTTGATATTATATAAGATTTCGTAAGTGTGCCCTCATAGATTGAAAAATATATTGATGTGAAATAGTCATTTCATTATAATTTTTACCCTAGTTTTTTTTATCTATAAAACACTTGTGTATATTTTGATTGAGACTTCAATCCGCATTTAAAGGGAGATTATTTATTCCCTATTTTTTGGTATAATAAAAAGTATCTTGTGTATAAGCTTCATCTGTTTTTATAGAATTTTATTATTATGGCCGTTAGGCCCTAGTGTAGGCGTAACATTCCCCCCCTAAATAAGACTGTAGGGTTGAAAAACCGAAAGTCTTTTTTCCTTATAGGATATCTCTCGCCTCCCGGGGGTTTTGTCCCGACAATTATCTTATTGACTTAACTTTAAGTGGGAGTGGAACTGACGTCATCAAAATGGCGATTTCATCTGTAACCTGGAAGTATTTTGTTCTCATTCTATACTTGCTAATTGCACCGGATACCCTTAATTGTGTCGTAATATCGGTAAGAACTGTTTACTTAGTGAGAACACTATACTTATTCGAAAAAAACAAAAAAAAAACATTATAATACAGCATGCCTTCCTGGGCTCTAAAACAAAATGTCTACTGTTGTACGCACGGTCAAAAAAATTTAATTTTCCACTAGAAATGTTTACTGATCTCCGTCCTTTTTCCTTTTTTATATTTTCTTGTGGTTTCTTTTGAAACGATGCACTATTCACTTTTATTCACATCCGACGCACTTAATATTTTTTTTTTTTTCCTTCTAAGGTTCCATTTCGTGAACCTGAACACTTTAAAAAAAATATCAGATATTGCTGTGTCTGCTGTGGCTAGCTTGGAGGACAGGGTTCGTGTCTGCTTGCCTCGATGGATGATGCGATGTTCTAATGCTCGAGTTTGTGGATCGTGTTCAGCCGCCGTTGGTCCAGGTAGTCCTATGATTTGGCTATGCCTAATTTCATTAAACAACACCCAGTTAGGTCCAAGGAGAGCTTGTGAAAGGTTTGATAGGAATTAATCTTGACGTGGAGTTTGTTTGCTTGATTCATCTATAGGTGCAATTTGTGGTATGAGGGAAGTTACGTCAAGATTGACGTTGGAGATAGTGTTTTTTTAATTGCCTGGGTTTGTTCTATGTTGCTTGTGAGGTGTTTGCCTTAGGCTGGTTGCGAATCTGGACATTCGCCCATCTTATGCTCCGTCACGAGATGTACATGGTGTAGTTGGTCCTGGCAGCTCTATGCTGTGGCTCTCGTCATCAGATGTACAGGGTGCGCCGTGAGTCTGGGCCTCTTAATCTTGCTCCCATCATGAAGTGTGCGTGGTGGGTGGCCGCAGGTCCAGGCGGGAAGCTGGTAGTTCGTAGTTTCTGAAAATCTCATTTTATTTTGTTAAAACCTGGGAGGATAACTTTAAACATCGATTTCTGGGTTGGCGGGTATCTTGCTCTACATGGGTTCGATCTCCCATTATCACTCCTTGTCATAAAATGGTCATTTTCGGTTTGATTTAAATTCATCGCTTAGATGCTTCATTGTTTAGCCATCTTATCTCTGATACTATATTCCGAACCCTGCTTACTAGACGTCCTGGCTTTAGGTCTTATTATTGTTATACAACATCGTATTATTTAGTTTTTGTTTATTATGTGCACCCATGCACCTATCTGTCTCTTATAGCTAGCCTCATGTTGCAAAAGAAATGCTCTTGTGTTTTTGGTATTATGATTCTCATGAATCATTTACGCCCTTATTGCAATTCGAGTGTGCTCGCCTACACATAAATCGATAGGGCTTTAAGATGTAAATACTTCTTAGTACAATTATGTAACCTGAATTCCGGATATCATTCCCTCGTGAGGTCCTGATTTTGAGAGCATTCCCTTTCCTTCTATCATTCTTCATCCTGTATGCTTCTTTGCGTCTGAAATTCCCTCGTTTCTAACCTATCTGTCAATTTTCCGTGCTACGGCCTACAGTAGTTCGCTTTACAAAAAAAAATCCAAATGGTGTTGTTCCCTTAAGTCCTTCCTAATTCGTTCGGCAATATCTCATCTGTTCTCTTGAATTTCTTTAATTAGCATTTTACATTACTCCTGGTTGTGCGTGGCCTTTATTCCTTGTCTTGGGTCCTCTCCCTTTTGTCATCTCCTACTCCTTTCCTTCCCTCTTAATTTCCATTTACGTTTTTGGGTCAGTTCCTGGTCTCATACGTGTAGACCCTATCTTGCCTGCGGGTGTAACCTCTCATTTCGTGTACTACCTTATGTATTTAACTTCTCATTGCGAGTACTCTCTTTAGTGTTTAGCCTATCCTTATACTACCTTATGTGTTTACCCTCTAATTTCATGTATTACCCTATGTGTTTAACCTCTAATTTCATGTACTACCCTATGTGTTTAACCTCTAATTTCATGTATTATCCTTATGTGTTTAACCTCTAATTTTGTGAACAACCCTATGTGTTTAACCTCTAATTTCGTGTGCTCCTTATGTGTTTAACCTCTACTTTCATGTACAACCCTATGTGTTTAACCTCCAATTCCATGTACTTCCCTAAGTGTTTAACCTCTAATTTCATGTACAACCCTATGTGTTTAACCTCTAATTTCATGTACTTCCCTAAGTGTTTAACCTTTCATTTTCTGAGATCTCCCTACCTAGGTCAATCTGTCTCTCTTGGCTCTACTCGTCGATCGCACAATCGTATGTATGTGTGTTTCCCTTAGTATTATTCCTTTAGTGCCCTAACGTTCCTGATGTCCCTTGCTAGTACCCGTTGTCTCTTCGTTATGACCATATTCTATGTGTGCGTACGGCTTTCTCTTCGCGGTTTCGCTTTCCGCTTTACTCTATCCACCGGTGGCTCTTTTTTTCCTCTGGCATCATTATTGACTCTGGATGGTTCCTGACCATCGCTTCTTATATTCCTGACTTCTTGGGGGTCCCAGACCCCTGGCTATCTCTTTTCGTGCTTCTCCTTGCACTCCTCCTTGTTCCTAAGTCTTGGCAAGTCGGCGGACTCGTCGAGCAAATCGCCTCAATGGAGGTGGTGTTTGTTCCTTACTCCCTTCGGGGCCCAATAAAACTCGAGCATATCGCCTCAAGGGAGGGGAGTTAGCACCGCCCTGCCATTCGGGGCCCAAGTTGTCTCCATCCTACCTTCTAATACCCGGGTATCTCTGCTGTTTCCGTGGGCCTCACTGCCCGTGATTGCTTCTGTGTTTCTCATGGGTCTCTCTGCCTGTAATTGCCTTGTGTTTTCGTTTGTCTCTACTTTCTCGGATGCCTATCTCTCCCTAAACGATGTAGTTCCATACGGTCCCTAACGTCAGTGCCAAGCTGGCAAGGTTTTATGGCCAGTGCCCCAAGATCATTTTGGAGTTCTCTGTCTCTAGATCATGTCATAACGGGGGTGTCCCACCTTACGACTTGCACCTGCCTAGCTTTTCTCCCTAGCTCGTTGGCGAAGTGTTCAGGCAACTCGCCAAATTGTCGAGGGCAAAACCCCTCTCCAAAAGGGTCCTTAGTCCTTCCCAACTTGTATCTCTTTGTGCGATTGTGTAAATGTTTTATCTCTGTGTGTGTATCTGTCAAACGTTACCTAGCCAATATTGACCTAAGTTGCAGCCTATCCTCTTATCTCTCCTTATATGCCTAAATATGAAGAGTCTTAAGCGATCTAGTTTTTATCTATTATCTTAATATGTCATATCCCATATGTGTGTGTGTGTCTATTTCTCGACGGGTCACTAGCCCTAACTGACATGGAACGAGGCCTGCAAGTCAAGAGAGTCTAGGCGCCTTTAGACACTCCAATCTTTCCCAAGCCAGTCCATTTCAGCAAGAACCATTGCCTGTAGAGTGTATTATTTGTTGTGTCATACTCAGTAATAGTATTTTGTGTAACCCCTGGGTTCCCATTTGAATTTCCACTTTCTACTAGATCGGATAAAACATCTCACCGACTGTCAAGTATCCTAAATAAAATTTTTTATGGGAATAAGTCTATCTCCCCCTTTTTTCCCCCTGATCATTTCTGTATGCATCTTGTTTCCACCTTTGCTCTGTATTCCTCACTAGCGGAGTTCCCCTATGATTGCGCCAAGTCTCCATTCCCCTCTTCTGTTCGAGCTCTCTCTTATTTATTCAGAGTTTCCATTCTTTCCGTTTCCGAAACTATAATCTGTATTTCGGGTCAAGTGAGTTCCCCCCTTAATTTGCGCTAGCCTTTATAACTTCACTCATGATTTAAAACTTCACTTATGATTTAGAAACGCCTCATACTGTAGTTGAGCCCTACACGTGGTGTGCTCGCCTGCATTTGTTGCAAAACTCAACACCGCATGAGGTGTTAACCAAAAAAATTATTTTAAGCTATTATTCAACCTGAAGTTCGGTCGTCTTCCCTTCCATGAGTCTCGAGTTGGAAATCCCTCAGTAATGTTATTTCCCTTAGGGAGGGGTGTGGTGTCTGCTTTGTTTTATTGCGCTAAATCTCCATTCCCCGCTTTTGTTCGAGTTCTCTCTAATTTATCCTAAGTTTCCATGCCCCTTTTCCATACTCTCTGTTGCTAAAATACCTTGTCTCTATTTGCTAATACATGCCACTTTTATTTCCTATCTTGGGTCTTTAAGTTGGTACTAATTTCTATCACTTCTTTTTATTTAAAGTACGCTTCCTGATGTCAAAAAAATAATAGTATTTATTGCCCTGTAAATGTAAGTAGTATAAATTTTGTTCATAGTCAACTAATGCAGCTTCTTGAAGTTAATAACTATGTGGAGAAATCTAACTTTCACATCCCAAAATAAACACATTCCAATGGTATGGCTGAAATGTACTATTATCTGACCTAATAGACACTTAGTTTTCATGCCTGAAGAGTGACTTCATTTTAGTTCCCCTAAATTTAATTAGTTATTTGTTTCCGTGAGGAAGTCAAGATGGCGGTGAGTTCACACATTATTATTTGTCATCCAGTCTCTTACATATTATTATTATCATCTTTTATTATTAACGTATGATTTGTACCCGAACTTCGTGTGTTGATTATTATTACTATTATTATGTTATGTGTTTATTATTATTATTATTATTATTATTAATTTTAAACCACTCAGTTATTAGTTCTCTTTTTTTGTCTAACTCTCGATTTTTAACTGAAAAATGTTCCTACACATTATAAGGTGCTCGCCTTCACCATAAAATATCCTAGGATAACAATTTCAGCCACGAAATCGGTATTATTCTCCGTTATTCGCCTCATGCCCTGCCTTCTCATTGTCGCACGGTTGTTTAACTCTAATAGTATTTAAAATTATTTCGATTTAATTAGTATGATTATTTATTCTAACTAGCGTTGTGGTTAAAGCACTGCGCTACACGTAGGAAAGTCGAGGTTCAAGTCCCGGTGGGGTTAGGATTTTTAACCTGATTCAAACCTTCTGGCGGCACTATGGCCCTGGGGTCGACTCAGCCTCTAACTGAAATGAGTACCAGATGCTTGTTCTAGGGTAAGGGCGGCCGTCACGCAGGGCTGATAACCCGGGTGACATCAAGTGCCGATTGTCTAGAAATAGTGGGAGCCTTAATGTCCCATTATCTCAAGGGCCTCCTGTAGGGGGAATACTTTACTTTACTTTACCACTGTTATTACTTTATTACGAAATTGTTCCTGTTTTCCAAATCCTTTGATTTTTATGTATTCCATTTCCCTAACTATTTTCCCTGCTAGTCTTCGGTCATCATTTTTTGTCATTACATTATTTATAGTCCTATTATTAGATTTATTTTAACTTGTTTATTTTCCAACTATAAATTACTCATTACTTTGCAAGTTATAATGTGGTTCCTTGAACCTTACGTGGGCCAAGATTAATTACCTAACTAGTATTTGTGAAAAGGTCCCAGTGTATGCACGAGTTGCGGGAGTGGCTGTAATGGTTAATATAGCCTCCGTTAGATGGCTCTGTAGTCACCGTTGCTACTTTGGCAAGAAAAACATTTATAATGGACGTAAGCCAACTCATCATTTCCTAACCTAACAAAATAATTTACATAGTTACTGAACCATATATTAATTTTACGTACTCTAACTCTACATATGGTTAAGCAGGGTATCCTAGATCATGTTTTACATGAAAAAAAATATAAGATTGTTGCAAACATAGTACAAAATGTGTTACAAGTGTTTAGTGCATTAGTGGTATAAGAGTAAGATGCGTTCGCCGTCTTGTTTCCTCTAATTTTAATACCCTTTTCGTAATCCAGAAAATATACGATAAACAAAATTCAATCTAGTGGCGTGTAAAGCAACCTATGATCCCTTGGGCTTATCTCTCGTGGTGATGCTTTCAGAAATGATTTATGTGTACATTTGATCGTGCCACGCCTTCCCGATAGACGAAATAAAAATATGTCATTATCAAAGTAGAATTATTAACAGTAAATGAGATATTGCCATAATTAACACAAAAAATTAAATCCATTTCATAACTACATTTCCGGTTACTTAAACAGTGTAACTCTACAAATATTCAAGTTCTGAATAAAAATATCATAACCTAGGATAACAACAAAAAAATATCATCTGACTGAAAAAGAACTTTGTCAAAATCATCTACAACACCAAAATTATCTATAACCAAAACTATATGTATCCTAAAAAAAATAAAGTTCTGAAAAGAATACATATAACATAACCTAGAAAAATATATATATAGATATCTGACTGTAAAGAAAATAACATCTCTATGAAAAAACAACCGAAATTTGCAGTATAGTTACATATCCAAAAAATTTACCCATTGACAATACAAAACCATTGAATTATACCCAAAAAAAGTAGATCCTAAAAAAAAAAAACCACAAAAAAATACACGACAGTCCTAAAGCCAGTTATTAATAATGTCCCAAAGTTGAACATTTTCTGATTTCTCCTCTGTTTTAAAAGACATAGTTTATTCATTAGTACCAATGTGACTTTTATCTTCCCGATTAAAAAAAAAAACATAGATTTTTCCTGTATACGAATTGAAGGTTAATTTTGGGGGTCTAAGGTTCGTTTCCTTATCCGTGAATATAATAGAATATTATGTTCACGAATATACCATCCGTCTGCCATCCAGAATGTTACAATCTTCTGTAATATTCCTAGGTCTATCATGACCATGTTATATAAAATGTTTTTAACTACTTATCCTAATGTGTTTGGGTTATATAAGTTTTCGTAAGAGTGTCCCATTAGGTTGAAACTAACAAAGTTGTTTTTGATATTATATAAGATTTCGTAAGTGTATCCTCATAGATTGAAAAATATATTGATGTGAAATAGTCATTTCATTATAATTTTTACCCTAGTTTTTTTTATCTATAAAACACTTGTGTATATTTTGATTGAGACTTCAATCCGCATTTAAAGGGTGATTATTTATTCCCTATTTTTTGGTATAATAAAAAGTATCTTGTGTATATGCTTCATCTGTTTTTATAGAATTTTATTATTATGGCCGTTAGGCCCTAGTGTAGGCGTAACAAAAAATGATGAATAAAAAGTTAAGAATTGCCAATGAAAATACTTTTTATTAGATTAAGTACTCACTTGATTACTGAACGACGTAAAATTTAACTTAACATCAAAATATTAAAAGAAAAGTATTGAAAATTCATATTAGAGTACCTTTTACTGCAGAAAATCAATTTCAATTACACATTGCAATTTTACAGTTAAGAATCAAAACTTTGTGGAGATTCTCAAACATAAATGATTGTTTATTGTGTTTAGTATTGACTTATAAATTGAAAAGTTCCTCTCTACTTCAACGGAAACAATTGGAGCATACTGAAAGCAAGCAATATCTCCTGGATTTAACTCACAGTCAGCAAGAGAAAAAGTTTCACCGGTCAAAGCTCTGCCAATTGAACACAATGTTGTGTACTCCCTGTTCTTGGACGTATACTTCTTCATTTCCATTGACACGGTATCACCCAGTTTACCACATGCACGGCTCAATTCATTCACCACTTTATCCACTTTTGTAGCTGTTCCACTAACGTCACTTGGGATTTTTCCAGTGAAGTTATGGCATCAGGAAGGAATCCAAAATTAGTATTTATGTAAGAAAGTTTACCAGCAACCTCCTTATCAGCTAACAGTTCTTGCACCTTTTTTATTGACACAGACTCACCATTATCAAAAGAATCAACCACTGTCTTCACAACGTCGAAATTCTTGCAATAATAACTGCAAGCTTGGAGCCCTGTTCTCCATCTAGTCAAATCATGTGAAAAGGGCATTTTTTTGGAGCTTTTGTTTTTAATGCTAAAATTCGAGAAGGGGCTTTCAAGAATACTTTCTTCACACATCCAATTAATTTATCCACTTCTGGAAAATTTATACGTACTTCTTCCGTGATCCTGTATAATGCATGCGCTAAACACGTCACATGCACCATTTTTGGGTACAGTGCACTTAAAGAAGCAGCTGCTTTCATCATGTAAGGTGCTGCATCTGTTATAAAAAGCAATACAATTGAATTTTGAATCCCATCAGGCCAAAGTATTCTCAATGCATGGTCAAATACTAAGCTGTTCGTTGAGTAGTTGACTTTGTCCAGCTGCTCACAATGTAGTAGGAATTGTTCTCCAGGGCTGTGTGCTTCTAAAACTCCAACAATAACATTTGCTACATAATGACACATAGAGTCTTATCAATGGATAAGAATACATTTCCTTCTCCAAATCCTTTCTCTTATTTTTGCAAAGTTTTGTCATAGCACTGAGCTGCATAGGTTCTTCTCAATGTTCTGGGATCTGGAATTAATTTTCCGGTCTCCTCTTCTAAGAAAGTGTGCAGCTTAGGATGATTCAATTTGTGAAGTGGAATATCAGCAGATAAAAAAGCTTCACATAGTTTCTCACAAAATGGCGAAAACATTGAACAAGTTTCCTCCAGAAGCATTTGTTGTAAGTTTACACTGGATTTATTTTCAAGTCGCTGCAGAGCATGTATATGTTTCTCCCATGACATGTGTTGTTCTACCATATATTTTTTTCAGCAGCCACTCTCACATCGCAAATCTTGTAGAATAAAAAAAAGACCATCCATTGAAAAAATATTTTCTCCATATTTTGAAACAAATGCATTTAATTTTACACTATCACTTTACTTTAGGCATTTTGCTCTTAACCTGTTCATACAGATGGCTAGGAACAACTGACCACCTCACTTAACAGCATAACAATGGGAGTGAGGGCAAGTCCATTAAGCACATTCCTTGAAAAATAGGGGTAGTAGTAAGCAAAACATCTACTTAATTCCAAGAAATCGTATTGACAAATAAAAATACTGAATTATAATAAACATCTCAAATCAAATACACAGCCTTCCGGAAAAGTGTAAAAATGCTCAAAATGACCTAAAAATTGCCAAAATATTAACTAATAGAGTTAAGAAAATGCAAAAAAAATGCCATAACGAATTGCTTTAATTCAATCCATTTTTTAATGTCATACATTTTCATATATGCCTATGCAAGCGATGTTTCAACCTTCATAAGAAAAATATCTAAATTATGAATTGCCTTGCCCTATATTAATATTTTTTCATGTCACATTATGAGACATGTATTGGACCTAGCTCCTCCATCTTGCTTGTATACATCGTTCTTCCATCCCAACATTATATGAGTGGACAAAACTGACACTAGATGGCAGATATAGACATATTGCTACACATGCACTGTTTTTCCATCAACAACTGAATTTTATTTTTATTTTTTATGAGATAGATTGATTTTCGGGGAATTATTCAATTTTTCATGATATCATATGAAAATTATCTTAGGAGATTTTAATGCAAAAGGGAACAAATATTCAGGTCAACAATAGGCAAATTCAGTCTTTATGAAGAGAGTAACAACAACGGAGTTAATCATCTTTCGATGTTTTTAAATTCATTTCATACATCTCAATGATGAGATGTATGAAAGGAATAATAAAAATTTCTAAAGAAGCCATACTGGCTTTATAATATAATGTAAAATTCCCAAACAAATTTTCCTTAATAAAGAAGCCGCATTTGCAAAGATATAAGCAAAGGTGTCATAGAATTTGGTGCATGGGAATTGACAACGTATATAAGATAAAAATTTGCATCTAGATTGGAACTCACCCAGATGGCTCAGTTGGCAGATCACTGACCTAGAAAACCATAGGTCCTGGGTCGAGTCCCCGTCTGAGCATATAATTTTTCTCTCCAAATATGATTTAGTCACCTTTGCTACCTCAAAGAATCTTATTATTAAGAGCACAACATTCTAGCATAAAGATATTCATAAATACACCTGGATGTCTCCAGATAATGAAACTCGAAACCAGATAGATCATGCATTAGTGGATAAACAGTGGCATAGTAACAGCATTGATGTTCGATCAGAGAGAGTGACATACTGCAATTTGGATCATATCCTGTCAGGGTGAAAATCAGAGAATGGTTATAGAGGGAAAAAAATGGTAAAGATGATTCTGAAATATTTGAATTTGAAATCTTGAGAAATGATGAACTGCAGCAAGAATACCAGATCAAAATTGTTAATAGATTTGAAATACTGGAATCTTCAGATGAAAATGTGGTAACCGAAGAAGAAACGGATATAAATAAAGAATGGAGACTAAGGGCCGGTTGTACGAACTTCAGTTATATCTCCAGGTAGTTGTCTGACGCTTAAGGCTACCAGGAGTGTAGAGTCAATATGCGTTGTACCAGCTACTTATAACAGCTAGTTGGTTACACCGAGTGTAACTCATTATATCAGTTATGTTGGCAATAAATTCCTATTTCCCTCCTTATTATGTTGGCTGAATTGTGTATCCGCGCATCATTTTTCTTATGTTTTCTTATTTCCGACTGCAAAAGTTCTTCTGCTTTCATTATTTATTCATTCTGCATCAATGTTTTGAATTCTGATGTCATACATTTTTATACTATCTTTTACTTTATTTTCAATATTATAAATTAGTGTAGATTTACGTAGTTTTAAATAAATTGGATTAGTTTCAATTTTCGTGTTATTTTAATATTATTTTTATATTCTCTCAAGTTTGTTTAATACTATAACAATTCAGTGTAATTAGGCCTACATGCAGTTTTAATAGTTTTGTGAAATATATGTACGGTATAATCCACGTACACACACCAACATTTAAAAAGAAATGTGATGTTTAATTATATGAAATTCAAACTTTCTGATATTTGTCATAAATAGGTAGGCCTACAGTAGGTCCCCCTATTATAAGTCCCAAGATTTGTTTTTGATTAACTGAATTTTTAATTTAAAGATAGTCATTAGATGACTGAAGGAAAGTAAATGGTCTTGTATTATATGTAAACATATTTGGTTATTTTGATATTTTTTTCTATGTAATCTATGCCTATTTTGTTGGAAATTGACCAATTATAAGAATCTCAATTTTTATTTTTTACCTGTAGGCACATTAAGAAATAAAGCTGCATAAAAATACCTCAGTGTGAATTTTAAGTTAGCAATGATTTTTTGTAATATTGCATTTTTTCCAACATGAAGTCGCTTTATTAAATTTTTGTCCTTTCTGTGTTCAGATCTCTTTACTGTATTATAATATAGTGAAATTTCTACACACAACTACTCTTTGAAACCAATCACAATTACTTGGAAAGGAATATTATTCCTATGACTACATATTCTGATCCTCTGTAAGATGACTATCTCTACACCACTGCTTTTGATAAATTTATATATGTCTTATTCACTGTATTTGCTCATATTATGTAATAAATCTAATGAAGGCTATATTCTTGTCACTGTGTGCCAGAGGGCTAGAATAGTAGTTATTTAAATCTTGGATCCTATTGAAATCTAATAATACAACAATCACAAATAAAAATATTAACATGTTTTCCTATTTAGGCCTAACTGTATAAGACATTTGTTTTCTAAATTCAGAATCTTTTTACGATAGCTATTGATATATGAGTGTAGTCTTTAATTTGTACATATTTAAAGGATAGTTAAATTAGTAACAGCAACCTCTGCTCAAATTATCTTACCTGAACACAGTAGTATTAATAATGTACTTTCAATAAATTATATTCAGATACTGATATTTTCTTCACATCAATTTTTTTAGCATAGTTCATTTTTCCCATAAAATGGGGAGCTGGCCCATCATTATAACCCCCAACCTAGAGGACCATATGATTTTTGTTCAAGGTTTCCTTACTCTAGGCTTTGACGAACCAACATCTCCCTACAAGGCAGCAGTTGCTGTATCCTGCGAGGAGCTTTCACAAAGTACTATCATCCAGGCCAGAATGAACCCTGGTTTTTTAAACTCCTCCATTACTCCCCATCTCTCCTGGCTTTGTGACAGGCAGAGTGTAGTTCTCAAAAATGAGTCTAGGTTGACTGGAAATCCCTATACTATTGTATGGTGTGGAAACATAGACATTAAGCAGAGATCAAGCACATAAACTATAGGTGACAGAGGTGCAATTTTGGAGGAGGATTTCTAGAAATTCAAAAAGAGACAAAATTAGAAATGCTAAAATCACAGAAGTAATGGATGTTCATAATTGTTCTACAAGTTATCGAAGAAGACTGAAATGGTTTGATCACATAAAGAGAATGTCAGATGACAGGATACCTAAGATGATATTAAATCTTGAAGCAGAGGGCAACAGAAGAAAATGGAGACCAAAAGAAATTGGATTCAAGGAGTGTAGTGTCGAGAGGATAACAGAAGAGTGATGCAGAGAATAGGGATTTATGGAGGAGTAAAATTTACAATGGGTTATAGCAAAACTACTGTATTGTAGAGAAATTCCTAATAAAGAAGAAGAATGTTACCATTTTCCAATTATGGTGTAAAGGTCAAAATTGTATTCAGGATGAGGTGATATCCCCTATTAGAAGACTGCTTTTAAAGTAAATTTTTGATGGTCTACTTGAAGACCATCACTGTATGTTTTCTCATTTGTATTTCAAGATTAATTTCTTTCACAATTTGAATTAACATAAGGCATATAAAACAAATTTGAACATTTATACGTTTTTAACATAATATATTATCTCAAATTTTCTAACTTAATTTGTTATTGATAAAAAACTGTAGTTCTTTGTGAAACGACCATCATAATAATTGAGTTTTGTATTTTTTTTAAATCATTCTTACCGTAACCTCATATGATAGTTTTATTGGACATATGTTTCAAGGCTGTTGCCCCGTCTTCTTCTTTCTTCTGCATTTCACAAGAATGTTTAAAAAAAATACAAACTCAATAATTAAATTAAACCTCATAATGTTACTTCTTAATGATTTAAAAAAAAGGAGTAATTTATTGGTACTAGTTATCTACATGTAATAAAAACATATTACTCATGTTATTTTATTATAAAAAATTATACAATGGATATTCAACATGCTTATATTATACACAATAAAAGTAAACCTCATCATCATCATCATAGTACATTCACGAATTTAGGCCATTTGTTGACCTGTTTCGGCCTCAAGAGAAACACCATCCAGAAGTCTTTTGAGTGGACGTCCTGGTCTTCTTCTTCCTGCGGGTTGATATCTTAACATTAGTTTGGGTATTCTGTGATCTTCCATTCGATGAACATGTTGTATCCATCTTGACTTATAATCAGAAATTTTGTTTTCTAAAGATTCCATGTGTAATTCTTCTAAGATGTCTTCATTTTTTTTGTGATCTAGTAGTGTGTATCCTGCAGTCCTCCGAAGATATCTCATTTCAGCAGTAAACCTCAGCTATGTAAAATAAAAACAGACCACATTGATGCTATATTTCTACATATGATGTAACCCAAAGCATGAAAAGTACACCAGGTGGCTTTGGAACACTCACATATATTATACAGATCTTCTCTTCTCTATTGTAATTTAACCTCTCACCTTATAGGTTGGGAGAGAGATTTAAACATTGGATCATACAAGGTTACTGAGAATCTCCAATCCAGGGCCTCCCCGAGACAACACAAATATTTAAGAAAAAATGCACAATTCACTCACACATTCATACTAAACCTAGCGAATATGATGATGATCACAGATTGTTTGGGCCAAAGTTTCCTAACATTTGTCCTACAGGTTCAGAAAAACGATCAATAAAACCATCACCCAGTAAATCTGACATGACTGGAGATCAAACTCAGGCCCTCTACATACAAAGCAGCGATGCTAGCCCAAGACCATAGCTGTGGTCTATATTACAAATAAAACTTTGAATAAACACATTTTTTGCAGATGTATAAATACATTTTAGATATTAAAATTAATGTTGGGAAGTAAACATTATGAGGTTATATCATTAATATTGAGTAAGAACATATTTTTAACAACTCACCTCATATAGTTTCAAATTTATTTGATTTAAGACCATTGGTTTCGAATGAATTTTTCATTCACCTTCAGTTTATTTTCATGACTCCATGGTCTTAAATCAAATAAATTTGAAATTGTATGAGGTGAAACATTAAAAATATGTTCTCCACTCAATATTAACATTTCAGATAATTTATGTGCATTATAGGTGAATAAGTGAATCTTAGGATTTCTAACTATAACAAATAAGTCATGGCATAATAGTGGCTAGAAGGGGAGGGTGCAGCACAGGCATGTGAGCATTTATAATGCATTTACAATATTTGTCTGTATAGTAAAACTACACATAGTTCTGACCAATATCACCTGACAAACATTTGACAAATAGAATGACAACCTGCCTATTAGGATTGCATTTGTGAATACTATTAATGGCAGTTACCTGGAACATATTTACTTACTTTCTCACAAGAAAATTATATTTGCAGTCATCCTTTTATTTTTTTTATTTTTGTGGCACAATGCTTAATAAAACTTGAAGAGAAAAACATAAACTACTTGAATTCTGTTTATATGATTCTAACAAAATTATTATAAAATATTATAAATGTCAATATCCGGCTTGTGGTCTGGTGTTTAAGTTCCTCGCCCCAAGAGCCAAGGGTTAAAATCTGGCTGGGTCGATATATTATTTAGGATGGATAAATCCTAGAAAACAAAAAAATCCTCTGGGAGGGACTTAAAGCCATGGGTTCCGAATCTGAAGATTTTCAGGCTCGTAATATAATCTCAAGCCTAAATTGGACAAAAATTTAATGGGCCTTTCCCATCCAAGTAAAGGCTTTATTAAGACTTAATGAAAAATTAGCAGTAGAAAACATATTATTACAGTAATTAAGACATTTTGTCTGTACATTCTTACCCTTATGGTTGTTTTTATCGAACATATGTTTCAAGGCTTCTGAGCCCCATCGTCAGGGATTACAGTCTAATCTTTCCTCAGAAAGACATTGTCTATACATTCTTACCTCTTATAGTTGTTTTTGTTGAACATATGTTTCAAGGTTTCTGAGCCCCATCGTCAGCGATTACAGTAATCACTGATGATGGGGCTCAGAAGCCTTGAAACATATGTTAAGAGATAAGAATGTACAGACAAAATATTTTAATTATTAAACAAACCTCTTAATGATACTTCCTATTGTATTTTTAAATATTATTACAGCTTCAAAAAAAAAATCTGTCTACATTGGTGAAAACAAGTTGCTGATATACAAAACAATATATTAAATCAGTGGTTATGTACAGTTCATAAAATAATAATACAAACCTACAGGGGTTGGGGAATCAAAATTGGATGTATATGTCAGGGGATCCTGGCTCTTATGGACCATAGCACTGGAAATAATGATGATAATGATTGACTCTCCACTCCATTTACACTAAATAACATTTACCCCTGTTCAAACAGAGTCTTCAATGCACAATTGTTAAATATTGTCTAGTCATTGTCTAGTCAACTGCACATCACAAGCTTTTATTCCTTGTATTTCCTCAGCATTAGGCTATCCTGAAGAATTGGTCTTTATGTATGTGCAGACTAAGTCTTCGGTGATATCCAGGAATGAAGCGATGTTGTAATATCCCAGCAAGCATTCTAGAAAAAAAAAAGAAATATATATGATTTTATCACATAATCAAAAGTGACTAATATTTATCCACCATCAAATATAGACTATAGAACAAATGCATTATATTTTTAGTGGGTTCTAATACTTTAATAACATTGTAATTTCTCAGAAGTTATAAGCTTAGGAGCAAAATTTTATTTTCTGCTATATTAAAAAAAAGTATGTTCCATGAAATACATAACGAATAGCAACTATTGATATGTTACGTATATTTTATGAGTTACAATGCCTATTTCAATCCCTTTCAGTTACCGATACACATTATTTTATTCATGATCACTGCATAAACAAGTTTCATTATGGATGTATTGGATTACAACTCACCTCTAATTCTCATGTAATATTTTCACATTTCATACCAGTACATGTTATACAAATACAAAGTTTTGGGCAATTGAATACAAATGTTAAGTTAGTTATTGCATTTCTTGTTAACTCGCTTTCAATTATACTAGAGGTTTCTTTATGGTAAGCCATATTATCCAATAAACTAATTGGTGTACAGAAACTTGCAGTGTTGGCTATTCTGTTTGAACAGTGAATAATGCAGGTGGACTAGAAACTTAAAATCTCCAATTTTTTTTTTCACTGTGAAGTTATTGCAATAGTCAAAACTGACTTAAGCTGTAATAAAGGTCGTCATTTATCAAATATACAATGAAAGTTGCTTAAATCTCTGATGGCTGAACTATAGTTTAAGACCCACTAGGCTATACCATAAAACATTAATATGACACTTGCACTATTTACTTTTTCCATTTCTACTAACATTTCCTACTATTTTAACATGGTCCTCATCTAGGGGATATGTGTATGGCGACCACAAGGTGCCCAAGCTGAGCAAAACATTTCTTCCACTTACTTGTGTTTTGCACTCTTTTAACTTTACTATCTAACCTCTCTTGGTTAACTCTTTGTTTTTTTCGACTCCGACGCTATTAGGGCATCCGAGGGCTAGGGAGTCTTTCCTTTCTTCCATTTCTTCTTTCCTTTATTTTCTTTTCTTCTCCAGAAAAGCCTGACCAGATGCTATAAGATGGCAGCCCCATCACTGGTCTTGCCTTCCTTTGGCCAGCTACCAATCGAAGGGACTATTATTATGCTTTCAAGTCTTATACGAGAATTTCCCGGAAGGATCAAAACGCTGGAGGGAAAATTTTCTATAGGATCATAACAGGCCTTGGCCTAATACTTGGAAGGAAGAAGAAGAAGAAGAAGTAATGATTCTTAAAACTTTTTTTTACAATTCTTATATATTTATCTATGTATGCAAAATCTCTCAATCATTTCTTTTAAGTTCTATATAACTATAGTGCATATGTGCATGCGAAAGGTTTTGTCAATATATGGCAAGACTAACTGTGCTATCGGTATGACAATCTTTCACAATATAACTAGTATTTTATTTGTTGGGTTAAGAAGGAAAAGTTATTATACACCAAATTAGTTTACAGTTTATCGAATAATAAATTATTTAATTAAGGTAGAATATACCTCATAGTGAGAATTCCTAAAATAAGTAATAAATTATTTACTTCATTACAAGTTAGTGTACATCCATTCTTTAAAAGCATGTTTGGGAATTTATTATGAAGATTGATTATTCCAACAGCACAGATAGTCCTGTCATCTATCGAGTAAGTTCATAAGCCTTGCGCATCCACACACCTGTTACGTAGGAAAAACTTTAGTTTACCTTCCCTTAATTTTTATGTCCTACAGAAAAATATGCACATGAGCAAAAATTTAAAGAGTTGTCAATAGATGGAATCACATATATGTGAAGGATGGAATCACATATGGGACATTCCATATCAAATCGGACAGCAAAAAATCTTGCAATTTATTTTTTTAATTTTATGTATTCCTAAATATAGTGAATACATTTATAAACGTATTAATACAGAAATTTAATTTTTATCATTTATAGGTTCGTAGTTATGATGATCTAAAATTATCGTAAATATGATAAACTAAAACGTTTACTAACTAATATTTCTGAAACAGTAAACAGCAAAAATTTGTTTCAAACATATTTATATAGGTGATATCACGTAGTTTAAGGGTGTTATTTTTATAATTAGGATATTTTTATTTTCGGTGTCAATTTTCTGTTTTATGGCGGTTTACTGCAGTACATATCAAAAAATGAAAACGGAAAAAATACAGGATACTACTCACGTAATAAGGATTAATTTTCAGCAATTACCCTTTTGGAGAGTTGAATAGTTCAGACAATATAAATGTTCGCGGGTTCACGGCGCATCAGATTCATTTCACGACCAAGGTCGCGCGCGTACTTTATTAAAAGAGCTTCATCAGTGACTTTTTCAACTGCCATTAAATCGAATAAATTATTATATGTTGTGCTTAATGGAACAGTACCGTAAATTTATAAAAGTGGCGATATTTTAATTCTTACGCAGTAGATATTTATTTATCAAATTTTATTGCTGAAGTGAGAAGTAAAGAGCTCTGTTACTTACGTTTACTGTGAATTATTAAACAAATTATTTATAACTAACTCACTCACTGGCTCTGTGGAACCTGTAGGTTCTTGGCAGCGCGGACATAAGCTCTCCATACATCCCATCCCAAGCTAACGTTTTCCAATTATCCTCTGTATAATCTACTTCCCTCAAATCATGTATAATGTTATTCTCCCACTTCATTCTTAGTCTTCCAACTGGGCGTTTTCCCTCCGGTTTTCCTACCAGAATTTTCCAAGCACCTCTTTCATCCTCCATACGTACCACATGACCTGCCCATCGAAGCCTACGAGACTTAACTGTTCTTATTATATCATCTGGCTTTCTATACATATCATGTAGCTCACTATTATGTAGTTTCCTCCGTTCACCTGTCTGTTCATCTCTTTTTGATCAAAATATTTGCCTAAGAACTTTATTCTCAAATACTCGTAATCTTCTTTCCTCCCTTAAAACAAATTATTTATTTTGTTACAAATTTTTCTTGCAATTAAATGAAATATAATAAAAACTCTTACACCATTAATTGAATAAACTGGTATAGATTTTTATTATGTTATAATTACTAATTTCAATCTTAAAATAATTTTTATTGAGTGTACTGTATTGTACCCTGGAAACTATGACGAAATAGTGTTGTTACAAGATATCACTTCCAAATAAAACCGAATGTTTTAATACTAGTACCACTTCCTAACAAACGAATGAAATGCTGAATCAGCGCGTCTTCTTAAAACATCTGTTCCTCTATCAACAATTCTCAAGTTCAGATTATTTACTAGACAGTAGATTTAAATCAGTACGTGTGTTTAGTGTGTCACCTCATTATTTTAAGTATTACAATCAAATTTAAAATAATCTTTTATCGTTTTTAACTAACAAGTTTGCAGATTGAAGTGTTTTATTTTATTACTGTACATATAATTACACTGTCTATTATGAATAAGCCTAACTGGTGTTATGTGAATGGAAAGTGTTTCAATCCACTCGGACGACGCCATAAGAGTAGTTTAAAAAAATTCAGATCTATCCCTCCATGGAACTGTGAGGAACTCGGGGTACCCCAAGAACACTGGCTCTCGGCAAAAATATGTAGTAATTGCAGGCTAATTTTAGAGGGTAAGAGAAATGTTGAGGATGTACAGCCTAACAGATTAACTAATACTGAAAATGAGGAATCCGATGTAACACAACCTAGTAATAATAACGATAGTAGTTCCGACATCGTTAAAGAATCGGCTATACCAACATTAAATGAATCATTTAAATTGATAAGGGAAAGTCCCATTAAGAGAGCAAAAATGTCTCACAATAAATATGTGAAAAATAAATATAAAAGTGTAACTGAGGCAATTAAAAATAAAATTTTCCACCAATTTGACTCTTCAAGTGAAGAAGAGGATAAATATGAAATTGAGGTTTTGGAAAATCTTAAGAAGGCGTTTGCTGCTAGCAGTGATAAAAAAGATAAAATCAAAATTCTAACGTTGCTTCCACTCTCCTGGTCAGTAAGAAGAGTACAACAGCATTTTTATGCATCAAAACATAGCATTAAAATAGCAAAATAGCATTCAGAATTGTTACGCCTTTAAAATTCCATTGATTCCTATCGAGTTTGAACCCGCGAACCTCGGAATCGGAGGCGTGCAGAGTAACCACTAGTCAACGATGATGATGATGATGATAATGTAATAATTGTTATAATGATAATAAAAATAATGTAATGATGATAATAACAATAAAAATATTTGTTAGTGCGCAAAGGACTATTACCAAGTAGTTCCGTCATTGTTTGTACGAGCGAGCGATCTCCACTCACGCGAAAGGTATTTTGCGGGCAGTCTACACATAGGAGATTTTAGGAAAAATAATTATTTTTGATAGTTTCCTTTCAAGACTCCACTTTAATACTAATTACAAAAAATTAACTGGTGTTCAGGTAATAATGTGGCACTTTTTGATTTTATAATTTTTTTGGTGAGGAAGGTCAATTGCATATTAATAGCATTTACGCCCTTCAGAAAAACGTAAATATTAACATACTAATTTTCACGCGATAGAGCATAAAATCATCTATAATGTGACTATCTTTTCAAGTTGAGGGAATAGCCATACTTCGAGAAATGTATTTTATAAAAGAGACTATTTAAAACTACGATAAATTGACAGCTCTATTACTATTTAATTACACCAAGCGAAGACTTGAAATTCGGTACAGATATTCAGTATATCATAAAGTTTCACTGTAAAAAAATGGTAAACTTTTAAAGATGTGAGTTCATTTTTCACAATTTTTTTGCCGATTTCGTATGGAATGTCCCATATATGTGAAGTTCTACAGAAAATTTAAAGAGTTGTCACTAGATGGAAGCATGTAGCTGTGAGGTTGGTATGACCAATCTTCACAATACATTCCCAAATATTTATTAGAAATGGATATACACCAACTTTCCCCTTACTAACCTAACAAAATAAATGATTTGCATATCATTTAATGAAGCATACACTAATCTGATGTATGTCAACTTGTCCCATCGGAACCTAACAAAATGAAGTGAGTGAACATCCATTTCTAAAAATATATTTTTGAATGTTCAATTTTCACAGATATCTTTGCCATCTCGTAGAAGTTTCTTTAAGCGTTTGCACATGTATTTCATAATTGTGAAAAAATGTTACAAGTATAATTGTAAAATGTTTAAAACAGTACTAAAGTTAGTAAAGACAAAAGAAGTACGTAGAGCAACAAGATTACAAGAATATAGTATGGAAAATCAAGTGGCTGAAGTTGAGCCAGAAAAATTCATGGCGAGTCACAAACTGAGGTTTCTCCAAAGCGTTCTGTACTACATGTCAGTTTTTAAACCTACATTAGTCACTGTTCAAACAGAATAGCCAACTTTTCCTTATGGTGCACCAGATTATCCTATAAATTATAAACTAATCTAGAGTACACTAACCTGCCCATTTTCTCAGCTAATGAAATAAAATAAGCATATTTGGTGGACTCCTTGCATAGAATAGCCAATGCTTTTTAATAGTAATGTATGAATTTAATAACAGTTTGAAAAATTGGAAGTTAAATATAAGTTTTGAGGTTATGATACTACAACATAATCGACCTTGCATGTTGAAGGTTCATAACATAACCTCTACTATAACTTAAGTTTTATGGTTATGGCACTGTAATATAGCCTCAAAATTTACACTTCAATCTTCTTTTGATACATTTTTGTGGGTAACATATAGGCCACGCAATTACACTTTGGATAGAAGACTATTTTTATTAATTTGTTTCCTAAATATAAAATATATTACCTAACTATGCTACCAATACAGTAGGCCTACTAATATCAATGCAAGCTCTTACATGTTTAAATAAGAATGATGAAACACAATCTACAATTTTTTAACAATGATTGTGGCAATAACAAAATAACAATGAAAAGTGTTAAAATTGTACCTTTCTGTCGTTTTATGTTTCAATTGATGTATGATCGTATCCAGATTGAACGTAATAGTTTCCTTTTCCGAGGCGAAACCAGATGAAAAAATCTTCCATATATTCTTCAAGATGAACTGGTCTCCCTCTGATTTTTCTGCAGAATAATGAGAAAATTTTGGTTATGTTATAGATAATATATTCTTATCAATAATAATAATAATAATAATAATAATAATAATAATGATGTATCAATTTAATAACAGTTTAAAAAAGTTATGGCACCACGACATTATACACATAACCAACATTGTAAATCAAGATTCGAGTTTAATGGCATTATAATATAATCTCAAAATTTACACTTCTATGTTATTTTGTTAAATTATAATAGTGGTTATTAAATATGTAAAGATATTAGCAATTATACTTTGAAAAGCTCACTTTTTTCTAGAAAATTATTTTTTTTAACTTGTATCCTAATTATGAAATATATTATCTAACGAAGCTACCGGTACAAATATGTGTACTAATGCTAATTCGTGCTCATACCTTTTTAAATAAAAATGAACAACCACCTACAAATATTAAACAATGATTGTGAAAATAGTTAAATACAAACGAAAAATGTTAAACTCTTACCTTTTCGTTTGATGTTCTGATCAATGTCTGTTGAGATCAAGGCGAAACCAGACGAAAAATTCTTCATCGTTACTTTCTATATGATCAGGTCTTCCCCTGATTTTTCTCTGTTTCCGGGTATTTATAAACATCATATAATACTTCATCATTATCGGAATCCAGAAAAAAACATATCTACATATGTTTCCAGCTGCCATTTTGGAAAGTTAGCACGAGTATTTCTCAAATATCAGGCTTTGAATGACCGTACAAAGTCTACCGAGTTTACACTCCTGGTAAGGTGTTATACTGACGTGGTACAACGCAACTTTGGCTGAATACTTGAGGTAGCATGTTTTCCGAACTTATATCGAGTTGGTACAACCGGCCCTAAGAGAGTACAGTTCATCCAAGTGAAAATTGACAGGACATTAGTTACTTACTACTTTGTGGGTCTGGTGTGACAACAACCGGTCATGCATCCCGCAAGCCCTTGGTTGATATTGGATACAAGAATATAAATAACAGTATTTGTTACTCACCCTCATCGTATAAGAAGCTGAAAGTGCTGGTCATCTTATCTCATACATATATCACATCTTCTTATGAAATTATCATTCACAAAAATAAAATTTTCTACACTAACGAACCTAACTTGTATTCCTCTGTTAGGAGATGAGGGTTTCATTAACTTTTCTTGTTATTCACAGAACTGTTGTGTTACACCTATTCACTAGGTTTAATAAAGTATGGAAGTGGCCTGTTAGGAAATTTACAACTAAATTTTCATCTAGATATGCAACACAAATTCCTATTTCTTATAAATGTTTTTAAAATGCAGACAAATTCACATAGTGAGTATACAATCATACTGTATTAAGAACATACGTAAAATCAATAATACACACGGGTCATTCCAAGTCAAGTGACCAAATCATATTTTTGGTACCAACTTGGATCTTATGAAATTTAGTGTTAGTGTTGAACAAAGCTTGAAGTGATGTTGTGCAAAATCTAAGTTTCACTGGTAGAGGGCGCCAGAGCCTCATGAAAAAAGGTCACCTGTGCAATGCAACCGTGCACGTGCATAGATTGTGACTTCAAGTGCTACTGTTGTGAAACCGTAGCAGGTACTCGTAGCATCTTGAAAAATTGCAAACAGGTTCAACTTTCTGTGCTCTGAATGCAGGTTGCAGTTTCAATGTTTATAAAATTTTACTTTTATTGCTGTTATCTCACAAAGTTAACCAAATAATCCGTCACATCAATTTGAGGCAGATTTGTCATGCTTATAACTTGGAAACAAGATGTTCTATAAATTTTACTTTGGTAAGCTAACTAAACCCATTACTGATTTTAAGCTGCCAAAGTATCAGCTATCGAGCTCATTTTGTTGTAAGATATATGCTATTCAATATGAAGTTCAAATTTTATGCATCACATTTTGTGAATTCTCGAACACAAATAACAAAAACCTTTCGCTCCAATCAAGTTATTTTTGTTACCATTGGAAAGAGCAGACTTTTTTCTTTTAGAGTCATCTTATTTCACTTTTGAGACTCATCATTTAAGGCTAGAAAAATTACATTGAAAATTGCATTTATTTAATTACGTGTCGTGATATACATATACAATTATACAAACAATGTGCAACAAGTTGATTGTCAGTCATACTGGAATTACCATACTTTTGATTTTAGGGTCAATTTGTTATGGCTTTAGAAAACGTACACTTGCTTTGCTCAATAAAGTCTATTATATACTCTTAGTTATTTAGAATTAGTTATTTTAATGGACTTAGCCGAAAATCATGCATTTATTGTACAAGATGCAGTGCAAGGTTTTCATTGGGAGAACAGTCAAGCTGTGCTACATCCCTTCGTAGTGTACTACGGCAATGCCAACCATGTACAAAGTCTCAGTTTTTGTGTAATCAGTGACTGCCTACAGCAAGATACAATTGCAATGCATACTTTTTTGATCAAGCTAATCGAATATATGAAGAATACTGTGAAAGAAATAACACGTATCTACTACTTCTGTGATGGCTCTGCAGCACAGTATAAGAATTACAAGAATTTTATCAACTTGTGCCAACACAAAATTGATTTTAATTACAGTGCAGAGTAGAATTTTTTTGGCACAAGCCATGGAAAATCACCCTGTGATGGCATTAGTGGAACAGTGAAACGTCTAGCAGCTCATGCCATGTTAACTGATCAAATTTTGACAGCAAGGAATTTATTTGATTATTGTAATCAACAAATAAATGGAATTAACTTTTTTTCATTCCTAAAGAGGAAATTGATGCAATTTGAACCAGCCAAGAAGAAAGATTCAAAGATGGCCATACAGTAGCAGGTACAGGAGAAAGTCACAATTTTGTGCCCATTAATGAAGTTTAAGTTCATGTTAGTAGGGTTTCCAATGATGCAGAATCATTTGTTGCTTCTTTAAAAAATAGGGTAAAATTGGATTCCTCGGAAGTTGGAAATAAAAAAAGGGAGGATGAATAGGATGGCAATAGACATTACGAGGGCAATTACTCCTCCTAATTTATTGGGGATTGATCGTAGAATGCCTTGGTCAATTTTGTGTATCCACATGAAATAACTACTCATTTTATTGGCGCTCTAGAAAAGAGAGCATATTATATTCAACATTCCAGCCCCCAGAGCTACAGCAATGGGAAGACAGTATAGTTTAGAAGAAGCCTTCATGATGAATATTGACAATAATTTTCAATCAATTATGAAACAATGAAGCAACATTTCAATCTATAGTTTTAATTATTGAACAATGGGGTATCAATATTTTTATTATTAATTTAACACTTCTCACTGAAGGATAAATAATATTGGAAGATAAAAATTATAAGCTCAGACTGTTCGAACCCCAGTCTCAGCATATAATTTTTCTCTTCAAATATAATGGGGTATAACTTAGGCTTGGGATCCATGAAGAAATCCACTCTCGGCTTGGGATCCTCAATGAGAAACCCTCAACATTGGGCTTGGGATCCTTGGTAAGAAACCCTCAACATCAAGCTTGGGATCCTTGAAAAGAAACCAAGAACTTCAGGCTTGGGATCCTTGGTAAGAGACCCATACCCGTGGCTGGCCTTGCCTGGCTGCCGGGCGTTGCCCCTAGGCAATGGGGTTACCAATTTATACCGTGAATGAAGTGACATATACATACACACTCATTCAAAACATGAAATTGGTAGTGGCTCAGCCACCATGGACCAACGCAAGGATTTTTGATTTTGCAATGCATATACAACCTTCCAATAGCATTAATTATTAGATAAGATACACATATCGCATAACCATAAATCAAAACCACTTGGTTGACATTAAGCATCATTAACACCAATAATTTGAATGAACCTGTACAAATAATTTCCTTTCATCACATTCGTACAGTATATCATGTTATTTCAATGAGTGCAATTTTGAAAGTAATGTTTCTGGCCTTAAGTGATGAGTCTCAAAAGTGAAATAAGATGACTCTAACAGAAAGAAGTCTGCTCTTTTCAATGGTAACAAAAATAACTTGATTGGAGCAAAAGGTTTTTTTTTGCAATTTGTGTTTGAAAATTCACAAAATTTGACGCATAAAATTTGAAACTCATGTTTAATAACGTATATCTTGACAACAAAGTAAGTGTAATAGCTGATACTATGGCAGCTTGAAAGAAGTAATGGGTTTGGTTAGTTCACCAAAGCATAAGTTTCTAGAAGGTCTTGTTGCAAAGTTGTAAGCAATGAAAAATCTGCCCCAAATTGATGTGACAGATTATTTGAGCAACTTTGTGAGATAACAGCAATACAACTATAACTTTTAAACCTTGGAACTGCAACCTTCATGTAGAGCATAAAACAATGTCTGTGCCATTTTACAGTTCCAAATTCAGTAGTTCTTGAAACTTGCCAACTTGTTAGAACGTGCATCAGTGGTGCATGAGTGACCTTTATGCTGGAGACCCAAGGACCTCGACTATACTACTTACGACGGTGAAATTTTACACAGCATCGTCTCAGACACATATCTGTCTCTACACAAAATTTGAGCAAGATTGGAGATGGTAACTAAAAATTTTAATTGTTAATTTGGTCAGTTGACAATGACCCACACATTATTCACTCAAACAGGATCAGACTGACTTGTTGCTGTAAAATTATGCTACAGTAGTGTTATAAAGTAATGTTTAAATACCAATAAATGTCTTCCTAAATAAGAAGCTGCCATTTGCGTGATCGAGCAAATGCTTGTACCATTCGGCGCTCAGGAATTAACAATGTATAAGAGAAAAATTTGCATTTAGATTGGAGTTTCTCAGGTAGCTAAGTGGTAGAGCATTGGTCTAGAAAGCCAAAGGTCCTGGGTTCAAACCCCAGTCTGAGCGTATAATTTTTCTCTTCAAATATAATTTCTCTTTCAGTGAGAAGAGTTAAATTAATAATAAAAACATCGAAAGAAGCCCTACTACCTTTATAAAGTAGTGTTTAAATTCCCAATAAATGTCTTCTTAAATAAGCAGCAGCCATTTGCGTGATCGAGCAAATTTATAAGAGAAAAATCTGTGTTTAGATTGGAGTTTCACAAGTACTCAGTGGTAGAGCATTGGCCTAGAAAACCAAAGGTTCTGAGTTCAAACCCCAGTCTGAACATATAATTTTTCTCTTCAAATATACTAGAGTAGGCCTGAAATTCACGATAACTGCCGAGTGCTCACGGCATGCATAACTGGGAGTTGTCACACCAGACCCACATAGTTGCAGATAACTAATGTCCCATCAACATTCACATGGATGCACTGTATTAAATTGTCAGCATTGGAAAGTGTAGGTTATTTAAAAAAAAAAGAGGCAAAACAAGAAATTATTTTAAATTAGAAATGTGCTGACATTATTAAGAAAAGAAAGCTAGCAAGAATAAATTGATTACATGAGCCAAATTAAGTAAATTTAGAACAATTGGGTAATATTAGACGGGAAACCATTAGGTCATTAAATAGTAAAAAAGAGGAAATATTTGAGAGAAAAGCTTAATGATCTTGAAATTAATGCAAAAGATAGGAACATTAGAGAAGTAGGGAATTAGGATAGAGAGGAAATGGTTTCAGAGTAAAACAAACATAATTAGGAATGAAAATGGAGATATGATTGCAAATTCCAGGGGTATCTTAAATAGATAGTAAAATTACTTTAATCAGCTATTAAAAGTACATGCAGAACAGGATATTGTAGATGATGATTCACAGACAGCAGAAATATTAGTCACAGAACCAAGTGCATTAGAGGTTGCAATGGTGATAGAAAAATTAAACATGTATAAAGCATCATGTACAGATGGGATCATAGCAGAACTGATAAAATCAGGGAGAAAAATTGATGGACAAGATATGTCGGTTGCTTAGTATGATTTTGAAAGAAGAGACCCTTCCAAATGAATGGAATGAATTGATTACCATACCAATCTGTTCTTAAATGGAATTAAAACTGATTGCAACAACTATAGGGGCATCTCATTACTTTCAACACAAAATTTTAACAAATATATCTATCCATACTTACTCCCTGCAATGACTAAGTAATAGGTGATCATTAATGTGGATTTAGAACACATAGGTCTACAATAGATCAGATTTATAATATAAGAGAGGTTTTAGAAAATAAATGGGAATATAATTGCAATATGCTCATCAGCTATATGTTGACTTCAAAAAGGCATATGATTCAATTAAAAAGAAGTTATGTAGTATTCTGCTAGAGTTTGGAATTCCTAAAAAGTTAGTTAGACTTATTTGAATGTGTCTAAATGCCACAATGGGTAGAGTGGGTGTAGGCAAACAGTTTTCTGATATATTGACTTAGGCCTCCAGAACAGGAATTCATATTATGATCTTGTAGATATTTTCTGGGCCATAGTTGTGAGATTTAAAACTCTTCGATGTTTTGCCAGAGACTGCATCCGGCATCCTCAATGGTTGGGTTGAGACTAGCTATTTCATTGATTGCCTTACTTATACTGTTTTCCACAGTACTGGTACTGGTATGTTTTGTGCATGGTCCGTTCTGTTGTAAATTATATATATGGTAGAGACTTTCTCTGTACCAATGTGGTTGCTGTCAGATGGTCTAGGAGGCTATTACTGCTGCTGCTGTGGGGTTTGCATCCAGTGTTTTTTTAGAGCTGGTATTCATACTTTGATTTACTTTTTTGGTAGTGCCTATCTACACTTGGCTGCAATTACATGGTACCCTGTGTATGCCTGCTCATTGGTGAGGGCATAGTTTGTCCTTCACTGGTCTGAGGAGGTTCTTGATTTTTTTGATAGGCCTGTATTTGAGAATAAAGTTCTTAATACATTTTTTGGACCAAAGAGAGATGAATAGACAGGTGAATGGAGAAGTGAACTACATGGTCTTTGTAGGAAGCCAGATATAGTAAGAACAGTTAAGTCTCATAGACTGCAATGGACAGGACATGTGGCACAAATGGGGAATGAAAGACGTGCATGGAAGCTTCTTGTACGAAAACCAGAGGGAAAACGCCCAGTTGGAAGACCAAGAATGATTTGACTATGATTTGAGGGAAGTAGATTATACAGGGAAAACATTAGCTCAGGATAGGGATGTATGGAGAGCTTATGGCCGTGCGGCCATGAACCTATGGGTTTGGTAGTGCCACTGAGTTAGTTAGTTAGGCCTGTATACTGTTTTTATGTTTTCTTTTTTAACAGTTTTCCAGTATGGTCAGTTACATTCTTAATGTACGGTACGAATGCCTTAGTTCAAATTTTTTCTTGTTCATTGTTATTGTAATATCTCGGGTGATATGCTCAGTTGATTTCTTTTTTGGTGTATCCAATGGCTATAGATATTGTATGGAGATATTAAAGCTATGGCTTTAATAAAACAGGATGACAGTTTCTTGGCTCGATCTGTCAAGTATTTGATAATTCCAAGTTTCTGTTCAGGGTGGTGATTAGAGGGTTTTTGTAGATATCTGTCTGTATGAGTCGGTTTTCTGGATATGGTGTGAAATTAGGTTTGTTTCAATGTGATCTTGCTATTTACCAAAGTTCAAGTAAAGGAGACTATTAACCTCATTTCTGCTAAGTTTCTTCAGGATATAACAAATCTGTTTGAACACTGCCTAACCACAAGCTATTTTATATCCAACAACTTCTATTAACAAATAAATGAAGTAGCTATGGGCAGCTCTTTGAGTTAGCCTAGTAGTTGTAAATTACTTCATGGAGAATTTGAACAAACATGTCTGGACATTGCCCTTCTTAAACCCAAGATATGGCTTTGCTATGTAGAGGACACCTTTGTATTTTGAACCATGGGGATGATGAATTTCTTCACTACATGAACTATATATATTCCAAAATACAGCTCGGGACCAAGCTCTGTGTGTTTGCGGAGAGAAGTGTGGGGAGTGAGAGGAGGTACACTTCTATGCTTCTCATATACTAACAGCTGAGTCAGCAAATTCCTTTCAGACACACAGAGCTGGGTCCCAAGCAGTACAGTTCATTGTAGGAAAAGAAACAAAGAAAAGCATAGCATTCCTAGACATCCTTATCAGATAAAGAATGACAGCAACATTTCTCACACCATATACTGACACATCCAGACATATCTACAAAAAACCTAATCACTACCCTAAACAGAAACTTTGAATTATCAAATCCTTGACAGATTGAGCTAAAAATAAAGTTGTGTCATCCTTATTTATTAAAACCAGAGTTTCAATATCTCCATACAGCATTTACAGCCAATGGATACACCATAAAATAAATCAACCGAGCTAATCAACAGAGATGTTACAATAACAATAGTAATGAGGAACAAGACAAAATTTCAAGTAAGGCATTCCTACCATACATTAAGATTGTAACTGATGCTATTGGAAAACTGTTAAGAAAAGAAAACATAAAAACAAGATCTTCCTGAAAAATCAAGAACCTCCTGAGATCAATGAAGAACAATCTACACCCTCACCAATCAGCAGGCATACACAGTATTCCATGCAGTTGCGGCCAAGTGTACGTAGTTACTACCAAATGGAGCATCATGACCAGGCTAAAAGAATGTCAAATGACTTTTCCAGGCAAGTGGAAAAGTCAGCAGTAGCAAAACATTTGATAAAATAACACAGACATATTATCAAATTGTACACATAATTTGACCAGTCTACAATGAAAAACCATTGAGATATTTTAACATGAAAATAGTTTTAACAGAAAGGAAGAATCACTAAAAGTAAACAAAGAATGGATACCAGGTCTAAAATACACTAGATGTAAATCCCAGCAGCAGCAGCAGTAACAGCCTCCTAAGACCATCGGACAGCAACCACATTGGTGCAGTGGAAATCCCTACCACTGACCAATCAGAAGGCAGATATAATTTACGACAGAACGGACCATACAGAGAACGCACTGTGGGAAAGAGTAAAATTAGGCAGGCAGTTGACGAAATAGCTAGTTTCAACCCAACTTTTGAGGATGCCTTCTGACAAAACATCGGGGAGTTTTAAACCTCACGACTATGGCAACAGCCTGGAAAATGTCTGCAAGATCATAATAGTTATCAGTAGAGCTAGGAATTTTAGGTTCAAAATTTTGGTGAAAAAGGTGCAAAAAAGATGCTTTAATTTAGCAGAAAAAGGTGCAATTTTTTAAATAAAAGTTGCAAATTTCCCATGTAAATAATCATTAAAGATTACCAAAACCAATTACAACAAGTAACTAATGACACAAAATTCACGCATGTTGTCTTATATTAAAGAGTCTTACACTACTTATATGCTGCGTAACATGAATGCATTGATGTTTTTCATCAATTGTTATTGAAATATCACAAAGAATGCACCTGATAACAGATCCGTCACTCTTGAATTCCATCTGCACTAAACTTTTTAACAATATCACATAATTTATAGGAGTTCACTTTCGGTTTCGGCATACTGTATACTGGTAACTCAGGAAAATAGCAGACCGCACTAGTCAAATATTATTTTGAACTGAAACATTTATTCACGCACTCAACAACCTTCCTTACTTGAACAATACCTTTCGCATAACTGTGGTGCAATGAGGCGCAAACTAATTTAAAAGGAATAGCCTAACAGGATTGCACTGAAGTGGAAGTAATGTGATGATACCACATATCGTTACCAACCCTTGAAATCGTATTTGAATAAATGTAATATTTATATACATATATATATATTATTTTGGTAATAAAATGTTCCAAAGGAGACAAAAAAGGTTTGAAAAGGTGCAAAATGTGCTTCCATTAAAGAAAATGTGCAAAAAGGTGCTAGCATTGAGTAAAGGTGCAAAAAAGGTGCAACTAAAACACAGTTAGGTGCATTTATTTAATTTTTTCTTTGTAATACTAGCTAATTTGAACATTATAGTAACAAAAAAAAAAGTGCAGCACCTAAAATTCCTAGCTCTAGTTATCAGATACTTTTCAAATTCACAATGGGTTAAAGCAAGGAGATGCACTATCTCCTCTACTATTCAATTGTGTACTGGAGCATACCATTAAATCTTTAGAGGATGAAGAAGACCTACTACTAATTAGTATTAATAAGCTATTAGTTTATGCTGATAATGTAGTATTATTAGGTGATAGAGACGGGATATTATGAAATGCGCATGCACGCACATGCATACACTCGCACGCACGCACACACACTCTCTATAAGTAGCATTAAGAAATTGGGGCTGGAAGTAAACATCAATTATGCTAAATATATTATCATACATAGAAATCTTTATATATAAAAATGAGCGTGAGTCTGTTTGTTTGTTTCTTTGTCTATATGTCCTTTATGGACTCAAAAACAACTTGACCAATTTGAATGGGATTTTTTTCATCATTCAGAGAATTTTTCTGGGACAATTAACATATATAACATATTACCTTATGTACTATAGGGATGGAGCTAAAAAATGGCAATGGTGCACTAAAAAAGTCGCTTTTTGGACACTGAAAAGCCTTACACTTCCTAAAACATATGTACACAAAATATCTCAAAAAATTCTATAAAAAAGTCCACGACAGGATATCTTTTACAGGTAACCCACAATAACCATTCTAGTCTTTCAGCTCATTGATGCCAAGATGATCGGGATAAGTAGATTCCCGGGCAACGCCGCGTAATCAGCATGGGGTTTCTAAAAATAATTATGATATAAATTTATAATTATTTTTTTTTACTTATTCAACAACATAAAAACACATTTAATTTATTTAGGCTTAGCAGTACATGCCGGGTATTAGTTAGTTTGTATATTATATAATGGAAACAGGCAGTTAATGAAAAATGATGGAAATTTTGAAGAAGTGGCTTAATTCAAATACCTAGGAACATTAATTAGAAACAGAAATGAAGTGTACAAAGAAATTAAACATAGGATCAATTCTGAAAATACATGCTATTATACATTATAGGGAACTTTTGTTGTCCCAACTCCTCTAAAAAAAACTGAAAATATATAAAACTGTTATTCTCACAGTTATATTATAGGTCTACAGATGTGAAAAAATAGACTCTTACTTTATTATTATTGAATCTCCAAATATCCTGAAACCCTATTTCGCCACAAAGGCATGTTAGGGTTGTAGCTTACTATAACAATACTATACTATACATTGTAAAACAGAAATATTTGACTCTTACTTTAAGGAAGGAGAAAAAAATTGTGATTATTTGAGAATAAAGTTTTTACGAAAATTTTTGGATCAAAGACAGATGAACAGACAAGCAAATGAAAAAGACTACATATAACAGCTTCACAATATTTATGGGAAACCAGATATAAGAACAGTTAAGTCTCATAGACTGCGATGGGCAGGACATGTGACACAAATAAGGAATGAAAGAGGAACATGGAAACTCCATGTAGGAAAACCAGAGTTAAAGCATCCAGTAGACAGGCAAAGAATGAGGTAGGATTATCTTCATCAACATCCGTCACGAATTAGGTGTTTGTAGGCCTGTTTCACCCCCATATAGCAGTCTTTTAAGAGGTCGACAATGTCCTTAGGATTTATATTACATCATTTTTGGAATTCTTGAATTATCCATTCTTTTTACAAGGTCTAGCCAGTTTAATTTATATCTGTTGAGGTTTTTCTTCTACTGATTCTATTTCTAATTGTTCTAAAATTTCTTCATTCTTTTTTTCGATCAAAATGAATGTATCCTGCTGTCCTTCTGAGAAATTTCATTTCCGTTGCTTTGATTCTGCTACTGTCTCTGTTTCTTAATGCCCAAATCTCATTTCCGCATAGGGCCTAAAAGGGAGGACAATGCTGAAGTATTATATATTTTTATTTTATTTTATATGATGTAAATATTAAATAGTGTGGCATGATAGTGGGCAACCTTGTCGAGTTCCATTATTAACATATTATCTTTCGGTAAATACAATTATTTATTTTGACATTTATTTTATTGTCAGTGTAAATTTCTTAAATTGTCAGCATAACAAAGCTTTGCCTATATAAAAAAGAGGCAAAACAAGAATGGTTTGATGAGGATTGTGCCGACATTGTAAAGAAAACAAACCTAGCAGAAATGAAATGGTTACACGAGCCAAAGAGGTAAATTTAAATCAATTGGGTAGTATTAGACAGGAAACTACCAGGTTACTAAAGAGTAAAAAGAAGGAATATTTGAGAGAGAAGATTAATGATCTTGAAATTAATGCAAAAAATAGGAACATTAGAGAATTATATCAAGGAATTAGGATAGGGGATAATCCATATCAAATCGGACAGCAAAAAATCTTGCAATTTATTTTTTTTTAATTTTATGTATCCCTAAATGTAGTGAATACATATATAAACGTATTAATATCGAAATTTAATTTATAGGTTCGTAGTTATGACGATCTAAAATTATCGTAAATATGATAAACTAAAATGTTTACTAACTAATATTTCTGAAACAGTAAACAGCAAAAATTTGTTTCAAATGTATTTATATAGGTGATATCATGTAGTTTAAGGGTGTTATTTTTATAATTAGGATATTTTTATTTTCGGTGTCAATTTTCTATTTTATGGCGGTTTACTGCAGTACATATCAAAAAATGAAAAAAAAAAATACAGGATATTATTCACGTAATAAGGATTAATTTCCAGCAAATTAGGTTTTTGGTGAGATGAATAGTTCAGACAATATACATGTTTTTTTTACACACTTTATATTAGCTTGAGCTGTATCTATCTATCTATGTAACTGAATCTTTCAATGCGTTTTTCACCCACTTAAAATGATTGGATCGACTTGAAATTTTGTAAACTTGTAAAGGACCCGTGACAATACAGTAAATTCATATTTTATTCTATATTTGTTAAAAAACTGGTGGATCCACAGTGCAGCTGGTTCATTTTATGACCAAGGTTGCGCACATAGTTAATTGAAACAGCTGACACCGCTTCATCAGTGACTTTTTTCAACTGTCATTAAATCTAATAGATTATTATATGTTCTGCTTAATGGAACAGTACCGTTAATTTATAAAAGTGGCGATATTTTAATTCGTATGCAGTAGATGTTTATTTATGGAATTTAATTGCTGAAGCGAGAAGTAAAGAGCTCTGTTACTTACGTTTACTGTGAATTATTAAACAAATTATTTATAACTAACTAACTCACTGGCTCTGTCGAACCTGTAGGTTCATGGCCGCGCGGACATAAGCTCTCCATACATCCCTATCCCGAGCTAACGTTTTCCAACCATCCCCTATATAATCTACTTCCCTCAAATCATGTATAATGTTATTCTGCCACCTCATTCTTGGTCTTCCAACAGAGCCTTTTCCCTCCGGTTTTCCTACCAGAAGTTTCCAAGCACCTCTTTCACATGTCCTGCCCATCGCAGCCTATGAGACTTAACTGTTCTTATTATGTCTGGAATCCTATATATATCATATAACTCATTATTAAGTATTTTCTCCATTCACCTGTCTGTTCATCTCTTTTTGATCCAAACATTTTCCTAAGAACTTTATTCTCAAATACTCGTAATCTTCTTTCCTCCCTTAAAACAAATTATTTATTTTGTTACAAATGTTTCATTATAATTTAAATGTAATATTATAATACAAATTCTTTCTTCATTAATTGAATAAACTGGTATACATTTTTATTATAATTACTAATTTCAATCTTAAAATAACTTTTTATTCAACTGTATTGTACCCTGAAAACTATGACGAAATAGTGTTGTTATACGATATCACTTCCAAATAAAACTGATGTTTAAATAATCGTACCACTTCCTAACAAACGATAATAATGCTGAATCAGCACGTCTTCTTGAAACATCTGCTTCTCCATCAACAATTCTCAAGTTCAGATTACTTACTAGACAGTTGATTTAAATTAGTGCGTGTTTGCAGATCTACAAAGACTAAATGGTGAGTTAGAAGTTAAATATAACTTTAATTATGTTTATATTAGTTTATAATAGTTATAAACAATATTATGTGTTACTAAATAATTTTACAGTTTCTTAAATGTTTCTAGAATGAGAGAATAATCGTAGAGATATACATTTTGTGTTATAAAAGGTGAATAATGGAAACTTTAGGTATTAAATTAAATACTATAGCAGTAGTTTAGCTTATATCGTGCATTTTAATATCATCTTTGATATGTCATGAGTAGGGGATGCAATATCAGTAACTGATGCCAAGCCAATAAAATATATTTATACCTTTTAAATATTACTTGTAACAGCATGAAACTTGTTATAAATTATTATCGACCTCAGATGTTGGTGTAGTGTACAAGTACAGAATATTACAACACAAACTACTCTCTAGAAAATAATTTTTAATAGGCCTATAAGCTTGAATTTGTAGGTGCTTAGTAAATTAAATTAAACCATACATTAGCCAAAATCAGCACAAAATTAACCGCCTACTGAAGATATCAATAAAGATTGTTACATTTAATGATGCTCACTAACATATGAGGTCATTATGTAGCAATTTATTTCAAGCGCGAGGTTTTCCTACGTACCGTAAATCTACGACATGAGACTCACGGATTTTCTTCCCTCTGGAGAAAGCTACATTCAGAATTGTTACGCCTTTAAAATTCCATTGATTCCTAACGAGTTTGAACCCGCCAACTTCGGAATTGGAGGCGTGCAGAGTAACCACTAGTCCATAATGATGATGCTGATGTAATAATAGTAATAATGATAATAAAAATAATGTAATGATAATTACAATAAAAATGTTTGGAAGTGCACAAAGGACTATTGCCAAGTAGCTCCGTCATTGTACGAGCGAGTGATCTATACTCACGCTAAAGGTATTACGGGCAGTCTACACATAGGAGATTTTAGGGAAAATAAATTCTTTTGGGTAATTTCCTTTTATTTCACCACTTTAATACTAATTACAAACAATTAACTGGTCAGCAGGTAATAATATGGTATGTTTTGATTTCATAAAATTTTTGGTGGGAACGGTCAATTGCATATTAATTGCATTTACGCCCCTCAGAAAACACGTAAATATTAACATACTAATTTTCAAGCGATAGAGCATAAAATCATCTACACTAGTGTCCAAAATTAAAGTAACAAACTGTAATTTCGCCTTCCTGTGTCCAATTTACAATAGAATAGTACCAAGTAGCAGTAAAATGTAAACAAATGTCTACATTCATATCCCCTATGTGAGATGGCATTCCTGTCTTTGTAGAACTAATAAAGTGATGACATCAGTGCACCTATCAAATGGTTCTTTGTGTTTACTCTCTTTAGTCCCACATCAGCATTCACTGTGCACACTTTCAGGTACGGTATGGCACAGAGAAGAGGCCTGGAAAACTCTCTAGGTTGGAGGGTGATAGGGAGAATAGAAGCTGGACAGTCACAAGCTGATGTGGCCAGATGGCTTACTGTGCATCGTTCTGTTGTTTTCTAGGTGTGGAAACAGTTTGTAAAGGCAGAAAATGTAACCTGAAGACCAGAGCAAGGACGACCAAGGGTCACAACACAAAGAGAGAGCCGCTATTTGACAATAAGGGCATGTCGGAACCGTGTAGTACTGCACAATAACTGACATCTGACCTTACAGAATCTACTGGAATAGTTATATCGCGACTAACAGTGTACAGAAGACTTCAACAGAGAGGTCTTTACTGTCGCTGAAAGTGTAACACTGACAGGTAATCACAAAGTAAGACACCGAGAACTGAGCTAACAACATGTCAACTGGACGGATGAAGAGAGAACCAATTTCCTCTTTGCAGATGAGTCCAGATTCGGTCTTCAGAACAATTATTGACGGATTCGCATTTGGAGGGAATCTAGAACACAATTTTGGCCCTCAAACATTCTGGAAAAAGACTCATATGGACATGGATCAATAATGGTGTGGGCAGGCATTATGATAACTGCTCGAACACTGCTAAAATAAGTAGTACGGGTAAACCGACAAGGTTTAACTGCTGCCAGATATTGTTACCTCATGACACTTGCTTCAAGGTGCTGTGGAACCAGACTTCCTGCTGATGGATAATAATACTCGTCCACACAGAGCGGCAGTGGTTGATGAAATCCTGCAAACTGAAGACTTTGCTCGAATGGATTGGCCTGTTAGTTCTCCCGACTTAAATCCGATGGAACGTGTTTGGGATATGCTAGGGAGACGAGTTGCTTCACGTCAGCATCCACAATCATTCTTGAGGACTTGAGAGCTGCTCTGCAGAAGGATAGACGTTAATACCTCAAAATGAGTTTCATGACCTTATTTGCAGCATGCACCCTCGTTGTGAGGCCTGTATATCTACCAGAGATGATCACACGCCATATTGAGCTCACGTAACCATATTTCTCGATATTGAATGTGAATTTAAGAACACCTTGAAAAGAATAAACCCATTTTTATTTCTGCTATTTCATCAAAAATGATGTTAGAATGTTTACTGAGTTTAGTTATTTTGTTCTAGTATCAGCCAGTGATATTCTGCAGTGAAATTAACATAGAAAGTAAACATTTTAGTTTGTTGCTTTAATTTTGGACACCAGTGTATAATGTGACTATCTTTTCAAGTTGAGGAAGTAGTTATACTTCGAGAAATTTATTTCATAAAAAAGACATTTAAGGTGAGATGGTAGGCCCTATCCCATCAATGTTAAAACATATTCATTTGAAACCCATTTTCTCAGGAACTACTAGATGGATTGCAATGGAATTTTTACAGCATATTAAATGAGGCTTGTAAAGATCGCTGAACCTCAGTCAAACTTTGATGTCCTATATATATTTTTTTTACCACTAGTCTCTTTTTTATTTAATCTATGCAAGAGATCATCATGATTGTGGTTCCATACCTTTAGTACAACTAGGTTTATTGCCTGTAAAAAATTCATCTAAATATCTCTAATAGTTCGTGAGATAATTGGACAAATGTTCAAAAATTTTCACTTTCAAGAAAACAACGTTTAAAGTATAATAATATTACAGGCTGACTGCTGTCAATTGTTTAAAAAATTAATTAATGCATTTCTAATTGGCGTTCAGTAAAAACTCACATACAGAAATGTTCAGAAAAGAACATACTATATAATTATGAAGAAAAAGAAAAAATTGATGTTTTTCTTCAAATTTTGGCTTACCGTCTTACCTTAAAACAATACGATAAATTGACAGCTCTATTACTCTTTAATTACGTCAAACGAATACCTGAAATTCAGTTCTGATATTCAGTATATCATAAACAAAATTGTAAACTTTTAAAGATGTGAGTTCAATTTTCACAATATTTTTGCCGATTTCATATGAAATGTCCCATAGAGAAGAAAGGGTTTCAGGTTAGAACAAACATAATTCGGAATGAAAATGGGGATATGATTGCAGATTCCAGGAGTATATTAAATAGATAGAAAAGTTACTTTAATCAGATATTAAATGTACATACAGAATAGGACATTGAGGAGGATCATTTACAAACAGCAGAAATGCTAGTCGCAGAACCAAATGCATTACAGGTTGAAATGGCGATAGAAAATTGAAGATGTATAAAACATCAGGTTCAAATGAGATCCCAGCAGACAGATAAAATCAGGGGGAGAAAAATTGATGGACAGGATAAGTTGGTTGCTTAGTATGATTTGAGAAAAATAACCTCTTCCAGATGAATGGAAAGAATCGATTATCGTACCAATTTATAAGAATGGAGATAAAACTGATAGCAACAACTACAAGGGGCATCTCATTACTTTCAACTTCATACAAAATTCTAACAAATATATTAGTAAGCAGACTTACTCCCTATATTGATGACATTCTAGGAGATCAATGTGGATTTAGAAGAAACAAGTCTACAACAGATCAGATTTTTAGTATAAGACAGATTTTAGAAAAGAAATGGAATATAATGGTACTGGACATCAACTATGCGTAGACTTCAAAAAAGCATACGATTCAATTAAGAGGGAGAAGATATATAGTATCCTGCCGGAGTTCGGAATTCCTAAAAAGTTAGTTAGACTTATACGAATGTGTCTAAATGGCATAAAGAGTAGGGTGCGTGTAGGCAAACAGTTCTTGGACACTTTTGAAATCCGAAATGGGTTGAAGCAAAGAGATGCACTATCTCCTCTACTATTTAATGTTGTATTAGAGCATGTCATCAAATCTCTAGAGGATGAAGAAGACCTACAACTCAATTATATTAATAAGCTGTTAACGAATGAGTTGGAGAAAATGTTTTAACATCTCACCTCACAAAGTTGCATGTCTTCACGATACCGGTTTCAAAAGTATAGTATTACTTCCACCTTCAGTCAAATTGGAATTTGACTGAAGATGGAAGTAATACTTTACTGTTGTCAAATTGGAATTTGACTGAAGATGGAAGTAATACTATACTTTTGAAACCGGTATCGTGAAGACACGCAACTTTGTGAGGTGAGATGTTAAAACAATTTCTCCAACTCATTCATTAATGTAAATATACTAGGACCAATGGATCTGTGCCCCTGAAGTTCTGGCATTGTTCTTCAAAAAGTACACGTCAGTTCTCACACCATTCCACCGTGCTCCCCTCCCACTACGTCAAATAGAAGCCACTGTAACTGACCAAGTAGGGACATTGCCAAACTTTCCCTGGTGTCAGGCTCTTGAATATTGAATAATGTATGGTTAATTAATACTTCTTCATATTTAATTTAAGTATGTCTAATGGCACTGATTGATTTCTATGATTAATGGATATAATTATAATAGTGGATATTTGTTGGTTAAATGGAAATTACATGAAGGTAATCTACATATGTTGTTTTTAAAGATAAATGTTTCGTCGTAAATACTTCTCCTTCACCTCATTGTCTTATTTGGTTAGATTTGGAACGTAATCTTGTAGTCCTAACAAAATTATAAAATTTTAGGAATGAACACACAGTTATGTACCCTCCTTTTTTCTCATCCGGGCTAGGGACCGGCTATGGCGAAGTTACTACATGTTACGATCTTATTTATATAATATATAACATACTGATACTATACAGGTATTATAATTTATGCTTATGAATTAAGCTTATGATATACTTACTTACTTACTCACTGGCACTATCGAACCCATAGGTTCATGGCCGCACGGACATAAGCTCTCCATACATCCCTATCCTGAGCTAATGCTTTCCAATCATTCCCTGTATAATCTACTTCCCTCAAATCATAGTTAATGTTGTTCTCCCACCTCATTTTTGGTCTACCAACTGGGCGTTTTCCTTCTGGCTTTCCTACAAGAAGTTTCCATGCACGTCTTTCATTCCCCATACGCGCAACATGTCCTGCCCATCGCAGTCTACGGGACTTAACTGTTCTTATTATATCTGGCTTCCTATAAAGACCATGTAGTTCATTGTTATGTAGTCTTCTCCATTCACCTGTCTGTTCATCTCTCTTTGGTCCAAAAATTTTCCTAAGAACTTTATTCTCAAATACTCGTAATCTCCTTTCCTCCCTTAAAGTAAGAGTCCATGTTTCGCACCCATATAATATAACTGGTAGAACAATAGTTTTATATATTTTCAGCTTAACGTTTTTTGAAAGGAGTTGGGACATCAAGAGTCTCTGCAATGCATAATAGCACGCATTTCCAGAATTGAGCCTATGTTTAATTTCTTTGTGCATCTCATTCCTATTAGTGATTATTGTTCCTAGGTATTTGAATTCAGCCACTTCCTCAAAATTTCCCTCATTTGTCATTAGCTGTCCATTTCCATTATATAATGTATTTCTACGTGTGACCATATATTTAGTTTTACTGATATTTACTTCCAGTCCTAATTTCTTAGTGTTACTCAATAGTGTGTGCGTGTTGGCCTTTAGTATCTCCTCGCTATCGGCCAGTAGTACTACATCATCAGCATAAACTAACAGCTTATTAATACCATTGAGTTGTAAGCCTTCCTCATTCTCCAAAGATTTAATGGCATGCTCTAGTACAAAATTAAATAGTAGAGGAGATAGTGCATCTCCTTGCTTTAAACCCATTCTGGATTTCAAAAGTGTCTGAAAACTGTTTGCCTACACGCACCCTACTCGTTGAGCCATTTAGACACATTCGTATAAGTCTAACTAACTTTTTAGGAATTCCAAACTCCAGCAGGATACTATATAACTTCTCCCTCTTAATTGAATCATATGCTTTTTTGAAGTCTACATATAGTTGATGTACAGTACCATTATATTCCCATTTCTTTTCTAAAATCTGTCTTATACTAAAAATCTGATCTGTTGTAGACCTGTTTCTTCTAAATGCACATTGATGATCTCCTAGAATGTCATCAATATAGGGAGTAAGTCTGCTTACTAATATATGATATGATATAATAATTTACAATTTACATACTATATAACATAACATACTAATACTGAGTTGGCAACACTGGACTGTGAGTGCAAATAATATCCCGCAAGAAAGCTCAAAACTGTGAGTAATGGGAGGAGAGAAAGAGAGAGATAGAAAATAGACAGAGGCAAGAATACAGGGAGGAAAATGATTTACCGAGGCAGAAACGGAATTAGTGTTTCGTTCACATTTCTTACGGGAGCCACCGATCCGTTGGTCCAAGAATACCTCATAGTGTTTCCTCCCACTGCAATTTTAATTAAATAAGCTGTTGTTTTTGCTGATGATGTAGTACTCTTGGCCGATAGCAAGGAGATATTAAAGGACAACACGCACACACTATTGAATAACACTAAGAAATTAGAACTGGAAGTTAATATCAATAAAACTAAATATATGGTCACACGTAGAAATACATTATATAATGGAAATGGACAGAAAATGACAAAGGAGGGAAATTTTGAGGAAGTGACTGAATTCAAATACCTGGGAACAATAATCACAAATAGGAATGAGATGCACAAAAAATTTAACATATCCTCAATTCTGGAAATGCGTACTATTATGCATTACAGAGACTATTGATGTCGCAAATCCTTTCAAAAAACGTTAAACTGAAAATATATAAAACTATTATTCTACCAGTTATATTATATGGGTGCGAAACATGGACTCTATAAATTTAAGGGAGGAAACGAGATACGAGTATTTGAGAATAAAGTACTTGGGATAATCCATATCAAATTGGACTGCAAAAAATCTTGCAATTTATTATTTTAATTTCATGTATTTCTAAATATAGTGAATACATTTATAAACATATTAATATCAACATTTAATTTTTATCATTTATAGGTTCATAGTTATGACGATCTAAATTTATCTTAAATATAATAAACTAAAACGTTTACTAACTAATATTTCTGAAATAGTAAATAGCAAAAATTTGTTTCAAACATATTTATGTAGATTATAGTTCAAGGGTGTTATTTTTATAATTAGGATATTTATATTTTCGGTCTCAATTTTCTATTTTATTGCGGTTTACTGCAGTACACATCATAAAATGAAAACGAAAAATAAATACAGGATATTATTCACGTAATAAGGATTAATTTCCAGCAATTACTTTCTCGGTGGGATGAATAGTTTAGAACATAAATGTTTTTTATTCTACTTTTGTTAAAACCTGGTGATCAACAGCACAGCTGGTTCCTTTCACGACCAAGGTCGCGCGAGTAGTTATTGAAACATCTGTCCCTGCTTCATCAGTCACTTTTTTAACTGCCATTAAATCTAACAGATTATTTAAATAATTAGAAAAAGTTCTATTGCTGTGCTTATATGAACAAATCATTGTTTCTCTGCTACTTATGTATGTATGTACGCACGCACGCATGTATATATATATATATATATATATAGTATATATATATATAAACACACAAAACAAAAAGAACTAAATATGTAACGAAAACCCATCTGTTATATGATCTCAGTGGAACAGTAGGCCTACCGCTAATTTATAATAGTGGCGATATTTTAATTCTTATGCAGCAGGTACTTTAATGTTAAAATCTTTATACAATTTAATTGCTGAAGTTCACACATTAGATATAATAATGAATTATATAAACTATATGGTGATATTGATATTACAACAATTAAGATGACAAAAATTAGATGGCTGTGACATCTCTACAGGGAAGAAGAATCAGACATATGCATAAAGTCAGATTGACAACTACAAATGGAAACCGAAGAGTTGGACTTCCTGATATTAGATGGTTGAGCAGGTCATGAGGACACTGGGTGTACGAGGATGGAGAAGGAAGAAGGAGAATAGAGAAAAATGGAGGCACATTGTAGGGGTGGTCAAGGCCTGCAAGCTGTAGAACCTATGATGATGAAGATGATGATAAAAAGTTAGAAACTTTCATGACTCACCTCATATTTGTAGATTTCTTAAAGACTGGTTTTGATATGTTACATATCATTCAGTGGTGGTTCAATAGAAGAGGCCAGGGGGGCTATGGCGCCCCCTCTAAGAATTTTTAAAAAATAAATTATGAGATTAATTAATGAACTATTAATATATACTTAAAAAATCAAATACACTTTGATGCAATAATGAGCAAAAAGTATTGCTGACTAGCCACAAGTAAACTCGCGATAGATGTGTTTTTATTTCTCGTCAGCGTTGACATGAGATAGATTCTGAAAAAAAAAAATGCCGGTCAACAACATGTTAATGTTGAACGAAATAGTATATTATGATATGAGGTTGGGAAGTGTTTTTTACAAAAATGAGGAAAATGTTTAAAAACTGAGCAATAGTGAGGTTTTTAATTTCAGAAATTCTGTAAAACACTTCACAAATGTGCATTGTACATTATTTTTTGAGCGATGGTGTTTTCAAAATAATAAATAATAGCAAAATAATAACATTTTTGTTGGAAATATTTGCATTTATTATAGACAACTGACTAAATGTTAACAGTGTGGGCTATGTTTATTAGTTAAATCTACAGGAGGTTGTGAGCCCAATTAGTGATAAAATTGTGCAAGTACATATTTATTGTTTTATATTGATCCAAATAAAGTTCAGTTCATTTAAAATGCAGTGATTTGTTTCGTATAATGTGTATTAACACTACCATTTGGATATTTTTTTGTATATACATTGTATGTAGTATGCATAGAGGGCAGTGGTTTTACTTCCCATACGCGTTTTGTAATATGTAATATTACAGTATAGTTATTTTGGTTGGCAACCCCGAAATGTAGGAAGCTGAACTTTCCATCATGGTCACCATTGCTATAAGTATGACAAAATGCACTATCGTGCAAAAATACTTATTACTAATAAGGTTAATGTGCAGGCAAGATTCTCTCACATATCAAACTTTAAAGTTATTATTTTGATTTCCTTAGTACCTACAAATTTGTAATTCAACCAAATTTTGCTCAGGCTCAATCTCTGTTTTAGAAAAAAAAATTGAAAAAATAGAACTGTACTGCTGCTCAAGATTAAAGGATCAGCTTGATAACCTCGAAAAAATAGGTAGTTGTTAAATGGCTGTATCTTCGTGAAAAATGATCAAATTAAATTTTTAAAAAGTCTTGAAGCTTGAAGACTTGTGTCTGAATCAGTAATGCAATTATTTTTTCATCCACTTTGATACATTTTTTTCAGTATAAAGTGGAAGAAGCAGAGCGCCAAAAATTATCGTCAAGTTTGACATTATACATTTCTTTTTATGATACATCACTTTTCAGTTAATATAATATAGTTAAATTATAACAATTTCATTGATTTGTTATCTAGGCCAATATCATCTAAATTTTAATGGGATTAGTCACATCCTATTCCTGTGTTCTTAGATGCTTAAATGAAACAACCTTTTTAGAGACTATTCAATTTTACTACATCATAGGAGCATATGAGATTTTTGTGTTTTTTTAGTATAATTTACATTTTCCAGATTAAAGATAGCTGATGGCATAGAATTGTGTTTGATGTACAACACATTTTCAGAAAGAAACACAGATTATTAAAACAATAAAAATAAATATCTAAATTCTTTTTTTTTATTCCTTAAGTGACAACCCCTCTTATTTGATTTATATAAAGTAAAGCTTTATTAATAGACAGTGGTGTAACTTTTTCGGACAAACCTTATCCAAAAAAGTTTCTCGGGCCCCAATTTATTGATATAGGAATGTTTTTTTTCATAAAAGAATATCTACCATGAACTTTTTTATGGATAGATAAAGTAAAACTGTTTACTAAAGGGACTTCTACACTCATAATGTAAATTTATCCATGTTAAATCAAATTTAGAGTTATTCTTATGATATTTCAGTTGTGTCTCTCCTATCTAACTAAACATTTCGCTAGAAGTTATTTTTTCAGCTCATACATTTAAAATTGCTTACACTGTACCAACTTAGGATAGGGTAGGGTCTGAGGAGTTGTACTTAACACTACTGTTAATAATGGCTGTATTAAATTATTAATATTCCGTTCATTATTTTAGGAATTTCTAAATGACCAAAAATGCTCGAACCCAAACCCAATAAGTTCATACTTCAAAAAAGTAGAGAAATGATATAACAGGAGTGAAACACGGGAAACACCTATAAAAAGATCTAATACATCACCATTACATTGTGATGATGAAATCATAATAGTAATACTTTGTCAGTTTCTTTCAATGTAGTTGGACTTAACAATAATCTGAATGTGAACATTGGACAGCCAACTAACAATGAAAACCAAAATACATCTGTACTGGAATCGACTAGCAGTAACAGTACTTTCGCCAATGATGTAGGGCTTTTTGTAAATAAAATGACTAATGAATATACAAAGTGTCAATTATTGGAACGACCTTGGAAACCACCAAAGTCATATAAATTCCCACATTCACTTTACAAAAAGGTGGGAAGGAGTTGAAATGTTATTTGGGTCATCAGCATTTGGAACAAAGGAATTGGCTAGTTCTTTTCTACAGGAAACAGGGGTTGTTTTGTAAGTTCTGTGTGCTGTTTGCTGATGAAAAGTGTGGCCATATAATGAAATATCGGAAAACCTTGTCACCCAACTGTTGACTTCATTCGCCAAATTTTTAGGGGAAAATGGACACTTACAATCACACGAAGGCACTTCTTACCACAAAGTATATGCCCAAACAAACTTCCTGCAAAACTACCACAACCCACAAAAGGCAGTTGAAAATCAGCTTAAATACTCAATGACTGCAACAAGTAAAAGAAAACAAAGAGAGACTTTGGCCAATAGTAGAATTAATAATATTCTTGGGTCGACACTTGTCAACAGCGTCTTCAAGAACCACATACGTAGGCAATACAACACAAAAACAATAATATAGAACAGCTTTCTTTGAACTTGAGATATTTGTATAAAAATGAGATTCGTGAAGATTTCATCAAATTTATTGACGCTTATGAGAGGATTACAAATGTCAATCCAGATCAAGACCAAAATAGTGAACATCGCCTATTGGAGAGGCTTTGGGAAAGATTGTTGTAAACGTACTGCAAGGAATGCCCCTAGACTTAAACAACTCTGTAGGAATTGGTACTGACAGTTGTACTATAATGTCTTCTGAAACTGTCGGTGCAGTCACTAGAATACAGAATGCTATGAAGAAAGCATATATTCTGTTTATTGTCTGGTCTTATGACTTACAATACAAAAGTTGTGATATGTTTAATGACTAAATGCAGCTTAAAAACTGCTCAAAATAGTTAAAAACATGTTATTAGCACACTAAAATTTACAAATTAATTAATTTGTTAATTTATACAGACACATGCACCCCCCAAAAATTTACACGGACCCATGCCCCCCCCCCAAAAAATCTGTCCTGGAACTGCCCTTGATATCATTATCAATTTTTTCAACAGTTAGAAAGAATTAATAATGATATATAACATATCAAAACTACTCTTCAAGAAATCTACAAACATGAGGCAAGTCGTGAAAATTTCTATTAATTCCTATAATAACTTCATCTCAGCCAACATATATGTTTCAAGTTTCTAAATGTGATCTAACTCATACCTAGTACAAATCTAAGGTTGGAGTGAATATTTGTATTTTGGTTAGCTGTTCATTTTTAACACTTCAATATTGGAGTGTTTCTCTTGGGGTGGCAATAAGCATTGTATATGATTGCTATATCATGTGAGTTTATATTATATCCACTTTGCACATGCTCATATCCACTTACATCTGCTAGTGCATACACATTGTTTCTACTTCAGAGTTAGAAACATTTTCTGTTGCATAATATAAACTTTGGCAACACTAGCAATGATAAGCAATCCAAATATTTAAAAAGAATTGAAAAACACACAAATTTCAAATAAAAATGTAAATAATTACCTCAGGATAATTATATATACACACTGGTTTTCATTTCATTGAGACTTGAAAATAAGATTAAATTCCTCATGTCTGGTTACTAGCAAGATGATAAGTTGTCCAGTGATGGGGTTGTTTGCTAACTTAGCTCCTGGACAAGCTTGAAAACAGCATTTCCAAGACTCAAATTTAAAACTCTAGCCCTCCTGACTTTCCTGTATGGAAGTGAAATCTGGGTTCTAAAAAAGAAAGACATCACCTGATTAAGAGCTGCAGAAATGAGATTTATGTGCACTGAACTGCTTAACCATCAGAGGAATGAAGATATTTTAAGGGCACTCCACAAGCAACCTTTAGAAGAAAAGATATAGAGAGGGATTGCAACAATGTGTATCCCGAATGTCACCAACTAGGATTCCTAATACAGTTCTTTGGTATCACCCACGAGGACGTCCACAAAAATGACATTTAGAACCTAACAGGTCAACATTGGCCTATACTCATGAATGGTGTATGATAGTGATATATATATATATATATATATATGTTGTTTTTGTTAAAAATGCTTGAAAACTGAATGAGAAGTTAATGTAAACATAGCCCAGAAATTATCTTATTATCATAGCAACATAGCAGAATCAATCAACGTGTGTACTCTCTGATGGCTGTTTCCATAGAGGAAACAAAATTTTAACATACGTACATTACTACCAATTTTAAATTCACAACACTTCAAAATAAAAATAGACAAGTAATAAAAAATTTTCTAAAACAAAAAATAAAGAATCATTGCATACACATGTGGTTTTCTCATATTATTATTCCAAAAATTGAAGATCACTGTAGATGGCTCTAGACAACAGATTACTTATTACTTCGGAAATTCCATCCAGATACATTCATAATGTGAACTAAATATCAGCTTATCTACCTAAATCATAATCTATCCTGCCCAAATGTACCTAAATGTAAGGAAATTTTTTTTCATGATATTGAAGTTAGATTTAGGCCTAGTGAAATTCTAATTCATTGATCTTTCCTTTGACCATTCCATTGCTGAATCCTCTCCAATACAAACCAAGTGCAACCGAAATGAATTAAACGGTGCCATATTACATTGTTTAACAGAAACTAAGCACCGTAGTGTTGTATAAAATTTGACTTTTCATGACAAAATCTTAAAATAAATAAACTCATAAAAATACCTATTCAGCACAATATTTGCATCAAATTATCTTTTTCATCAAAGTAAGGGCAAAATATTAGTCTGTTCATAAAAATATGTACATGAAACTGCTTTTTCATCAAAATAAGGGCAAAAAATGGATAAGGTGGACAATCCGTCGCACATGAATTCTTCTCTAAGTTATACAGAATCGTAGTGCACATGTGCGAGTTGCTGTAATGGTAAATGTAGCTTCCAGTAGATGACTCTGAAATCGGTGTTACCAACTTTTGGAATAAATTCCCAAAAAATGGACGTAAACTAACTTGCCATTTCCTAACCTAACAAAACAAATTACATGCATATTATTTAATAAACTATAAACTTAATTTTACGTACACAAACTTGTCCTATTGGAATCTAAAAAAAATGAAGTTAATTTCTTGAAATATGGTTTGAAATTATTTTCAAATGTTGGTAACACCAATTTGAGACCCACCTAGCGGATGTTACATGAAGCATTTGCGCATCTGTAGATATCTATTTACAATATCCGCATATTCTATAAATATTTTAAAATCCTAAGAAATGTTTATAAAATGGTTCCAAAAATATTTAAAATAGTACGAAATGGTTGAAAAGTATTTAATGCATCAGTGGTATAAGAATATAAGTGTAAAATTGTGTGGATCGGTTTGTGAATCTCAGCTCAAAAAATTAGTGTGCTCACAAAAATAAACACATGAAATTTCTTTTTCATTAAAATACCCACATCAATTTTTTTGTATTCATAAAAATATGTATATGATTTTGCATATTCATCACATATAATTATAAATGTAATGTACACTAAATTGTCTTTATCAAAAACTGGAGTAAAATTTGATGGGGTATTACTAGACTAAATCACCAATAACCCCACCAAACTTTTTGATACAGCACAAACATAGACATGTTGACAACAAGTAATAACTATTAATATGTTTAGCAATTAGTGGTCCGTGTAAAGATATGTAGTCTCTGAATTGCTGATCATTGCAAAATTTCACTCTTTCCTCCAAATTTGTTTGGTGCATAATGTAAACTTCATCCAAACTGATTTTTTAGAGTAAAACAGCATATAGGAATTCTAAATGATGAATAATTGGTTCTGTGAAATTTCTAAAGTAACTTCAAATACAATAGTTCACAGGGGGATTCTCCACTTTAATTTACCTGATATATTTTAAAGTCTATAGAACAACAGTGCACATGCACCAGAGTTTATAGAGCCAGTGATAACCCACCATCGAACCACATATCGATTTTCGTTGTTTTGATTAGTTTTTTTGGGAAAAACTGCACTTAAACTTGCGTAAAATATTTTCAAAGTCCTATAGAACAACAATGCGCATGCGCCAGAGTTTATAGAGCCAGCGATAACCCACAATCGAACCACATATCGATTATCATCCTCGATTACTACCGGTCGCTATGAAATTTAAATGATCAATATTTGCAATAAATCCCCAAATCAATGTTAAAAAATATATTAATATTAAAATTACCAAACGTTTATTAAAAATGGATGTACACTTGCTTATCACTCCCTAATGCTGATCCAACCAGCGATAGAAATATCATAGACTAAGTAATATACTCTGTGGAGAAAATAGCAGTTAGCATCACAATATTGTCTAACAGTGTCATAATATTGTGAATTGCATATTTAAATAAATACTTCGGCTCAACTGCACTTATACTAGCGCTTGATTTTTCAGTTATATTATTATAAACTATAGCTCTTCTTCTGTATTTACTAACATTATTTAATACTTTAAACTTTTTCAAACAATTGTTATAACATTATTAGATAATTTTGAAGCATTTATTTAAATATGCAAATCACACTGTTTGACAATATTGTGATGCTAATTGCTATTTTCTCCATAGAGTATATTACTCAGTCTATGATTTTTCTATCGTTATTTTGGGTTATTGCTGGTTGGATCAGCATTAGGGAGTGATAAGTAAGTGTACACCCATTTTTAATAAACGTTTGGTAATTTTCTTCTTCTTCTTCCTTCCAAGTATTAGGCCAAGGCCTGTCCCTAGATGGGGACCCCTGAGGGTACGTTTGGTAATTTTAATATTATTAATATATATTTTTAACATAGATTTGGGGATTTATTGCAAATATTGGTAATTTCAATTTCATAGCGACGGATAGTAATCTAGGACGATAATCGATATGTGGTTCGATTGTGGGCTCTATAAACTCTGGCGCATGCGCACTGTTATTCTATAGGACTTTGAAAATATTTCATGCTAGTTTAAGTTAACTGCACTTTTACTAGCGCTTGATTTTTCAGTTATATTGTTGTAAACTATAGCTCTTCTTCTGTATTTATTAAGATTATTTAAAATTTTAAACTTTTACAAAAAATGTTATAAATTTTGAAGTATTTATCTAAATATGCAAATCACAATATTATGACACTGTTAGACAATATTGTGATGTTAAACTGCTATTTTCTCCACAGAGTATATTACTTAGTCTATGATTTTTCTATCACTGTTTTGGGTCATCACTGGTTGGATCAGCGTTAGGGAGTGATAAGTAAGTGTATACCCATTTTTAATAAACGTTTGGTAATTTTAATATTATTGATATATTTTTAAACATAGATTTGGGGATTTATTGCAAATATTGCCCTAGCATGAAATATTTTCAAAGTCCTATAGAATAACAGTGCATATGCGCCAGAGTTTATATAGCCAGCGATAATCCACAATTGAACCACATTGATTATCATCCTTGATTACTATCCATCGCTATGAAATTTAAATGACCAATATTTGCAATAAATCCCCAAATCTCATCATCATCATCATGAACAAATTCGTTTTAGGCCATGTGGCCTGTACAGTAAACCTAGCAAAGATGGTCTTGATCTTTCCACCGATGTTTTGGTCTTCCTTGGTCCCTATGTTTACTATGTCCAGTTGGAATGCCAATTTTGGAAGCCTATTTCTTGCCATTCTTCTCAGATGATTTTTCCATTCTTGTTGGTATCTTTGTATATCTTCATTTAAACTTGTTACTCCAAGTTTTCCTCTGATAGTAGGGTTCCTTTGGTGATCCAGTCTATTAACTCCTAACAATGATCGTAAGAAGCGCATTTGGCTTACTTGAAGTTTATGAGAGTTTCTTTTATTTAAAATCCAAATTTCACTTCCATATTTTTGGGCAGCTTTTGATGTGATGTTATGTAATCTTAGTTTTGTCTCTGTCCTCATCTGTTTACCAAAATGTCTTTGTATTACCCCATTCATTTTATTATATTTTTGTAATTTTGAATCAATGTCACTCTTATACTCTGCAAATACACTTCCTAAGTAAGAGAAATCTGACACTTGTTCTATAATTTTTCCATCAATCTCAATTTTCACCCGTTGTATGTTTTTTTCCACACATTGCCATTGTTTTGGATTTTGATGTGGAAATTTTCATATTATATTTGCTGGCAATTTTGAATAATTGATATGCTGCTATTTGTAAGCTATCTTCGGAATCTGATAATATTATTTGATCATCAGCATATAATATTGTTTGAATTATTTTATTCCTAGTTATTGAAATTCCACTGTTTACTGTTTGTTTCCATTCTTGCACTACTCTGTTAATATATATATTGAATAAGAGTGGAGATAATCCACATCCTTGTCGAACACCTTTGCTTGTGTTTATGTGTTCTGTTATTTCTCCATCTGGTAATTTAATTTTGATTTTAAAATTTTGATATAAGCTTTGTATGGCTCGTATTACTTGTGAGTGTTCTTCATGCAGTATCTGACAAAGTTTATCTCGGTTCACATTATCATATGCCTTTTCATAATCTATAAATAGTATATACAGTGGGAGATTAAATTCTCTCCTTTTTTCCATAATTTGTTGCAGGGTAAATATTGCATCTATAGTGCTCCTCCCTTTTCTAAATCCACATTGTTCTTCTTCCAAAAATGTTTCACTACTTACTGATAACTTATTTTTAATTATGTTGGCATATAATTTAGATGCAGTTGGGAGTAAGGTAATGCCTCGGTAGTTATCACATTTGTTTTTCTGACTTTTTTATGTATATTAATTACTAGACCCGTTTCCCAATCCGTTGGAATATTAAGATCCCCAAATCTATGTTTAAAAAATATATTAATAATATTAAAATTACCAAACGTTTATTAAAAACGGGTATACACTTACTTATCACTCCCTAACGCTGATCCAACCAGCGATGACCCAAAACAGTGATAGAAAAATCATAGACTAAGTAATATACTCTGTGGAGAAAATAGCAATTTAGCATCACAATATTGTCTAATAGTGTCATAATATTGTGATTTGCATATTTAGATAAATACCTTAAAATTTATAACATTTTTTGTAAAAGTTTAAAATTTTAAATAATGTTAGTAATTACAGAAGAAGAACTATAGTTTACAACAATATAACTGAAAACTCAAGCGCTAGTAGAAGTGCAGTTGAGCCTAATGTTAGTAAATACAGAAGAAGAGCTATAGTTTACAACAATATAACTGAAAAATCAAGCGCTAGTAAAAGTGCAGTTGAGCCTTTTTTTTTTTTTTTCGTTTATGTATTTAAGACACATTTAAAATGTAATGAACCTAAAAGCTAACTAACTAACTCACACTTAACCTAATTCAATTACTCTAATCTAGGGTGGATCCCATGAAATGCCATTTTTTTCCCTCCTTAATAATCGCAACCATCGATAATCCACTGGATCCAACTATATAATATACTCTCTGGAGAAAATAGCAAGTCACCATCACAATATGTGTATTTGAACAAATAATTAAAAATTCTAAAATAAAGTTATAAAAATTGTTTGAAAAAATTCAAAATGTTAGTAAATACATAAGAAGACTTATAATTTACAACAATAAACTCAAAAATCAAGGGTAAATTATTCTAAAGAAGAGCCTCTTATATTTCCAATACTGCCAAACATAGTTAATAAATTAATGACATTTTATTCAATTTTAATTTACCTCTATCACTTCATCATCCATGTCTGGAAACATTGTCTTGAAATCTGCCATAGCTTGATGAAATTCAAGCTGGGTGGTTTGTTGTTGAACAGTTGCCATTTCAGTGTGATTTATCACTTAATTTGGTCTTACACTAATGTTTGTAGTTTTTTTGGGTAAGAAACTATCCATGATTAAGAAGACATAAGCCGAAATTAAATTATATATATATTAAAAAAGTTGATAAAGGGAGACTAGATAATTTTAATTAAGTCCACAATAATTTACATTATATTTATCAAACTAAGTGAGAAGAAAAGAGCAGAACATTGATACTAAACATTGCGCTTAAATCAGTATTTTAATCATAAAATTCGACGATGACACATGCAAAAGAAGCATCATAAATATTAATTTAATGAAAATGTTAATGCCACAATATTATAAATGGGGTTTTAAACCCCATACCTAATTAATGAATTAACTATTCCATTAAAACTGAATTATATCAGCAATCAAGTAACGATAGACAGCCATATGTAATGCAACTTATTTTGCGCTATCTGGCGGGAGTCTTCATAACAAATAATAACAATTGCGCACTCATGTGCATATAATCATCATCATCCAGGGATTAATGCTACGGTTTATTATACAGCGTGTCGCGCACGACGTGACGCGAATTCGCGTTTCGCTCGGCGTGATGCTGGTTTAGCATGGAGCGCATACGCTACAGCGCATATGTTTATGGAATTGTCGCCAGATGACACCACATATATGGAAAATCAAATTGACCAACGTTCATAATAAATTTCCAAATGTGTTTACAAAAACTAATGTATACAAACCTGTCCCTGCATAACCTAATAAAATAAATTACATACATACTATTTAGTAAACTATAAACTAATCTGATATACACTAAACTGACCCATCGGAATCTAACAAAATGAAGTGATTGAACATTTATTTCTTAAAATATGGTTTGGAATTAAATGCAAATGTTGGTCATTCACACATATGTCCTGCCATCTGGTGGATTTTAATTTTATGAGCGTTCACGTATGCCAACTTCAATTCTAATAAAGAACTTTGAAAATAAATTGACAGGAAAAGTCATAATTTGTGTATATAGATAAACATATTAAAATTCTTCATTAAAAAAGTTTCAAGTGTCGTTGCAAAACGATTAAAATAGTTCGAAATATTAGTAAAGAAAGAAAAAGTACCTAGAGCAACAGCATCATATGAATGTTGTATGGAAAATTATAGAATAAATTATTCTTTAGTTCTTAAATAAACATATGGTTCATGAATATACCAAATTTTAGAATACTTCAGATTTTCGCCTGAGCAGTTTTATCAGGTATTGAATTTAATAGAAGACGACATTTATGCACATCTATAATATCGCCGAGATACAATATTTACAGCTTTTATTTATCTCTTGACTAAATTCAAGCCACAATAACTTTTTTCTGTACATCTCTGTACTCCTTCATGCTCATATTGTATAAAACATGTATAGAACTCGATGATTTGCAACAAAACTATCTAACTTTCGTCGTTAAAATTGGAAAGTTATAAAACAAGTACTGTATTTGCGACATTTTGTTATAAAATCTTTGTTTTTAGCAATTACACCAATGAGTACGGGTAATATCTTCTATATTCTGTGTTTGCGCTGGCAAATTGCGTCCGGGATTCAAAAGATTCCAAAACACGACGCGACATGTCAGCGCAAATTTTTTTGCGCCGGCAAGTTGCGTTGTAGGTAAACCACGAGCAATTTTTGCGCTGGCGCGTTGTGTATGCTGTGGTTTATCTAGGACACAACGCGTCAGCGCAAAAATTGCTCCCCCTGTATTTAAATGAATGTGGTTTACCTACAACGCAACTTGCTGGCGCAAACAAAGAATATAGAAGATATTACCCGTACTCATTGGTGTAATTGCTAAAAACAAACTAAGATTTTATTACAAAATGTCGGAAATACAATACTTATTTTATAACTTTCCAATTTTAACGACGAAAGTTAGATAGTTTTGTTGCAAATCATCGAGTTCTATATATGTTTTATACAATATGAGCATGAAGGAGTACAGAGATGTACAGAAAAAAGTTATTGTGGCTTGAACTTAGTCAAGAGATAAATAAAAGCTGTAAATATTGTAACTGGGGGATATATCATAGATGTGCATAAATTTCGTCTTCTATTAAATTCAAAACCTGGTAAAACTGCTCAGGCGAAAATCTGAAGTATTCTAAAATTTGGTATATTCGTCAACCATATGTTTATTTAAGAACTAAAGAATAATTTATTCTATAATTTTCCATACAACTTTCAGATGATGCTGTTGCTCTAGGTACTTTTTCTGTCTTTACTAATATTTCGAACTATTTTAATCGTTTTGCAACGACACTTGAAACTTTTTTAATGAAGAATTTTAATATGTTTATCTATATACACAAATTATGACTTTTCCTGTCAATTTATTTTCAAAGTTCTTTATTAGAATTGAAGTTGGCATACGTGAAAGCTCATAAAATTAAATCTACCAGATGGCAGGACATATGTGTGAATGACCAACATTTGCATTTAATTCCAAACCATATTTTAAGAAATAAATGTTCAATCACTTCGTTTTGTTAGATTCCGATGGGTCAGTTTAGTGTACAATCATATTAGTTTATAGTTTACTAAATAGTATGTATGTAATTTATTTTATTAGGTTATGCAGGGACAGGTTTGTATACATTAGTTTTTGTAAACACATTTGGAAATTTATTATGAACGTTGGTCATTTCGATTTTCCATATATGTGGTGCCATCTGGCGACAATTCCATAAACATATGCGCTGTAACGTATGAGCACCATGCTAAACCAGCATCACGCCGAGCGAAACGCGAATTCGCGTCACGTCGTGCGCGACACGCTGTATAATAAACCGTAGCATTAGCCTGTTGGCTCGTTCCGGTTTCATGAAAGCTAGAATAGTTAAAATTGTTCATACAATCTTCTGTGTGGGCGTCCAACATTTCTCCTTTCGTGCGGGTTATAATTTAGCAATCTAACTCTATCTATTTTCGGGTTTTTACAGCTGCTGCCGTCTTCCCGTGCCAAACCACCAAAGCCTATGGTCTTGGGCATCTTCGATGCTTAGCCCTCTAGCTTGCATTACTGTCTTCATGTTTTCCTTCCATGTTAACCTTGGTCTCCCTCTTTTCTTCTTTCTGTTCGGATGCCATTCATATAGTTGCTTCGGCTATCGCTCATCTTCCATTCTTAAGACATGTCCTAACCACTTTAATTCCTTCTCCTCAATTCTTTCAATTATGATTTCTTCTGCTTCCATTATAGTTTTAATTTCCTTATTTGTGACATGTTCTAATCTAGACTTTCTGGCACTTCTCCGTAAATAATCCATTTCTAGAGCTATTAGTCTATTCTTGTAGTACTTATTGATTGTCCATACCTCACTTCCATACATTGCAACAGATTCCACCAATGTTTTACCAATATATTTTTTTGTGTCTTTCCAAATATGCTTATCCCATCTTATGGAATTTAACGATGATATTATTTTGCTACTCAATTCAATTCTATATTTTATGTTCTCTTTGCCTATACCTTCAATGTTATCCATAATTATTCCCAAATATTTAATTTGTTTCACTTGCTTTATTTGGATTCCTTCTTCCAATATTAAATTTTCTCGTTCATTGCTATTTATTGCCAGATATTGTAAATTTACTGTGAGACCCCATAATTCATATGTGTTTTTCAACCTTTTTATCATGAATTCCATATCAAATTTGTCTTGCGCTAAAACCAGTTGATCATCGGCAAATTGTAATGTCTGCAAATATCTGTTACCTGTTGGGATCCTCATACCTTTGCAGCTTTGTTTCCATTTCATTAAATATGGATTCTACATAAATATTAAATAAATTTGGTGAAAGACTGCACCCTTGTTTCAATCCTTTTGTGGTTTTTTATAGGATTAGACATTGTATTTCCAATTTTAACATAAGCGGAGTTATCTTTATAGATTTGTTTAATAATTTCTATTAGGTTTCTATCAATATTGTATTTCTCCAATACTTCCCATAATTTGTTCCTCGGAATTGAGTCATAAGCTTTCTCTAAATCTATCATTGTCAAATGGGTTTCTTCTCCAACTGCAGTCCGTTTTTCAATTAACTGTTAATATAAAATTATAGAATATTCACCTGAAAGGTCCGTCTCCTCAACAATAAACTAGAAATCGGTATCTACCGGAAACCCACAAACAATGCTCTGGCCATAAACAAAAATTCTACACACCCTTTTCAACAGAAAATTAGTACATTTAATAGCTTAGTCAGTAGAATGTTGAAACTCCCATTAAGCAAAGACAATTATATCCAAGAACTCAAACTACATTAAGTATATGGCAAAAACCAATGGCTGTAATGAAGAATTCATAGATAAGCTCGTAAAAAAACTAAAAAGGAAGAACAACATAACCAACATAACTAAACTAGAAAAAGAATCTGACAACAACAAGAAAACATGGATAACACTTACGTACACAGGAAAAGAAACGACAAAATTAGCCAATGCACTAAAGAAAGCCGATAAAAACGTAAAAAATAGCATACAGAACCAATAACAAATTAAACAACATAATAAACAATAACATTGAAGAAAATAACATTTTCAACAGCAAAGGAGTTTATAAACTGACATGTAAGGACTGCAACAAATTTTATATAGGAAGGACAAACAGGAGTTTTAACATCAGATTCAAAGAACATTTTCGAGACTTCATTCACGCAGAAGGTAAATCAAGCTATGCAAAACACGTCATCCATGAAGGACATCGCATGTTAAATATTGAAAACACCCTAACAGTAATGCACAGAGAAAATAATCCAGCGAAGATAAACGTACTCGAAGAGATGGAAATCATGAAAGCAGCTCACAACGACAGCCTGATTAACGAAAACGAACCCAATACATGCAACCCCCTCTACCAGATCTTCAGTGAAACACCAGTTTTGAATCCTGCCGATGATGGGACAAGTCCCGAAAGCGCTACAGTTAAATGATAATTAAGTTGAGGAGACGGACCTTTCAGGTGAATATTCTATAATTTTATATTAATTTTGAATAAACCTCAACGGAACACATCATGAATCTTATAAAAGTTAATTAACTGTTGTATTGCAAATGTATTGTCAACACATGACCTTCCTAGTCTGAATCCATTTTGATCTTCTCCTAATTTGTCTTTAATATCTTTTTGTAACTTTGTTTTTAATAATTTCGTAAATATTCTATATAATGTGTTATTTATATTTAGTCCTCTGTAGTTTTTTGCGTTTCTTCTATCGCCCTTCTTGTATATTGGTACAATGTAGCTTATTTTCCATTCATCGGGAATCTTCTGTATTGCAATGCACTTATTAAACAAGTTCCTCAATCTACCTATTAAATTTTTTGGGCTATATTTAATTAACTCATTGGGTATGTTTCCCGGCCCTGGTGCCTTTTTATTCTTTAGGGTTTGAATTTATAATTCTATATCTATTGTATCAAATTCCAGGACGTTCATTTCTATAGTTGGATTTTCTATTGTTTCCATAAACTCATTTCTAGTTTCTGACAGTAAAGCTTTGTAATGTTTTTCTGCGTCTGATTTTATTAACAAATTTATCTTGCTGGATCCTTGGTTGGTTTTTAGTGTTTTTAGAAATCTCCATACTTCTGATGATTGTGATCCTCCTATATAACTTTCTATTTCTTGGCATTTGCTTTTCCATAATTTGTTTTTTTTTTTCTTTTATCACTTTCCTTTTAACTTTGGCGTTTGTTCTCTTGTATTCTATCCAATTCTCTGTTGTTTTATTTGCCAACCATTCTAAGTAGCATTTTTTCTTCTTTTTGGTTAATTCTTCGATATCTTCATTCCACCAATCTTGTGTATTTTGTTTTCTATTTATGATGCCTAATGCTTCTTTTGCTGCCGAATGTATTATTTCCTTTAATTGATTATATTCTTCTTCTATGTCTCCCTTGTAATCCAAATTCTCAATTTTAATCCTCAGTCTTTCTTGATATAGCAATAATATGTGCATATATCATATTAAAAATAATGGCCGGGTGGGAGATGACAAACTTTAAGAGTACCTAATTACAAGAAATAGTAATAAAACACTACACTAAACGTATTTACCTAAGAGATGTAATTATCACTTCATTATTTTACTCGTAAATATGAAAATAAAGTGTCATGACCACATAGGTTATAAGAGTCATTATTTCTAACCAGCGACAAACTACCATTTATCAAACTTTTAACCAGCGATACACCTGAAATGAGCACAATGTGTAAACCACAAATGAGCAAAAACTAATGAATTTAATTCCTTTGCACGTTAGTGCGCTTTCGACATATTAAATGAGCACAATGTGTACATTTAATCAAGGGTTTCATATCTGTGTGCCATATCTATGGTTTCAACAAATCAGGTACGGACTTATCCTTCACTTATTTAACCGCGTAAAATAATAAAAAGGACGTTCCCTGGATTTCACCTAGTTAGAGTAATTGATTTGTGTTACAGTAATTGATTTAGGTTTGGTTATCTTTTAGGCTCCTTGCTTTTTAAATGTGATTTGATACATAAAATAAATTACCTCTTCATTTCTGTTATTATATGAAACATTCAAAATGTCGGACGGTTAGCATGTAAAATCATATTTCCACTAGTTCATTTCGTGATAATTATACATATTTAGGCGGCGGTTACATATCTTAGGAAAATTGATTCATTAACACTTTACAATACTTGAAATTACATCAAAATTGGCATAAGTCGCGTAAGTAAAAAGCTTGTCTTGTACAACCCCACCATAATAATAATTGAAAGGAGCACTCAGAAGAGAATTTAATGACAAAACTTATGTAAATATATTTTCTGCACAACTGGTGCATATTTATTCTATTATTAGAAGAGATTTAGTTTCGAAAGTTTTTATGTTGTTTTCACTGATCACTTTTATTCACTCTTTGCTGCAGAGATGACCAGCGCCAATGTTATTCAGTGATGCCTAGACTCCAGAGACCTCAAGCGTTTGCAGAAAACACTATCCGATTACAGCTTACTGCATTATCGGCAAAACAATTTGCGCCATATATCGATAAAAGTATAACTAATCAGTGTTGACTCCGGTGGCTCAAACGCCACTTTCGGCGTTTGTAATACCACATTTTAAATTTATGCCTGGAATAATATTAATCAATCAGATTTTACAGCTCACCTCATATTATTGAAAAACTCAGAACTAGTTTCGAAAGGGAAACTTCTTTCGAAACTGGTCCTCTGTTTTACAAAAGTATGAGGCAAGCTGTAAAATTTGAGTAATTATTATTAAATATAACCTCACAGTGTTGTGAATATATCAATTAAGAACTTCATCTCAATTTCCAAGACCCTCAACTTACTCTTTATTCAATCCATGGAATATATTCCTAACATCAGAAAAACAGTTGATTAGTTTTAGAAAACTGGAAAAATATTTTATAATTCAATTAATTCTTTTAAAGTATTCATTTAAACTGTTTTTTTTTGTTCAAAATTTTCTTAGAAATAACTATATTTTTTGCATTACATTTTCTTGCGCTGCCCAGTGGGCCTTTTGCTGGGACTGTTATTTGTCCCTTGACGGCGAATTCGCGTAGGTGTGAGCAGTATTGGGTTTCGCTGTTTTTCCCTAGCTTATACGGCGGTTATATGGGGATTGATTCTATTTTAGCATGTGCTATTGATATAATGTGGATGTTTGATTCCAAGTCAGATAGATCTCGCTTAATTGGGGCATCGGAAACCGTGCCGCTGATAACTTTCAGGACCGGAATGAGCCACGCCAATCTGCGCTGACCCCTCTGATCTTGGTTATTTCATGCTGAATACTACGGGTGGTTTAATGTGTCGAATATGTTTCTATGTGTAGTACGCCATTGTGGAAGGTGTCCTATATTGCGTACTATGGGGTTTCCATGATCATTTATATTTCGGAGCATGGATGCAACCCTTTAAGTTATGATAGTATCAATATATGGTACCTTCGTGGCCTCGTGCATCTCCGTTATCTTTGTGTAACGCGGTGCCGAAAGTATAATTTTGAGACATTTGTTCTGCAATATCTGAAGTTTCTTTTTGTGGCATTTCGCAAGGATACTCAGAGATTCGCAGCCGTACAATAGCATACTACGGATCACGGCCACGTATAGAGTGACCTTGATCCCTCGGGACAGAGACGGCGACTTGAAAAACGGATATAATATGGCTATACCTTGCTGAGCTTTAAAAGTGATATGGTCGATATGAGCTCTTAGTGTGAGTTTTTTTATCCAATATTAGGCCTAAATATTTGACTGAAGTTTCTACTGGTAGGAGTTGCACACCCATAGTGACCTGAATTGGACAGGGAAAGTTTGATTTGGTGAACAGGACGACTCGTGTTTTATTTGCATTAAGTTTAATGTTCCAGGGGCAAAACCATTCATATATTATGGTTATTGCTCGCTGGAATGTTGCAAGTCTGTGAAGAATGGATTTGAGTTTCGATTTCATGAAGAGACAAGTGTTATCAGCAAAGGAGGCTATTTGGAGTGATGGAGGTGAAGGAAGGTCCGAGACATATAGTGAGTACAATAAGGGTGAAAGGACAGCTCCTTGTGGAACTCCCGCCAGTATGGACTTTCATGTCAGATTTATTACCACTTACTGAGACGTAGAAGGTTCTATTTCTCAGATAAGTGGAGATAATTTTTGACTAAATTTGGATCAATTTGGAATTGTATTAGCTTGTATATCAATCCGTTTATCCAAGTTGTGTCAAATGCTTTCTCAATGTCAAGGAAGACTGCTATTGTACTAAGCTTGGCGTTGAAACCAGTGACAATTTGGTCTATAAGCCTGGCCAGTTGCAGCGGTGTGCAGTGTGAATTTCTGAATCCAAATTGATGGTTAGGAATTAGTTCCTTGTTTGTAACTTCAATTTTGAGTCTTGCCAAAATGAGTTTTTCTAGGATTTTTCCTAGGACTGGCAGGAGGCTTATTGTTTGCAAATTGTCTGGATTATTTGGATGTTTACCTGGTTTCGGTAATACAATATCTTTAGCCATCTTCCAAGCTGCAGGGAAATGGTTAAGTTATATGCAGGATTTAAATATTGTGAGGAGACGTAGTAGCGCTTTGCGCGGTAAGTGCTTTATGGCTAGATTACTGATACGATCATGTCCTGGTGCACTTGTAGTGCGAAGGGCCTGGACATGAGAGCGTAAGTCAGCTAGATGGATATTGGGTCTTTCATTAGGAAAGGGAGCAGCTAGAAAGGTGTCCACTCTGTCATTGACTTCAGCTTCGTGAACTGGCGTCGTTAGCTCTTGTGGTCTGAATCGGTCTGCAAGATTTTCCGCGAGAACTTGTGCTTGATCGTAAGGATGATAGGCCCAAGTTCCATTATTCTGAATTGCAGTCGGTTTAGAAGGTCCGCGGTTTGACTTTATTCTTTTTATAATCTCGCAAGGTGGGGTCTTTTTTACATTAAAGTTAGCCAGGGAATTTTTCCAATGCTTAATTTTGTGATCTTGCAGTCGTTCTTTGACCAGTCGAGCATAGCGTACTCCATAGAGTCTGTAATGTTTGAGGGCTCTCCGCTTATGCTCCAGGAGGTCGAGAAATGCCTGATCTGTCTGTGTAGGACGTGTAGTGTTGTTGCGTGATGTGGCTGTGTCAAGTGCGGTTTGAATAGAAGCCTGGAAGTCATTTATGGAAGTCTCCAGTTCTTCAGTGGAGTTGATTCTCAGTCGAGGATTAATCCACTGCGAAAGGAGTCTTGAATAATGATTCCAGTCTGTATTCGTCGTGTGTGGCCAGAAGGGGGGCTGAAGTAAGTACCTAGTGGTAGGCTTAATGGTGATGAGGACATGATCTGAGTTAAGCTCACCAGGTAATGTGCCTATTTTTGGAGAGATGTCGATATTTTTGGATAGTGCAATATCCAGGATATCGGAGCATATGCCTTGCTGTGTGTTTCGAAAGAAGGTGTGTTCCCTTGGTGCTGAAATTTCAATGTTATGGTTGTTACAGAAGGTTTGTAAAACCATACCAGAAGCGTTGTGTACTCGACAGTTCCATGCGCGATGCTTAGCATTGAAATCGCCTGCCAGTAGGTACCGGGGCGAGAAGGATGTAAGAATGCGCATGTCATGTCGCGTGAGTGGTCTGAGTGGTGATTTGTATATTGAAGCTATGAATATGTTTAAGTGTGGTGCTATAGGAAGGATAATGTCAGTGGCTTCAATGGAGTGTAGCCCTGGGACAGAGATGTGTCTATGTGAGATGGATTTTTTTAATACAGATTGCTATACCACCAAGGGGTCCATTAATGCGGTCTGTACGATATATGTAGTAATCAGCGAGCCGGAATTTATCCCTTGGTTTCAGATGCGTCTCGCTGATTAGGAGTATGTCGATGTCGTGTGTGTGTAGTACAATGTCCAGTTCATGGATCTGAGAGGCAATTCCGTTGGCATTAAATGCCATGACATTAAGAAAGTGCCTATACATCGTGTCTATACATCGCTGAAACATAACGACATCATTTGAGTTAGGAACATCATACGTTCCATTGGGTTTTTATAGTATTGAGCATGGGGGCCATGCTGTGTGCCAGGTTTTGTAGGTTAGGTGTAGCGATTGTGCTTCCTTGTGCTTGGGCCGAAGCAATGCGTTCCTGTAAGTTTATTTGAGGTTTAGATGGGATGCCAGAATTTACTGCAGCACTATAGGATATTTGGGGGTTTATTTTTTGGGAATTAAAAGTGCGTGCAATAGTACTTTTTGCTTGTTTGTGTTGCCTGCTTCTCAGGTAGGCCTGATTAGCCTCCTCATACTTTGGGCATTTCCTGTATGAAGCAGGATGACCTATTTCCCCACAATTTGCACACTTTAGAAGAGAGGAATCAGATCGTGCTTCTTCTCGGACTGGCAATTTTTATGGCTGTGTTCTTTTGCACAGATAACGCATCTGGGTGTAAGTTTACAACCAGCAAATGTATGGTTGAATTTCTGGCACTGGAAGCATTGCTTGAGGCCAGAGCGAGGACGGTATGGCTCAAAGGAGACCACTGTACTGTACAATTTATCGAGATGATAAATTTGTTTGGATTGTTCATTGTTGACGAGCTCGATTACATAAAGAGGGAATCTGTGGATGAACCATCCTCATTTTTCTTCGATATTTGTTTGACACTACGGACTTCATATTCTAGTTCCACGAGTTCACTTTTAATGTCTTCGATATCGACATTAGAGGGAAGCCTTTTCATCATTACCCTCAGGGGTTGGTCTGTTTTATATTGGAAGGTATAATATTGCCTTATAATAGAGTCGAAATATCGCGTTACAGTACTATGGTCTTCTTTGGTAGTGGTGTAGTACCTGAGACGTTCGTTAGTGTTGACTATTTTGATGCCATTTGATATGAGTGTTTTCAGGGTTTTGTATATTTTAACTAGGTCGGCATGGCCTATGAATGTGATTGGAGGTGGTCTAGGACCTCTTTTGGGGTTAGAGTTGGCATTAGGAATAGTATTTGAAGGTCCAGGTACTGGTGACTCTTCGTGTGTGTTGTCTGTTTGTGAGTTACATGTGGATGGGTTCTCCTTAGTGGATGGACCATTTCATCTGTAATTGGTTTTGTGTCATTTGTGTGTTTCTGTCTGTGGATAGTTTCTCTTTTGATTTATTAGAGTCACTTACCGTACCTTGTTTGTGCACTGACTTTCCCTTACCTGACACACTGCGTGTAGAGGAAACCGAGTTCACGTCTTCATTAGCCAGAATTGCGAATCTGTTGGACAATTCAAGCTCGCTGGCTGTTGTTTGCCGTGGCGTTTTAGATTCTGTCATTTTTTGTGGATTTTTCCTTTTGTGGCTATTTTTGCTTTCGCTAATGAACGGAAAGTCTTTTGATTTATCCGCGGTTTTCTTAGTTTCACTAATGGACGGAAAGTCTTTTGCTTTGTTCGCGGTTTTTTACCTTTTCCTTTTTTGCTTAGGCATTCATTTTGAATTTCTTTGATCGTGTCCTGAACTCTGTTAGCGACTGTCTCTAGATAGTAGCTCAGGTTACGTGTTGCCACTTGAATCTCATCTATTTGGTTCCTGCACTGCAAGGCAATGTCTTCAGCCAGCGAGGAACCAGCGAATTGGGGAAGGTATCCAGGAAATTCATGATGATTACGATAAGTCCTCGTATTTCAAAGGCTGTTTTTAAGTGAGGTGAATTTTCATACAGATTAGCACTGTCTATAAGTGTCTCGAATTCCCTGAGAACCTCCGCCCATATTTCGTCTGATTTTTGGTTTTCCTCTACAACATCCATCATTATATCATGCAAATTATTATTATTAGACATGCTGCTTCCCATTGCAAGACTTAGTTCCATACACTTAATTACTAGGAGGTAAGTACACGACTTACCAGCGTGTTAAAGAGCACTTGCAATATCACTTTTACACTAATTATATCGAATTATCAGCTAAGCCGAACACTGCACACACAAGGGTGGTTTATTTTTTGGATGGCCACTATAGGCCGACAATATTTTGGGGACTTCGCTCTATAATTTGCGAAAGCACACTGCACAACACTTAAAAAAGACTGTCACGATCACTGCTGGTCATTTGTTCCTGCCACCGGATGCCACGATGGTCCCGAAAGGGTAGAGAACACGTGTATAGCGTTTAACCACTTCCGTGCTTCTTTGTTGAAACATGGCAGTTCACTGTGGCAAGATAGTTCGTTCTTCTCAGACACTCACTATCATAGAGAACGAGCGGTACGAACAATATGGATGACGTAGAGAGAGGCAAGGTCGATGGGCGGAGAAATATGGAGTAATCAAGGAATGAGCGAAAGTTGATTTGGAGTGAGACATCTAGAGCTTGAAATAAAAAGTAATTTTAATTTTAAGTAGCAGTAGTGTTCTCTGAACTGGCAGTTCGCTAAAAGTGAGTAACTTTTTGACACTTCACAGTCGTGAAGCGTTCTTTTTAAACGACTCACTCTAGTATTACCCATCACTACAGTATACCTGAATGGAGGTGTATCAATATGGCGGTTACATTTTCGTATTTATCTTCGTTTTAAAGGATAACAAGAAAATGTGCTTCGATATAAGGAAATGAAAGTCGGGAAGAAGATTCTGGACAGGCCCTTGAATCATTATAGGGAGATTTGGACGCAATATTTTTTTAATTTATTTTTTCCACCGTGGTCATCTTAAGATAGCGCCACCGTCGCTATTTTATCGATTGTTGACGTATGACGTACAAATAAAACGAGTTGTAAAATGTAAACTCGAATTAAATTTAAATAAATCAACGGTGGAATTGTTATGTACTGTACGAAGAGAAGTTTTGAGTTTGAATATAATATAATATTATTGATGCATCGAAGTTAATTGTTAAATTAATTAATTATCTACAATCCGAAGGATAAAGTGAAGCTGGAAAATACAGCTAATGGAAGGTAGGTGAATGATTACATATGGTATAATTTTTCTCAAAAATTTTTACTTCAGAAAATAGTGTTTTCAAATAATAGGCCTAACTGTGAATTATGTAAATTGGCACGCCGTATATTTTGTTTGCATCATGACATTAAAATACATCTTAAAAAATTGTTTATAGGCCTACCTAATTTATTTTTATTTCTTAACCTGTAATGTGTGTACTTATTCATCATTATTTCTTTCACAGAATAAACCAGGCTGTTATGAATACATAGTCTTTTATATAGATTTTTTATTGTTTTATAGATTATTTTAATTATTCAAGCAAAGTCTGTTGAAATAGAGTTTAGACATGGTATAGTTCAGGGCAAAGTTTTGTTTAGCTAACTGTAAACATCCCTACATTTAGTTTATTGGAATGTTAGTGAGTACAGTTAGGGTAACTAGAGGTCAAATTGAGTATATAATACTTGAGAAGTGAGGGTCTCGTGTCTGTTGATGTGTGACAACCAGAGGTGTTGATGGGTGAGTAAGCTACCATTTTTCTTAATATGTGTCAGGGACTTTTTGTAAAAAGAATAAATTACCTTAACTATTTTGATACATGCTTTTCAAGGGATAGTAGAATTCTAAACAATGTAGACTGTTTTAATACTATATTTTCAAAAAGGGATATAACATTTTTAAACATGTAGATTAGGGTAGATGTATAACTTCCACAACTCCCACTCTCTCAAACCCCAGAAAGTACTGTAGTTTTTAATATAGGCTTAGATTAGTTATTTAGGGCTAGAATACTTAGGGATTCTAATTATTTATACCTTAGTAATAAAATAGTTTAAAATAAGACTTCTTTTGTTTATTTCAACACATGTATAACTGTACATCCTCATACTAACGCTCGGCTAGATAAACGCTACCAGATTTTCCAAGTCCCGAAGGTCCTTTAAGCCTAAGAAATCAAGTTGGGGTTATAATATTGGTTCGCAGCGGTGCCGATCGTATAAATAATATATATATATATATATATATATATATTTTTTTTATGATAGGGAAACGGACCCTTGCAAGCTTTCTGGACCGTTTGGAATACAATAAATATTAAAATTTTGTGATACGTACATTTTTAGGTTAAAATCAGCAGTGTAAGGTTTATGTAGAACATAGGATATTTATTATTTAATAGAAATTAAATAAATAAAAAGATATTAATTCTGGATTGGGATTTAAATTAATCAGCAGACCTTGTAAGAGAGAGGGAGATGTGGAAGAAGAAAAAAAATGTTTTTTTCGATGTAGCCTATAGTGATTGAGCAACCATTTTTTTCTCTTCTAAAATCTATGCATGATATATTAAGAGTGTATACTATCTTTTTTGTCTAGAAGATAGGTGTGGTAGAAGTGGGTAGGAAAAATAACCATTAAAGTTTGGCAAAACTCATGCTGAAACGTGGCTTTCCTTACGGGATATGTCGACGTAGCGTATCAGGATCGTGTATGACGTATGCAAATTGAACTCGTGGCTCGTGGACGGGGGTGACGCCATGGTGGTTGTGACCAAAAATAATTTCTCTGCAAATAATAAGTACGAATAAAATAGCATGAACTAATTACCTTCGTGGAAAATTATTTTCATATAATATGGAAATCCGAATTGTTTAGATGTCTCGGATTATCAATGGTAACATCAGATTATTAATTACCTCAGGGCAACTCAAGAGATACCAACTTACGAAGCTATGAACGAAATGTTGAATTAACTGAGCAAATTTAGAAATGTTATATAGGGAGGATAGGAATTATTTTTAGATCTTTTCCTGCGAACAGATCGTTTCTGCATGCGTTGGAAAATATATAAATATAGAGATTAAATAAATAAACGGACTGTGTGTCACTCCTAAGTTGGCAATACATAATGTCAAGTCGAAATCATACCGACTTTGTTTAAATTAGTGAAAAATGACAATTCATATGTATATGTATGTGTGTATGTATATGTATATATATATATATATATATATATATTTATGTAGCATATATATAATAATTTACGGGGTAACTACAGGGTATTGTTGAGAAAATATTTAGCGAAAGGAGTCTCGGGTTCGAACCCCTGGTGACTAGCTTTACAAGATGGCGGCTGGAGTGAAGGCTAGGTTTTGAAAGGTCAGGAAAAACAGTAAAATAAGTTTTCACATACGGTGAATACCAGTTGTTTTTTTTATTAGATTTCTTGTCCGAGAACGGTAAGCCAGGAGTGTTCTAAATTAGCTATAATACAAGTTTATTCCTAGCAGGAATGTTAAGATATGTCGGAGGAATATTTAGTTTGAAATATGTCCCCGTATGCGAGGCTATCTAACGGTTTTTGATAAAGATTCTGAAAATTTTCCAACTTGAATGAGGGAGTTACACTTCAAATAATTCGCTCTACACTATACATGTTACCGAATCATCAGATCAAATATCCAAAATCATAAAGAGTATCAACATTTTTTTTAAACAGATTGATCTGGCAACACGTGTAATGTGTTGGCTAGGATGTCGTCACTAGAAGTCTTGGATTCGAACTCAGGGAAAATGTATTCAGTATTTGGTTAATCTCTCCAGAATAGCGCAAGATGGCCATAGTGTAAAATTGATTCAAGGTTTTTGGAACTTGAACTAGTAAATTATTTTCCATTTTTTTATACAAGTCAGGAATATTTAGCATTTGTCGGGAGTAAATTGGAAATTTTCCACAACTCGTATAACTAATTTATCGAGGGAAAATATGGAAGTATGGAACTTAGCTTCTTTTACAGATTAAATAACAAAATTATTTAAAATAAAATAAAAGTGGCTCATGGAACTCAGCTTCCTTTACAAAAATAAATAATTAACTTAGATAAAATTTTGGTTTCAAGGGAGTTTATTTAAAGTGTAACTTATAATAGACCTAATTATACTTGGATGGGAAACCTGTAACGGGCACTACATCAGATTAGATCTCGTAACGGTGTATTGAAAATAGATTCTGAAAACTTTCCACAACTGGTACAAGGTATGTCAGCTGATGGTTCGAACTAGGACACATATTTGTCGCATAACGTCCTTATAATTTAGAAACAAAAGAACATAGTTGAGGGATGTAGAATTTTGATCTATCTTATCGAATCGGTCGATGAACGTTAATAACCATAAGCGGTGAATTTATTAAATAATGGGTTGGATACAGGATAGGCTAGCATCTAGTGATGAATTATTATGTTTTAAATGATGTTGATTCATGAGACGAGAGATAGTTAGTACTGCTGAGGGAACCTTGATGCTGACCATTCTTATAATTCTCTGTCCGAGTAAACGACCTTGGCCGCATTAGACTAAGCATTTAATTAAATAATAATAGAACATTATGTTTGGCAAAATAAACATACACTGATAGGCCCGAAGATGTTAAAAAAAAATACTAGGAATCATACATATTCTATACCTTAACGATCGCAATGAAATTAATGATAGGAAATACCTAAAGTATATCACAACAGTAACGTGCCTATAAATGCTAAAGGAAATTAGGAGCGCGAGAGTCATAAACATTCTTTTTCTCAATTAAAACATAGGAAATAAATATCTTTTATATAAGTGTGGTGATAATTACGTCTATTTTAAATCTCACTTCAGAAGGAAATAATAAAAAAAAATAATATCCACAAAAATAACTGACTAAATACTTGGTATTGTCTATTAATCCTAACCCCAAGTGATATGATACTACATAACCAGGGATTTTTGAGTTTCTGTTGTGAATTATAAGTTTTATGTTTTATCTACATTATATTAAAAAAATTGAATTTTCAACCGACTTTATACATTACTTAGGACTTTTGAGTAATTATTTGAAAACCCATATGGTGAATGGTGACTTGCAGTTTCCCCAGAGAGTATTTTATGCAGTGAAGAGTTTGGATTGAATCAAGAGTGTCTAGTTGTTTTAGGCATTATCGTTTAATGCGACTACATACTTAAAACAATATAATTTAGATTTAATGGTGGCAGCATTTTTGTAAAATTGTGAACTGTTCCGATAAATTTTATAATATTATTGGATCATTTAATTTCATAGTGAGGTGAGCCAATCTAGTCGTAGATCTTTTTGGCATTTTATGGTAGCAAGCGAAGTTGATAATTGAAACGTGGTGATAATGCCGGCGCACTGTAGGACCCTAGGAACTCTGGAAATAATTTCTTGTCATTTCAAGTGCAGTTTTCGAATATTTGAGGAGTGAAGTAGACGTAGTGGTTTAACTTAATCCGTAAACGCTCGATCATCATAAATAAATAAATAACTTTCATTACATATATTCCAGATGAAGGAAATATTTGAGGAATGAAGAACATGTGGGAAGTTAGAACTCAATTAATGAACGCCTTAATAATAATAAATAACCAATAAATAATGATAACAATAGAATAATAAATAGAAACCTTACTAAAATAAGCTAATAATCTGTGAATTCAAACTAACTAATTTAAAAGTAAAACATGGGCTGAACTAACTGAACTGAACTAACGGGAAATGGTAAATGATACTAACTGAGGAAGGGAGTAGGTAATCTTAATTGCTACATTAAATTAAACCCAAAGATTATGAGAACCACAAGTAAATATGGACCAACTACGATTAATCTTAACAAACTAAATTGAATAATATTAATAATTAAATAATTAATGGAAAAAGTAGTTTGGCAGGTATAAAGGAGCATCAGATTACGAAGACAGGTCATGAGGTAAAAGAGGATGACCGAGACTCAGTGAATAACCAACGGGCAATCTGAGCTATAAAAGTAAAACATGATAACTAATCGACGTAATAATGAAAATAATAATAATAATAATAATAATAATAATAATAATAATAATAACAACCATAATAACTATATTACTAAAAATAAACAATGATAATAATAATACTAATAATAAATACAACTAATGGCAATAACATAATGATAAGCATAAAACGTTATATCGGTATTTAAAGTAATAATTACTAATAGGAGAAACATTCAGATTGGAGGATGGCGGATAATATTGAACAGAATAGGGTCTAAATGATCGAATACTGAGATACCAGATAGGACTAGCAGTAATCCTGATATAGTATTTTAATAGTAATATAATAATAATAATAATAATAATAATAATAATAATAAAAAGATAACAGAAATCAGTAATAACAATAAACCTTAATGATCATAATAATAAAAATAAAATAAAATTACCAGTAATGATAATGCATAATGATAATAATAAAACACAGTAAATTTAAAAACTACCAATAATAATAATAATAATAATAATAATAATAATAATAATAATAATAATAATAATAATAATAATAATAATAATAATAATAATAATAATAATAATAATAATAATAATAATAATAATAATAATAATAATAATCATAATAATAATAATTCACGGTAAATTAATGATTAACAATAATAATGATGATGATGAAATAAGAGCGAACTACCAGAAATAAGACTTATGCTTATGAATAAAACGAAAGATAACGGAAAACCACAATCTCAATTTCAGCATTTAGGACTCATTTAAGTATGAATGGGTTCCGGGATAAGTAGTAGGCTAATTTGCGAGAAGATAACTTGAAAGCAGTCCAGATAGAGGCACGTAGTATGTTAAGCCTATAGTGGAAGACGAATGACAGGTTAAATTAACCAGCAGTTATGCCAACACGGAGGGTAGGAATTATTCTAACATCGCGAGAAATAAGGAGTGACAACAGTTTCAGATTAAGAAAGGAGGATGTGCATTATCCAACTTGGTTAAAAAAATTGTATTACAAAGAGAACGGAAGAGGGACATGGGAACTTAGGAAAAAAAATTATAAACTTTTTGAAACGCAATGAAGAATAGGACAAGCGTTGAAAGATTTTCCCAGAATTACCGAGTGCCAAAACATGCAGAAATGATCGGAAATAAATAAATTTATTCCCATAGCAATTTAAAAGTTGGAGGTTAGGATACTTCACCGATAGTTGGGTGTCTTAATCGATCTAGTGGAGAGTATTATCATATAAATTTGGGATTTCAAGGGCTACACTGAATATATTCCTAATGGAAATTACACAACAATTATTATACTCGTCTGATCATGACACTTGACTGAGATGCATACAGGAGGAAACAGAGAAAGAATGTGCGGCCGGGATCACTCCCTCTGTACATCTTGACAGGATATCAGTGGGACTAGTGACCAGTTGAGAATAGACACACACACATGGGATTTGGAACTTATTTAAATAGTAAATGACCTCTAGATCGCCTTAAGGCTCGCCAGACTTGGGCCCACAATCACTCGGAACCATATTCAGATAAAACAAGCGAATAGACTGTAACCTAGGTCAATCTTGGCTAAGCGATGTTAGGGAAATCGCACAGAAACCCACAAGAAGTTAGAAGAGTAACAGAATTAGGATAGGATGTAAAGGAAGGCATTCTATCTTGATGGAGGCCTGGCATATACTAGAGCCACTGGGATAGAGATGCGAACAGAGACCCTGGCATTCTATCTTGATGGAGGCCTGGTATATGCTAGAGCCACTGGGATAGAGATGCGAACAGAGAACCTGGCATTCTATCTTGATGGAGGCCTGGCATATGCTAGAGCCACTGGGATAGAGATGCGAACAGCGATTCTTAGGAAAAAACAGTGCACAGACGAGAGAGACAGAGAAATAGTGAGGAGTTAGGGAGTGCGCAATTGGAAGGTGGGACACCCCCGTAATAAAAGGATCTGGAGTCACAGACCTCCTCGGTGATCCTGGGGCACTGGCAATAGCACCTTGCCGGCTTGGCACTGACGTTTAGGACCGTGGAAGAACAGCAGGAAGAGAGTTAGGCATCGGAGAACGAATATTGAACGAGAACACGGATTCTCGAGGAAATATACATTAGCTGATACCCGGGGTTTAGGGAGTGATGAGGGCAATAGTAGGATCAACATCAAGGAGTATAGGATCAAATCCGCTCTGTTGATGAGGCCGTCGTCCGATGAGCCCAACAGGCCCTCCCTAAGATTGATAATTGAAAACGAAAATTCTGAGGCAACAGAATTAGAGAGGGGTGTTAGGGGTAACTCGTGCCACTGTCGATAAGTATGGATCGACTCGTCCTCCTTCTTGAGGCCGCAGTGCGGAGAAATCCGTGTCACCAATGGGAGACGACGTCCATTCCTTGTCTTCAAGGTCGCAGCACGACGACCTCGCTGGCTCACTCGACACAGGTAGTGCAAAGGAAAGCACAAACGGAGGCGGGCATAAATCGGGCCACCGTCGACACGAATGGAAATGACAGGTTCCATTTCATGTCTTCGAGGCCGCAGCTCGAGGAGATGTCTAGGGCCTCCCCAAAAGACAGGATGCCAGAGAAAATCCACCGGTGGTGAGAAAGCGGAAAGAAATACCGCGAAGTAAAGACGTACGCACAGATAGAATATGGTCCTAATAGGTAGATAACTAATACTAGCAAAATAACACCGGAAACACTAGTGCACTAGAGGGAACAGAAGGAAAATTGTGCCATCGACAGGTAGAGCCAAGAGGGACAGATTGACCTAGGGTGGAAAGGGAAGAGGACGACATAAAACGAGAGGTTAAATACCTATGGTGGTGTAGATAAGTTTAAGCACATAAGCAGTCTAAAGTAAATAGAGTCCTAGGATACAAGCAGAACAGATAGGAGTAGTTCCGAGTGAAAGAAGAAGTAAGGAAAGAACCTGGAGTAGGACGTGGGTAAATATTTCAGAGTAAGAAGGGAAAAATCGAACCCAATAAATGATGATATGTATGTAATGGGAAATCAAGGAAACCCCGGGAGTAAGAAGTAGGAAAAAAAACAGTTAAATACATGTAGATCAAGAAACAATCAGGGAATAAAGTATAAAAAACGTAAAATAAATGTATAAAAGTTCAACAAATCAGCTATGAGAATTTGCCATTCAAACTAACAGTTAGGTGAGGTAAGAGTGTAAAGTACACCGTATCAGAAGTTAGGGCAGCAGAAGGGAGAATGAGGACAAGGACTCAGGTTAAGTAACATACTGTGACCTTCTAAAATCAAATCAGTAAGGATTAAGAAGTTAAATTAAGTGGATTGATATTAGTAGTAAGATCAGATGGTCAGGGAGAATTAGACCAATGAATAATGAAAACCTGAATCCCTGTCCAGACACAAGTAGCTTAAAAATGATATCTCAATGCAAGACAATTAAGTCTAGGAAAAGAGAGAGTTAAGAAATAGAGGCAGTTAATTCAGAAGTGGGGAAAGGAAAAGAATGCTTTAAACTGAAGGCCCTAAGGAAATGATGACAGAAATTCAGGATGCGAGTATTAATTGGTGGTTTGTAAGGACTAATTCGGCTTGGTCAAGTAGCATTTACACGATAAATAAGTGTAGTATATATGTCCTTCCGACTGATGTGAAGACGAGCGCACCCAGTCGAACCTAGGACTCTATTATAAAGAAAGGGACTAGATAAAACCCTTAGAATTAGGCAAAAGTCAGGGCTGCTAAATATGGTAAAATCAACCGATCTAATTATGGAAATTATGTGTATATATACACCTGAAGTACTGTCAAATTGAAAGTGTAGGGAAGATGATTTAGAAACTGATATTTGTTGATGATGGCTATACAAATTGATAGGCATAAAAGCACTCTTTTCGGTTTCCAGTTTAAAATCTAGCAACGCCAAAAGATAAAACAGGGTTAAATTTGTATAGGAACGAGGTTGGCAGTTTAAAGTTTAATGCAAAATACGATTTTGGTGGTTGCACCATTGAGATATGACTAACTAAAAGTAAATTTAGAGGAACTGATCGTAGGAAAATTATAAAAGTAAAGATGTACATGGTTGCTCAAGATTCGGGGTTTAGTTAAGAGGGATGCTATTCTTAGTAAGAAACTAGGAGTTGGTTTTAAAACCCCAGAAGGTACTATTGATTCATTTCTAAAAGTCCATATGGAATTTATTAAGAGAAAGGTAGTACAAACCCATAGTATTTAACCCATTGGAGACACGTTTAAAGTGCCTAGCATGTTCACTGGGAACCCATTTAAATCTCCGCGCCGCTACTCCGGCTGCGCTGGACTTTAAATACACATACTCTGTTCTATCACTTATGATTTCAGATATTTTGTTTACCCCTGAATTTCTTTTAGTATCTTGTACTTTTACGAATAGCAAAGGAATGTGGCCTATCTGCTACCCTCTTTTGTGCATTGTAAACCGTTATGTTTTGTTATTTTCAAGGCTGTGAAAGTTGACAAACAATTCAGAAACCATCTTTTTGTAAAAGTTCTCGGACATTGCCTTGAAAGTAAACACAAATCATATGTTCAACAAGACCGAAAAAAATAACAAACGCAATATAATACTGTACATAATAAAAATAAATATATGAAATAAAATAAGCATAGACCTATACATTATAAAATCAGGAAAGTTCTTCGTATATTCTTTAATTATCATAGTTATATATCGACCTGTAAATTATAAAATACTATAGATAAAAACTGGACGAAACTCACCTAATATTTCTACCATCAGTAGCATGCACGGTTACGTTGTCACTGTATATTATTTCATCGTCCGAATCTTCGTTCCATAATAATTCACTACAATCACTGTCAAATAATATTTCATCCACTACTTCACTTAGTTTCTCAAAAGCAATACGTTCTCTCCTATTTACGCACATATTGCAAGAAAAAAAAATTAATTTTAAAACTATGAATTTAACAAATAAGCACTGAATTTATATTCACTTATATTTTACCGTAATAAATGCCTACAACTATAGTCTACTATTCTATAAATAATAACTAAAATAAACTATACAATACACTAGGCCTATACATATTTACTTTACATAAACAAACAACACATTTTACTGATGGTGAACCGAAAATGTAAAACACTAAAGAAACCTAACGTCTTACAGTGGGGGTTATAACACAACAACGAGTCTACCTCGTTGTGGGGCTGTTTGGACTTTCTACCTGCTCACGAGGGAGACTCGTTAAAAGTCTCCAATGGGTTAAACAAATAAAAATCAAAAAAAGAGAAAAAACCAACAAAACTAAACAAAAAAAAAAAGATAAAAGTAAACCAGTAAACACCCTCAGCACAAGAAGAACGACTACGCACATGATCTAACACTACGAGCACGACTGGGCTGACTAGCCCGACTGGGCTAACTAGAAACGACGAAGGATGTTGAGTCACCTAGGACATTCCCCACACCACGAAACTTAGATCAGCTGATACCAAAAAAAAAAAAAAAAAGGAGGAAGATCAGGTCTATGCGGGTACGACTTACTACATCAGGGATAGTCATTCGGAATGGAAAATGTCCACCAGTCAATACGGTGCGACACGAGAGACCAAGCAAATACCTTAACCATATCAAACCGAACCTCTGATGGTCCGTGGATCATATAGTAATTCCCAACCAGTATTGTACAGTAAGAAAATTGGATAAAAACACAGAAATCCTATTAAACCTATCCTCCGGATAATCCATGGCTCCTAAAAGAAATTGCTGGTCTCGAGAACTTCAAAGGACAGACCCAGTATCCGGCATGGCTCTCTCCCGACTGAAGGAAGATACCATCACCGAACGTGGTCCCAGGCATCGGATTCAACCAGGGATGCTGTAAGAGATCAACATGAGCTGCGGACCTGCGCGGCGACAAACAAGAACTAAGTGCTCAAGTTTCTCGGTGGACGCGGCTAGTGGAAAAGCCGAGTGTTGTGAAGAAAGTGATAAGCTCTAATTAAAGTTTTAGATTTTTCCTTTTTTCAGAATGACAGTGTGGAAAACAAACAGCATTGAAGAAAACAGAACTATGGAACAGTTTGAAAAAGAAGAAGAGTAGATAAATTGTGTTTTATATATGTTTTCTTGTTTCAGGTCCGGAGGGACAAGGTAATCCATTTTCCAGATGTAATTTGAAAACCAGATAAATGTGGTTTGATAAAGTATGAAAACGTCTATGTCCCATATAGAGGAAGGGAACTGCGGTTAATTGTAAAGAGAAAATGGATTAACTTCAACACACTAATTTTTATGACTCTGTTAAAATTGTTCCTGTTAAAATTCCTGTTTATGAATACTATATTAGAAAGAGTTAAGTAGTCTTTAGGAACAGACGATAGAGTAAATCTGCAGTATCAAATGTAAACAAAAGCCAGATCAACTAAAAAGCTTGTGCGTAGTCTAAGTACACAACTTCAGCGGCCCCAAAAAGGGCCTTAAAAGAACCTTTCTTGGGTTTGATAAGGGGGGAATATGTTATGAATACATAGTCTTTTATATAGATTTTTTATTGTTTTATAGATTATTTTAATTATTCAAGCAAAGTCTGTTGAAATAGAGTTTAGACATGGTATAGTTCAGGGCAAAGTTTTGTTTAGCTAACTGTAAACATCCCTACATTTAGTTTATTGGAATGTTAGTGAGTACAGTTAGGGTAACTAGAGGTCAAATTGAGTATATAATACTTGAGAAGTGAGGGTCTCGTGTCTGTTGATGTGTGACAAACAGAGGTGTTGATGGGTGAGTAAGCTACCATTTTTCTTAATATGTGTCAGGGACTTTTTGTAAAAAGAATTAATTACCTTAACTATTTTGATACATGCTTTTCAAGGGATAGTAGAATTCTAAACAATGTAGACTGTTTTAATACTATATTTTCAAAAAGGGATATAACATTTTTAAACATGTAGATTAGGGTAGATGTATAACTTCCACAACTCCCACTCTCTCAAATCCCAGAAAGTACTGTAGTTTTTAATATAGGCTTAGATTAGTTATTTAGGGCTAGAATACTTAGGGATTCTAATTATTTATACCTTAGTAATAAAATAGTTTAAAATAAGACTTCTTTTGTTTATTTCAACACATGTATAACTGTACATCCTCATACTAACGCTCGGCTAGATAAACGCTACCAGATTTTCCAAGTCCCGAAGGTCCTTTAAGCCTAAGAAATCCAGTTGGGGTTATAATAGAGGCTGTAAAGATCAAATCCTATATGTATATTTTCGTATGACAGTGATTGGGAAGTCTACACATGTATAAAATTTTAGGTAAGTAAATTTGAGGTATTCAGAGTGGATCTAATGCTGCTACCTTCATTTTACTAACTTTGAAGTTTCATTATTTTTGTTTAGTGTTTCTTATTAGATTCAGTTATGAAAGTGAGATAGCATTATTCAGAACACCCATCAGTGTAAAAATTAATCTTAAAAGATAACAGAAATTTAGGTATAAAGTTTCCATTATGTGACAAAAAAATTTAAAAAACTTCTGTTTTCTTTCCTAATAATTTTTAAGTCCTGCAGAATAACAGTGCACATGTGCAAACATTTATAAAAAGTTTATAGAGTTGTATTGCTAGATGGAACCACATAGATATGAAATCGATATGACCAACCTTTGCAATAATTCCCCTTCCTAATCTAACTAAACAATTTACTTGCATATTATTTAATTAAATGTTCACTAACTTTTTAGCATCGGAACCTAACAAAATGAAATGAGTGAACATCCATTTTTGAATATTGATTTTATTCCAATTTCACAGATATCTCCACCATTTAGTAGAAGTTCATTTAAGCGTTTGTGCATATGCACAACAAATCTGCATAACTTTGAAGAAATCATTGCATACATAGATAAATATTTACTAATTGTAAAAAAAGTTATAAGTATTGTTGCAGGTGTTTAAAATATTATCAAATGTCAGTAAAGGTAGAAGAAGTACGTAGAGAAACAGTATTTAAAGAATATACTATGGAAACTGAAGGGTAAAATAATCTAAAGTTGAGTCAAAAAAAATCCAAGTCTAAGTAGATCCGTACACATGTGCTAACAGATAAAACTGGATATAATTACAAATCATATGAACCGCCAATATACACAGCATATTAGAATGCTCGTTGCCAACCAGAGAGAAACATTCCAATATTGAAGACTTATACTTAAAAAAGAAAGTAAATAAACACTGAATGGTAATAATGAAGACAGTGTAATTATTATTATTAGTTTATTTATGGTATTAGTATTCTGTCCTTTTAAGTAAAGTATTTTCAGGTATTGTAATTTCAATTTTCAATGCAAGTTTTGACTGCTTGTGAAATATTACAAGAAAGAACTTAAAAATATGTAAGTGTATACATGTATATAATACATATACAATGGTTCAGACCATAGTGTGTGAAGTCCATCTTTTTACAATTCTTGTTGTGAATGTTACATTTCCAAAGCCATTTGATAATGAATCAGGAATTCAACATTTTGATTAGTAACACCTTTGGAAAATTAGAGTATGAAATTCTTGGTTTTTATTTTTTTTCAATGCCCATAGATATGGTGCATTGACATAACTAAAATTCTAAATAAAACACTTACTTAGAATAGTATGTTCCTAGATCGTCAATATATATAACGGTTGGGAATACCATCATTGTGAAGGACATTGACAAATATTATATATACAGTGAGTTTCACTCGATTTGCGGCCACTAGCATAGATATTGCATGGACAGCGTGAGTTGACGACTCAATGCTTGCAGTCACTTTTCCCACTAACGACCGCTGGTCAAGTGAAACTCACTGTATATGTATATATATACATATATATGTGTATGTATATATATTTTTTTTTTCCAGGCTCTACAGTAGGTGTAAAGAAGTTGCGCTTCAAGAATATCTACAAGTGTATTGCAAGAACGTACCAGTACATTATAGACTATGCAGAAAAGTGGTTGTGTTTTATTAAAAACAAATTTTTGAACGTTTATAGAGCATATTTTAAATTACAAATTTTAAAATTATGTTAATATTGTGTCATGTAAATTTTAATTCATCCTTACTTCTACCTCATTGAGAACTTTCTATGTCTTTTATAACATTTATTTAACATGTGCAAAAAAATCTTAATATGAAGTGTTGGTAATTACTTAGAGAACAAAACTGTTCCGTCAATTTTAACAACAATAATTTGGCCTAACATTCAACTATTCAGCGATTTCCTGGTAGTAATGAAGGTAGGCATTTGTGTTAGGCTTAAATAGGTGTGTAAGCCTAAAATGTCAAACAATTTGGATTCTTCTCGCAGGTGGATATTGGGCCAGCAGCTAGCTGGTAGGCCAAGGGCATTCTCAGCTTGTTGCACCTTGGAGAATATACATATTTCTTCTCTAATGAACTATTAGATTTTGTAATCAAAATGTAAAGGAAGGTGATCCCATTATAGGGCTTGGGGTAATAGGAAGCTAGTTAATAAATGTGAAATAATCTTCTTATAAAATTACATATAAAATAATTAGGTCTATTGTTGAAATATTGAATCTTTAACTACGTATGTGACTGAAGTTTCATTGAAAAAATTCTGTTCATCTTGAATAATGTACATACTGCAGTAACTATAAAATGTATAATTTTTTTAAAATATTAATTTTAATACAAGGCAATAAATGAATCATGTTATTTCATTTTTAAAAGCAAACTAATCAAGACAAGTCTGGTTACTAAATAGAGTTGATGTGCGTGCATTCACGTATGAGTAGTTCAGAATAGAGAAATGATGCATAGAATTTCTTTTTGCTACATTCTTATAAACCCAAGGTATTTTTGAATTTTCATTTTAAGAACATTTAAAAACTTGTGCTTAAATTACTTTATGGTTTCAGTTCTTAAAAAAACAAAAACAAATAGTATATTAGACTCATTAGACCAGGCTCGTCAAATGGTGCTGCCTTAGCATATCCATTATCCAGATCCTGTTTGATATTCCTTAATGGAAATAACACAAGAAATGTTACTTTGTAAACAATTTTGCATTTTTTATTTTTACTTAAGAAAATTACAAAAATTTTGCCAATATTTTTGTTGTATAGGTCTAACATTTCCAATTATTTTCTAATAAATAGCGATTTCCCATATTCATTATGTTCATCTAAAAGTGGAATGGTTTTTAATAAATACTTATGAAATTGTGTAAATCATTTTAGTCAACTTACTAATTGATGAATTTAAAAAAAAATTAAAATAATTTATAGTTAAAGACATCTGAAAAGTTGACAAGGTTCTTGTAATTTTCTTTTGAAGAGAGTAAGAATAAAACATGCTAAAATTGTATTTTATTTTTAAAAGAATGGGTAAGGATAGGGTACTTTTATTGCGATTGAGCCACCGTAGCCATGCTCAAGTAGTACCGTAGTCATCTTCAGAAGGTGCAGCGGTATGAAATTGCGTCCAAAATTTAACACAGAGAGGCCGCTCTATTCGGTTCTCTATGATTCTGAATGTGTGTGTTGGTTCAATGTGTTTATTTTGGTTTCTATGATAACGCGATAAGTAACAACCAATAGCATTTCTTTTCCCTCCTTCAAATTTGTTTCGTTTGAATTGAGGTATGAGAAATATACGATTCAAAATCATTTTAACGGTAAACCGCCAGTTTGTTTACGCCGGTCATATATCAGGCCCATGAATCATTATAAGGAAATTTGGACGCAATATTTTTTTTACTTTTTTCCAGGAAGTACCGTGGTCAACTTAAGAATGCGCCACCGTCGCTATTTTATCGATTGTTGACGTATGACGTACAAATAAATCGAGTTGTAAAATGTAAAATCGAATTATATTTAAATAAATCAACGGTGGAATTGTTATGTACTGTACGAAGAGAAGTTTTCAGTTTGAATATAATATAATATTATTGATGCATCGAAGTTAATTGTTAAATTAATTAATTATCTACAATCCGAAGGATAAAGTGAAGCTGGAAAATACAGCTAATGGAAGGTAGGTGAATGATTACATATGGTATAATTTTTCTAAAAAATTTTTACTTCAGAAAATAGTGTTTTTAAATAATAGGCCTAACTGTGAATTACGTAAATTGGCACGCCGTATATTTAGTTTGCATCATGACATTAAAATACCCTTTAAAAATTGTTTATAAGCCTACCTAATTTATTTTTATTTCTTAACCTGTAATGTGTGTACTTATTCATCATTATTTCTTTCACAGAATAAACGAGGCTGTAAAGATCAAATCCTATGTGTGTATTTTCGTATGACAGTGATTGGGAAGTCTACACGTGTATAAAATTTTAGGTAAGTAAATTTGAGGTACTCGGAGTGGATCTAATTTTACTAACTTTGAAGTTTCATTCTTTTTGTTTAGTGTTTCTTATTAGATTAAGTAATGAAGTGAGATAGCATTATTCAGAACACCCATAAGTCTAAAAATTAATCTTAAAAGATAACAGAAATTTAGGGTTAAAGTTTCCATTATGTGACAAAAAAATAAAAAAAAACTTCTGTTTACCTTTCCTAATAATTTTTAAGTCCTGCAGAATAACAGTGCACATGTGCAAACATTTATAAAAAGTTTTAGAGTTGTATTGCTAGATGGAACCACGTAGATGTGAAATCGATATAACCAACCTTTGCAATAAATTCTCCTTCCTAACCTAAATAAACAATTTACTTGCATATTATTTAATTAAATGTTCACTAACTTTTTAGCATCGGAACCTAACAAAATGAAATGAGTGAACATCCATTTTTGAATGTTGATTTTATTCCAATTTCACAGATATCACCACCATTTAGTAGAAGTTCATTTAAGCGTTTGTGCATATGCACAACAAATCTGCATAACTTTGAAGAAATCATTGCATACATAGATAAATATTTAGTAATCGTAAAAAAAAAGTTATAAGTATTGTTGCAGGTGTTTAAAATATTATCAAATATTAGTAAAGGCAGAAGAAGTACGTAGAGAAACAGTATTTAAAGAATATACTATGGAAACTGAAGGGTAAAGTAATCTAAAGTTGAGCCAAAAAAATCCAAGTCTAAATAGATCCATACACATGTGCCAACAGATAAAACGGGATATAATTACAAATCATACGAACCGCCAACATACACAGCATATTAGAATGCTCGTTGCCAACCAGAGGAGAAACATTCCAATATTGAAGACTTATACTTAAAAAAGAAAGTAAATAAACACTGAATGGTAATAATGAAGACAGTGTAATCATTATTATTAGTTTATTTATGGTATTAGTATTCCGTTCTTTTAAGTCAAGTATTTTCAGATATTGTAATATTAATTTTCAATGCAAATTTTGACTGCTTTTGAAATATTACAAAAAAAACTTAAAAATATGTAAGTGTATACATGTACATAATACATATACAATGGTTCAGGATCATATTGTGTGAAGTCCATCTTTTCACAATTCTTGTTGTGAATGTTACATTACCATAGCCATTTGATAATAAATCAGGAATTAAATGTTTTGATTAGTAACACCTTTGGAAAATTAGAGTATGAAATTCTTTATTGTTTATTTTTTATTATTTCACTCACCTCATACTTCATAATTCATGGGTCTGCTATGAATTATGAAGTATGAGGTGAGTGAAATAATAAAAAATAAACAATATTAAGAAACCTCATAGTGTTATTTCCTATCTACATAACTTAATGAAATTCTTTGTTTGTTTGTTTTTTTTTTTTTTCAATGCCCATAGATATGGGACATTGACATAACTAGAATTCTAAATAAAACACTTACTTAGAATAGTATGATCCTAGATCGTCAATATATATAAGAGTTGGGAATACTTTCATTGTGAAGGACATTGACAAATATTATATATACAGTGACTTTCACTCGACTTGCGGCCACTAGCATAGACACTGCGTGGGCAGCGTGAGTTGATGACTCAATGCTTGCAGTAACTTTTCCCACTTTCGGCCACAGGTCGAGTGAAACTCACTGTATTTGTAGCCTATATATATATATATATATATATATTTATTTTTTTATTTTTTTTTTCAGTCTCTACAGTAGGTGTAAAGAAGTTGTGCTTCAAGAATATCTACAAGTGTATTGCAAGAACATACCAGTACATTATAGACTATGCAGAAAAGTGGTTGTGTTTTATTAAAAACAAATTTTTAATTGAACTATTATAGGAAATATTTTAAATTACAAATTTTAAAATTATGTTAATATTGTGTCATGTAAATTTGAATTCATCCTTACTTCTACCTCGTTGAGAACTTTCTATGTCTTTTATAACATTTATTTAACATGTGCAAAAAAAATCTTAATATGAAGTGTTCGTAATTACTTAGAGAACAAAACTGTTCTGTCAGTTTTAACAACAATAATTTGGCCTAACATTCAACTATTCAGCGATTTCCTGGTAGTAATGAAGGTAGGCATTTGTGTTAGGCTTAAATAGGTGTGTAAGCCTAAAATGTCAAACAATTTGGATTCTTCTCGCAGGTGGATATTGGGCCAGCAGCTAGCTGGTAGGCCAAGGGCATTCTCAGCTTGTTGCGCCTTTGAGAATATACATATGATTTCTTCTCTAATGAACTATTAGATTTTGTAGTCAAAATATAAAGGTAGGTGATCCCATTATAGGACTTGGGGTAATAGGAAGCTAGTAAATAAATGTGCAATAGTCTTCTTATAAAATTACATATAAAATAATTAGGTTTATTGTTGAAATATTGAATCTTTAACTACGTATGTGACTGTAGTTTCATTGAGAAAATTCTGTTCATCTTGAATAATGTACATCCTGCAGTAACTATAAAATGTATAATTTTTTAAAAATATTCATTTTAATACTAGGCAATAAATGAATCATGTTATTTCATTTTTAAAAGCAAACAAACTAATCAAGACAAGTCTAGTTACTAAATAGAGTTGATGTGCGTGCATTCACATATGAGTAGTTCAGAATAGAGAAATGGATGCATAAGTTTTAATTTGAATTTCTTTTTGCTACATTGTTATAAATCTCAGGTATTTTCGAATTTTCATTTTAAGAACATTTGAAAACTTGTTCTTAAATTACTTCATGGTTTCGGTTCTTAAAACACACAAAAAGAAATAGCATATTAGACTCATTAGACCAGGCTCATCAAATGGTGCTGCCTTAGCATATCCATTATCCAGATCCTGTTTGATATTTCTTAATGGAAATAACACAAGAAATGTTACTTTGTATACAATTTTGCATTTTTTATTTTTACTTAAGAAAATTACAAAAATTTTGCCAATATTTTTGTTGTATAGGTCTAACATTTCCAATTACTTTCTAATAAATAGCGATTTCCCATATTCATTATGTTCATCTAAAAGTGGAATGGTTTTTAATAAATACTTATGAAATTGTGTAAATCATTTTAGTCAACTTACTAATTGATGAATTTAAAAAAAAAATTAAAATAATTTATAGTTAAAGACTTCTGAAAAGTTGACAAGGTTCTTGTAATTTTCTTTTGAAGAGAGTAAGAATAAAACATGCTAAAATTGTCCACAAAGTAGCATTGCTTGTGTTTAGCTTTAAATTTTATTTTTAAAAGAATGGATAAGGATAGGGTACTTTTCTTGCGATTGAGCCACCGTAGCCATACTCAAATAGTACCGTGGTCATCTTAAGATGGTGCAGAGGTATGAAATTGCTTCCAAAATTTAACACAGAGAGGCCACTCTATTCATTCTCTATGGTCATATATGGTGTGGTGAAACGCAAACACGCTTAGTTATTTTTCACCCGGTTACGTAACTCGTCAAGGTTAAATTTCACCCATGTTGGTGAAACCGGCCCTTAGGCATAAATTTATGCAACTTAATTTTGAGATTAATTTATTTGGAAAAAGTCTGGGCTCAACTGCACTTCTACTAGCGCTTGATTTTTCAGTTATATTGTTGTAAACTATAGCTCTTCTTCTGTATTTACTAAATTATTTAATATTTTAAACCTTTTCAAACAATTTTTATAACATGATTAGACAATTTTGAAGTATTTATTTAAATATGCAAATCACAATATTATGACACTGTTAGACAATATTGTGATGCTAACTGCTATTTTCTCCACAGATTTTTCTATCGCTGTTTTTAGTTATCGCTGGTTGGATCAGCGTCAGGGAGTGATAAGTAAGTGTACACCCATTTTTAATAAACTTTGGTGATTTTAATATTATTAATATATTTTTTAACATAGATTTGGAATATTGTTTATTTTTTATTATTTCACTCACCTCATACTTCATAATTCATAGCAGACCCTGGGTTTCTTCACATCTTTTGTGACATTCTCAATGCTGTGTCACGTTCACAACTGACGTCCAACGGCTTTCTATCCTGCAGACTGACCTCTGCGCCATCTGGTGGCTGACCGAAGAATTTCCTTATAACCGGGTATTTCAAAATTCATAGTTGTATTTTCATTCTTGCATATGTAAATTTTTTCGCAAATTGTGAGTTCCTTCGGTTTTTCCAATTGTTTAAGTAATTTTGTTTTGCTTTCTATTCTATGTTTTTCTGACCAGGCATGTGCAGCTATTGCAGATTTTTCAGTTTCTCCATTTTTAACATTTCTGAGGTGTTCTTTTATTCTTGTATTTAGATTCCTTTTTGTTTTTCCTATGTATATCTTTTCACAATCTTTACAATTAATTTGATAAATTCCCGATTTTTTGCAGTCTTCAATCTTTTCATTTTCGTTGGTTTTTATTAAATTACCTAAGCTGTAATCATTTTTCGGTGCTAATTTAATGTTGAATTTGTTGAAAATTTTTTGAAACTTGTCAAATACTAAAGGATGGTATGTGAACTTCTTGAATTTTTTGCCTATACTTTTATCTGTCTGAAGAGTACTTTCATTAATGATTTTTTGTTTTTTGAATTTATTTATTTTCTTGTGTATCATCTTCTCTCGAAAACCATTATCCTTCGCAATTTTTATGATGTGTCCTTTCTCTTTATTGTAATTTTCTTTGCTCATGGGGACATTCACAAGTCTGTGTGTAAAACTATTAAATACTGCCTGTTTGTGTGAAAAATGGTTAAATCCAGTAGCTTTTATATAATTGTCGATGTGAGTTTCTTTTCTGTAGATTCCAAATTCTGTTTCCTTTTTTTCTTCATTCCTAATCAATTTAAGGTCTAAAAATGGTATTTCATGATTATTTTCTATTTCCATTGTAAATTTGATTGTTTTATTTTGAATATTTAACAGTTTAATGGCATCTTCTAATTGTTTCTGTTTTACTATTGCTATGATATCATCTAGATATCTTCTCCAAAATTTAAACATCATTTAACCATTTATCACACAAACAGGCAGTATTTAATAGTTTAACACACAGACTTGTGAATGTCCCCATGAGCAAAGAAAATTTCAATAAAGAGAAAGGACACATCATAAAAATTGCGAAGGATAATGGTTTTCAAGAGAAGATGATACACAAGAAAATAAATAAATTCAAAAAACAAAAAATCATTAATGAAAGTACTCTTCAGACAGATAAAAATATAGGCAAAAAATTCAAGAAGTTCACATACCATCCTTTAGTATTTGACAAGTTTCAAAAAATTTTCAACAAATTCAACATTAAATTAGCACCGAAAAATGATTACAGCTTAGGTAATTTAATAAAATCCAACAAAAATGAAAAGATTGAAGACTGCAAAAAATCGGGAATTTATCAAATTAATTGTAAAGATTGTGAAAAGATATACATAGGAAAAACAAAAGGAATCTAAATACAAGATTAAAAGAACACCTCAGAAATGTTAAAAATGGAGAAACTGAAAAATCTGCAATAGCTGCACATGCCTGGTCAGAAAAACATAGAATAGAAAGCAAAACAAAATTACTTAAACAATTGGAAAAACCGAAGGAACTCACAATTTGGGAAAAAATTTACATATGCAAGAATGAAAATACAACTATGAATTTTGAAATACCCGGTTATAAGGAGAGAGGACTGATTTGGAAATTCTTCGGTCGGCCACCAGATGGCGCAGAGGTCAGTCTGCAGGATAGAAAGCCTTTGGACGTCAGTTGTGAACGTGACACAGCATTGAGAATGTCACAAAAGATGTGAAGAAACCCATGGTCTGCTATGAATTATGAAGTATGAGGTGAGTGAAATAATAAAAAATAAACAATATTAAAAAACCTCATAGTGTTATTTCCTATCTACATAACTTAATAGATTTGGGAATTTATTGCTAATATTAGTCATTTAAATTTCATAGCGACGGATAGTAATCGAGGATGATAATCGATATGTGGTTCGATTGTGGGTTATCGCTGGCTCTCTAAATTCTGGCACATGCGCACTGTTGTTCTTCAGGACTTTGAAAATATTTCACGCTAGTTTAAGTTGCAGTTTTTCCAAAGTCTGTTATATGTCTCAGACGAATTCTTCTGTTCCACAGAATCACAGTGCACATGCGGAAGTTGCTGTAATGGTTAATATAGCCTCTGGTAGATGGCTCTGCAGTCGGCGTTACCAACTTTGGGAATAAATTTCCAAATGCAAAAAAAGAAAAATGGACATTGACTAACTTGCCATTTCCTAACTAAGTAAGTCGGTTATATGTCTCAGACGAATTCTTCTAAGTTCCACAGAATCGCAGTGCGCATGCGCGAGTTGTGGGAGTTTCTGTAATGGTTAATATAGCCTCCGGTAGATGGCTCTGCAGTCGGCATTGCCAACTTTGGGAATAAATTTCCAAATGCAAAAAAAAAAAAAATGGATATTAACTAACTTGCCATTTTCTAACTAAACAAAACAATTTACATGCATATTATTTATTCCCAAATGTTTAAATAATGGACGTAAACCAACTTCCCATTTCCTAACGTAACAAAACAATTTACATGCATACTATTTAATGAACTATAAACTAATTTTACGTACACTAACACGAAATATGGTTTGAAATTATTTTCAAATGTTGGCAACGTTGGAGCAACATGGGAAAATAGCAAGTAATGTATCCACGATCATGTTTTACGTAAATATATAAAATATTGTAAAGAAAGCTTGAAGATCGTTGCAAAATGTTTAAAACAATACAAAAGTGTTTACAAGTGTTTAGTGCATCAGTGGCATAAGAATGTACGTTTAGAATTGTGATGGGCATATAACCTACTTCACCCAAACAATGGATTCTGTGGAACTTAGAAGAATTCGTCTGAGACATATAACAGAGTTGTAAATTTTTAGGAGAAACTGCAGTTTAACATACCCAACAATGCACATGTCAGAGTTTATAGAATCTGTGATAACCCACCATTGAACCACATATCGATTATCATCCTTGCCTAGTGGATTATCACTGCTCACCACACATTGATTACACTGGTCAACAGTGATTTTGTTACATAAAAGATTTTGGGTGATTCTTATGTATTTTCATCTGCTGATTCCGAAAATGAAGTCAGAAATTTTCCATCACCCACCATTTTTTTGTAATTTTGAAAATAATTATTTTCCTATGTATTAGCATTTTTGTTATATAACATGATGATTAGAAGGATTATTTTACATTTATATTTAATTTCATTGTGCCAACAATGGACTTATAATGTTTTGCGATTGTTGCCTTGAATTCATAACTTACAATGACATTCTCCTACAAAACTGTGATTGTATGTTTCAAGTTCGCAGTTGAATAGAAGCTTTCTTAAAAGAAAGAAGCTAATTCTGTGCTCACTTCCGTAGTCAAGTGAATTGTGATAGAAGTGTATTGTAAAGACTAAGTAGTGTATTGTATTGTAGTGTATTGTAAAGAGAAGAGTAAAATTGTATTTGTATAAGAAATATGTCTGGAAAGTGTGTTAACGATAGAAACAACTTCTGTTTCGTGTGTGGTGAGCTCACTTTCAAAGCGCAGAAGCGAAAGTTTACTCCTCTAATAAGAAGAGCTTATCACTGTTATTTTAACAACAAAATAGACCAGAACAAGATATGGGCCCCGGAAATATGTTGTACCAAATGTGTAACATTATTAACTGGCTGGTTGAAAGGATCCCGTCATATGCCTTTCGCAGTCCCAATGATATGGCGCGAACCTAAGGATCATTTGACAGACTGCTACTTCTGCTTGACAAATATATCTGGAATAACTTCCAAGTCAAGACACACCGTTAAATATCCAATGTTAGATTCAGCAATTCGACCGGTACTTCATGGGCCAGGTTTACCCATACCAATTCCACCAGATCACATAACAATGATTGAAGAACTTTCTGATGTTCAGGATTTACAGAATGATTCAGATTTTGCGGAAGATGATGCTATAAATGAAACTCACTTTCTAACACAGGAGGATTTAAATGATTTGGTTCGGGATCTTGGTTTAAGTAAAAGCAAGGCAGAATTACTTGCTTCAAGATTGAAAGGATGGAAGCTACTGCAGGATGACACCAAAGTAACTTTTTTCCGCAATCGCCAAAAGGAATTTGAGGATTTCTTTTCTAAAGAGAAGGACCTAGTTTTCTGCAATGATGTTGAGAATTTGTTCCAGTCACTGGGTGTTGAGCATAAATCTGAGGATTGGCGTTTATTCATAGACTCCTCGAAAACAAGTTTGAAAGGAGTGTTACTACATAATGGAAACATATATCCATCCATTCCTTTAGCCCATGCAGTTGGTATGAAGGAAAATTATGAGAATATGGAGCTCTTACTATCCACTATAAAGTATGACAATTTTTCTTGGCAGATATGTGGGGATTTGAAAGTTATAGCCATCTTACTTGGGTTACAGCTTGGCTATACTAAATTTTGCTGCTTCTTGTGCAAGTGGAATAGCAGAGATAGAAGTAATCATTATATTAAAAAGAACTGGCCAAAGAGAGAGTCACTTAATCCAGGACAAGAAAATGTTCTTCACCAACCACTTGTACGTTCTGAAAAAATCTTATTGCCTCCACTACATATTAAACTAGGCTTGATTAAACATTTTGTGAAAGCAATGGATCGTGATGGCAGTGCATTTCTCTTCCTCAAAAATAAATTTCCAAGGATCAGTGAAGCTAAATTGAAAGAAGGGATATTTGTTGGCCCTCAAATAAAGGAACTGATGAAAGATACGCAGTTTCAGAACAAGTTAAATATGCAAGAAGCAGCTGCATGGCAATCTTTCAAAAATGTTGTCTCAAATTTTCTGGGGAACTTCAGGTCTGATAACTACAGAGAACTTGTCAATGAGATGATTGAGAACTACAAGATAATGGGATGTAATATGTCTTTGAAAATTCACTTTCTGCACTCCCATCTTGATTTCTTCCCTGAAAATCTAGGGGCTGTGAGCGACGAACACGGGGAGCGCTTCCACCAGGACATCGCGGAAATGGAAAGGCGCTATCAGGGTAAATGGTGTCCAAATATGTTAGCAGACTACTGCTGGACACTGAAGAGGGATATTCCTAAAGCGAAGTACAGCCGAAAATCCAATTCACATATATTTTGGGTGAGCAAATATAATTTCAGCTAAGATATAATAAATTGTAATGTATAGACACGAAAAATGTTTTTCATGTGATTACTCAAAAACCCTGGGTGATGGAAAAGTTCCGTAAAAAGATTTGAAATCAGCACAAAAAAGTAAGTTAGAAACACACATTTTCTCCCTTGTAACATAAAAAAGTTCAAATTTTGTTGGCCAGTGTTATTATAGATATTGTACTAAAGTTTATACAGCTTTCGCCAGATGGCAGAACGTCGCTGTGAAATTTGAATAACTAATCTTTGCAATAAATCCCCAAATCTATTAAAAAATATATTAATAAAATTCAAATTCCCAAACGTTTATTAAAAATGGATGTACACTAACTTATCTCTTCCTAACATCGTTGCAACCAGCAATAACGGCGGAAACAACATTGAAAGGAGAGAGAAAATAACAGACTAAGTAATATACACTGTGGAGAAAATAGCAATCAGCATCACATTATTGTCTAACAGTATCATTCATAATGTTAGTGTTTTGCATATTTAAATAAATACTTAAAAATTGTCAAATAATGTTATAAAAATTGTTTGAAAAACTTATACAGTACATTGTTATTCTGTTGGACTTAGAAAATTTGATAATACTGTTTAATTCTATTTTTAGGTACTGAGTTGAAATTAAAGGCAAAAGAAACAAGGACTTTATATAAAATTTGTAAAACTTTATTGTGATTTCCACCATAAATTTTCTGCAACAACTTTTTGTAGGACATTATTGACATATGATTCCACCTAGCATCTACTCTACACACTGTCATTCTGTAGGACTCACAAAATTTATGGTGGAAATCAAACTAAAGTTTTTCCAAATTTTTTAAGTGCTATAGAATAAGAACGTGCTATAAGAGCCTGCAATCTAAATTAATCACCCTGCTTCCTAATAAATATTTGCTAGACATTGGTTACATGCTACTGAGGGATGTTTAATGGTCATGGATTGATCCGAGACTTTTTTCTCTCTCTAAACCTAAAGTTCATATAAGCACTAAAATTGGATAGACCCAGTGAAAGAGATTTGATATTGACAATATCAGAATGTAATAATTTTTTTTTTTCCCAGAATGTGTTAAGTCCAATGAAGAGTGATGATGCTGTGATTAAGTAGTCTGCTAAATTTGAAACATCCTTTCAACTATTATTATCTCTCCAGCTTGTGTGACCATGAAGTGTGTTCTTACATTGACATACATGACGTGTGCTTATTGTGAAAATATTTTCTTAAGACATTGTTTGGTTTTATAATTGCACATTTCCTGTAGCTTGAGCTGATGAAAGCATGTAATGTATATTTTTAAAATCATTAAATTGTTCATGTTTTGACATTACCAATTTCTCTTCTTTCCCATGATGGTGTTTACATGTGGGACGTTCAGTAAATAATACACATAATTATGTTCTTCATTTCTTTTGATTGGAAATGACTGAAACTTTGAATATATTTTTTGTAATCATTCATTTAATGTCACTGAAGATATGTTCTGTAAAGATTTGTTCATTTACAATGAAAGGCAATTGAGAACTAAAATTATGTGCATTAATTATTTAATGGCTTAGTAAGTTTTTATAGTTGAATGCAGGCTTTCACGGCCGGTAATCATGATGTTGAGTGATTCCGGGTTCTGTGGCCGTGGTCCATAGTTGGTGTTGATACCAGACGTTTCGCCCTCAACTGCGGAGGGCATCTTCAGTGGCGAGTGCTTCTAGGCGTGTTTCCTGGTCGGAAGCTCTACTTAGAGTGTACTAAGTAGAGCTTCCGACCAGGAAACACGCCTAGAAGCACTCGCCACTGAAGATGCCCTCCGCAGTTGAGGGCGAAACGTCTGGTATCAACACCAACTATGGACCACGGCCACAGAACCCGGAATCACTCAACATCATTAGTAAGTTTTTGTTTAAACACAAACCCATGTGTCCTTTAGAGTGATAAAGTTTCAATCTATTTTCCTTGTCAAGAAAACCATATTTCCTTGTTAATTTTTAGGAAGATATAGGATGTGATCTACTGGTTCTACGTAGGTGGATTTTGACTTGCAGCTTTCTTGTCATAAAATTGACCACTGTATCTCATATAATGATCCAAGTATCAAGATTTTCAACTCCCCAATTGTTTTATTAAAAAAAAAGAGTAGTGAGGTAAACATCAAACTAAATTATTTTGAGTCTGTGAAATCTTACCTCGATATTAATGTTTATTTGTTCTTGAACATGTTTCGATTAGTCTTCTAATCATCCTCAGTATCATGGCCAGATGCTGAGGATGATTAGAAGACTAATCGAAACATGTTCAAGAACAAATCAACATTAATATTGAGGTAAGATTTCACAGACTCAAAATAATTTAATTGAAAGAACCTTAAAATATTACTTCCCAAAATAAAACACAAACTAAAGCCTATTAATCAGAAACCTTACACCTCACCTCATAAAATATGATTCTTTTACCTGTACAAGTGTTGGAGATCATTATCAGTTATCACCATCTGAACTAAATTCCTCTGTGCTGATTAGATTAGCTTTGATGCTTCTATCCGTTACCTGCCAGATGGTATACCTAAGCTACATGCAGAACCGATCAAATCACGGAAGGCAGATCTACGCAAACACTTTACCTGTGGCATGCATAGAGTTAGGAATGGGAATGATGTTTTCAATATTATCAAGGTAAGAGTACCATATTTTTGGAGGTAAGTTACAGAGTTTCTGATTTTTTTTCAGAATTCTTCCTTGTTGTTCCTGACTTGTCCAACTATTCACTTCTTGGCCATCTTATTTTGAATCCAAAGGGATATATTATGTAAATTTGTTCGTTTCAGTACCAGTGTCCATCTAGCATGATAAATTTGGTAGCTATAAAATACTTATGAAATTAGCACGAGCAACATTTGCAATTAATTCCAAAATGTACTTTACGATTTTGTTAGATTGCGATGCGATAAGTTAGTGTACACCAGATTGGTTTATAGTTTATTAAATAATAGGCATTTAATTTATTTTGTTTGATTATGAAGGAGCAAGTTAGTGTACATCTATTTCTTATAAACATGTACGGAAGGTTGGTCATACCAATTTTATAGATATGTGGTATCATGTGGTGAAAATTTCATAAATGCTTGTGCATGCACACTGCTATTCTGTGGAACTTACAAAAATCATTGGTTGAGTTATTGTAGAATTCTCCCTCCCCCAATACTGCTTGATGATTGCCCACATCACATTTGCGCATAATGGTTTTAAACTTAAAAAGATAATAAACCAAAGTAATTTGCACTAACATTATATTTCTCCTATTGTCTAATTTATTATTATTATTAATAGGTATTAGTTATGTTCTGTATGGCAATTGTAGCACAAAACATTCCACTTCTAATGTATAAACTGGCTTGAACAGTACTTTACCTTATTCTTGATTTTTCATCCTAACTTTTTTTTTACTCATTACTTTGGCTGATATTTGAATAAAGGTAATTTTCAAGATTTATTAAAATTTCATGTCGCTTGTGACAATAAGTAATGTCACTAGAATAATACAAATGCTGCAAACATAGATTAATGCAATATTCAAGTTAAAAAGTGTTTATTTATGTTGTACTTTTTTAAATTCTCAATTTTCTTTTTCTTTGATTAGACAATCGAAACAATTGGTGATCTACACATTTGCAGGCAGAAAGCTTATTTTATGTACAAGACATGTACCAAATATTATCAATGTGTGCTCTATATATTTTACTCAATGTAGAATTTAATAAAATGCAATATTTCTCCTAACTTAGTGCAGTTGGGATGTGCCCTTATTCCACTGACCCCCTCAATTCCAGGCCGTTCATCAATTCCAAAATGTGTTCTTAAATACCGCAACACTTTTTATACAGTTGCGACCAACGTATTTCGCAGAGCATGGGGATGCTTGTGACGTGCTGTCTTCTCAACGGCGGCTCTCGAGAAAAGTTTATATCCTTAATTGTAGCTAACGCGTTTCTCATCTCCGGTACACTTTTCAAATTATTTACCACAAGATTGATTTTGTGCTTCGCGCAGTGGAAGTAAATACCTTCGAAAAAAAAAAATCGTGCAGACGTTTCTGGAGCCCGTTGCCTTTTCCTGCTATTGTTGAGCTGTCGTCATAGCCCAGGCCGACACATTTGTGCGGGTCAATGTCTATCTCTTTGAAAAAAAAACTCAGTTTGCAGCAATTTTCTGGACGTCCATCCATTTCAGTTAAACAAAGCCCAAAAACACTCCTCGAATTTTATTCAGTTCCTCATCAAAAAACCGCGCACCAATGGGCAATTGCTCCTTTCCAGAAATGTCACTGTAAGCATTGGCATTTTTTAGATCATCCGCAAAAAAATTCTTTACCTCAAGTCACTTAATTCAACCGATTCATTTTTAATTTGTGGAGAAAGGCAGGTTATAATGAGGTTATAAGCATATATCACCGGCATCAATTCCCCACTGAATCAAACCCCTGAAGACGCCTTCCGTCCAGTGTTTTACCCCTTAAATGCAAGTCAGGCAAGACGCAGAAGATAATTGTATCCAAGATGGAAGACATATTTCAAGTTATCCGCCGCAATCTTCTGTAGCAACTTACGAGTTTTTGGTTAACAGGAGCATCACTTAAAAATAAGCGTGCTGATTGCGCTTTTTCCACATGCCAGCGGCACTCACAAAGTTTTTTTTGGCGAATTCATGCATTTTGAAAAACTTCTGGAAGAGCCTTACTATGAATGATCCTTTAACGTCCTTACAATATGTGGGGAGAATAGAACACAATATCTACAGAGTGCATCTTTGAGTCTTGCGGAATACTTCAGCCAGGATGAAAGCTGTTAGATCCAACAATGCTTGAATTTCATTTTTAAATATTCAGCACCTTTACTGAAATTGTAGTTTTCGAGTGGACTCCAGCAGTTTGTCAGAATTTTCACTTTATCTTCTTTACTCATTAGCTCTGTTCTCCCGAACCAGTTGCCAATATCATTAGGTGGGTAAATGTTGGTTATATTTCTTCGGATGTGATGAATTATAAACTATCCGGGAAAAAATAATATTGCAATGATACAACTTGTGTAGGTACTTACGAAAGAATTTTATTATAACCATTTTTACGAATACACGCACGAATGCGCGTTGTTCAACGTAAAAGCATGAATCTAGAATCTTCGAGTAAATAATATTCCAATTGAATAATTATTTGAGCCTATCGAACGTACTAGAAAATACGAGACATAGGCATGGCGAACCTTTGACCAATCACAGTAAGTGAGCGTGGCCAATATGAGACTGTAAAAAAATACATTTGTTATAGAAGTGTGTGCAACTAGTGAAGAGTCAAGGTCAGGCGAAGTTCTACAAGCGTCTTGGCGCCGAAAAACATACTCAGGTACTGTTGAAATTCGAGAAGTAAATGCTGCGTTAGCCGTTCATAATAGAGGTATAGAATTTTCTGGTGTACTGGCGATGCTTATGTCCACTGGGACAGGTAGTTGATAAATTGATATATCACATCAATTGGGCTTGACGGGCTTAATGTTATTTTTTATATTTTTTACATCTATTTTTAATATTTTACACCTAATTTCGGATAGAAAATATCTTATTCTATCTAGTGTTAATTGGTCGAAAATCAAGTGGGGTGCAAGCGCACCTCCCCTGCACCTACCTCGCTACGCCCATGCACACGGTAGCTATGGATTTTAAAGATAAACGGAAATAGTTCTGTAAATTCTATTTTAATTTATTTGAGTATGAAAAATTCAAATATGACTGCTAGCACACTTTTGTTTATTTTATAATTATTTATTCCTTCTTTTTTTATTTATGTTATAACTGTAGCACTTGCATAATTTTAATTATATACAAATTTTCAATGTTTACGAGGGTCACTAGATAAGTTTTGAGACACGGCAGTATGGCGACAGGTATGCAATAAACTAACATACCACTTTTAAGCCCAACTCTCGAACTTCAAAACCATAGCAGGTAGAAACGATTCCTTTCAGTTGTCTCTGAGCAGGACCTTTGTGAAGTAGTCTGTGCGTGGTGAAATCAAACGTGTTCTATAGTGCTTGAGAGTGAGTATTTTCTTGCTATGATTTTATATGATTATAAGTGCGGTTTAAATGAGTCGCAAACACTTGAGCAATTCACACAAACATTTGGGGACCGTGCTCCTTCACATGCAATATTTTTCCGCTGATTTCCTAAATTTAACAGGGACAGAACATCCCTTAAAGGTGAAGGGAGAAGTGAGAGACCAACAACAATGGCGACAGAGGAAAACGTCTCTGCAGTGGAGACTCTGATTAAGGAAGATCCACGACTGACCTATAAGGACATCGAGGAGGGCCTAGGGATTAGTTCGCCAAATGTTTCCACCATCCTGTACCAATACTTAAGAGTGAGGAAAATTTCTTATCGATTGGTATCACACCACTTGTCAGAAGGGCATAAATGCACTAGGGTGGAATTGTGCAGAGAAATGCTGGCGAGGTTCAACAACGGGGACTCCCGCCGGGTGTCAGACATAGTGATAGGTGGCGAAACTTGGATCTACTAGTATGACCGTGAAGCAAAGCACCAATCATAGGTGTGGGTCTTCCCACATGAGCAGCCTCCGAGCAAAGTCAAAAGGCCTAGGAGTGTGGGGAAGAAAATGGTGGCCACTTTCTTCTCAACAAGTGGTCATCTGGCTTCAGTTGTGCTAGAGGATCAGAGGACAGTTACTGCTAAATGGTATACAGAATCTGTCTCCCTAAAGATCCAGGAGAAGCGACCAAAGACTGGACTGCGGCGAATTCTGCTACACCTCTTTGCACACAGCCAATGCAACAATTAGGTTTATGGAAAATACACCTGTGAAATTAATGTCTCATTGAGCCTACAATCTGGACCCAGCCCCTTGTGACTATTTCCTGTTCCCGAACGTGAAGAACTGCATGCGCAGACACCAATTTCCTAGTCCAGAAGATGCTGTTGGAGGAGCTTAGTGCAATGTTTGAGATCGAGTGGCGTGGCTGGTTCCAGAGGATGCAACGGTGTATACAATGTGCTGGAGAGTTGTTTGAAAAGATATGGTAGGTATGGAAACTCTATCATGGCCCATTGTTGCATATCTCAAAACTTATCTAGTGACCTACGTACATATTTTATTTCAAGTTGTAAATGTTAATATAAACAAAATCGTAACTCTATAATTTGAAAAAAAAATGTGTGGAGTATTTTAAAACTTTTAAGGAAGATATATTTTATTTTATTTATATAGGCCATGTATTGTTTTCAGATATTATTTGCATAATATTTCTTTAAAAAGGAAAAAAAAAAAAAAGAAAAAATGTTGCAAAATCGTACTATTGGCAATTACTTGATGTTAAACTTTACAACCCCTAAACTAAAAATATAAAGAGGGTGAATACTGGGCAGGCCAACAAAATTTAGCCTTGTGTGTGCACTTTTACAGAATGGCTTCTAATTCGCGATTAAGAAAAGTTGTGAAAATTGGGGTTTCTTCGCCGATTTAGATGAAAGAGTAACTTTTGTTCTAAAGACAGTTTCATTCAGGCGGGGATACTTTTAAAGTTGCACGGCATATTCGCTCTAAACGTTTAGCAAGGTAAGATTTTTACTAAATTTTGCAATAGCTTTTTGAAAATCTAGAAAAATATGTTGTTTTAAAACTTGGATAAAATGGATTTTTATTAAATACTTTCGGAATTCCAGTAAATAAAATGTAAAGTGATTGTAATATTAGACTACATTAGATTTGTAGCGTTAGTATTGCCGTAGATCAAAATAAGTAATCCCTGAGTAATGCTGCGTATGAGTGATGACGTAAGCAAGAGGCGGGAGAGTGCCGTAATGAACATGTAATGAATGAATGAGCGTTTAGAATGTTGAGAGGTTCAAGTACTGATGTGTTTAAAACCAGTTCACTCTGTCAAGGTAGTTCGTTCCTCTTAAGACACTTCACTCTCGCCAGCCAGTTCGTTCTTTGATACCACTTCGTTCATATAAGGCACTTCACTCTTCCAAGGCAATTCGTTCATCTACGTAACTTCGCTCAGGCCAGATATTTCGTTCCTCCATGGCAGTTCACTCTGGCAAGATAGTTCGTTCCTCTTACACATTCGCTGCGGTACGATCGATATGGATGACGTAGCAAGGAGGTGCTGACATTCAAGGTCGGTGGGGGGAGAAATGTAGAGTAATCAACGAATGAGCAAAAGTTGATTTGGAGTGAGACATCCAGAGCTTGAAATAAATAATAAATTTTAATTTCAAGAAGTAGTAATGAACCGTATTGAACTCTGAACTGGCAGTTCACTAAAAGTGAGTAACTTTTTGACACTTCACAGTAGTGAAACGTTCTTTAAACGACTCACTCTCGAATTACCCATCACTAATTAACGGAAAGGGGGCAGAGGCTAATTGGGATTTCCGGATCTTTTATCTGGTCAAAAACCCTGATGAAACTGATATTTAACCTCTGTGGTGAATTTCAGTGAAGTCCGGAGGGTCTAACTTAGCCAAATCCACTCTCCTCACCTCCAAGTTGGGGCCCCTCGGGACCTTCTTAAGACCTTTAAAGATTTTAAGATGCAAAAGAGTGAGTGGGGTGTGGAAAGAAACGGGAAGCTACCACACGTATACATCCTAGTAAAGCTGCAAAAAAGGAAAGCTCAGTTAAGGAAAGGGTGGAGAATGCTGAGTTTGCAGTGAAAGACCTGCTCTTGATCAGAACACTAGATATGTATGTATGTAATTAACGGTAGAATTGTTATGTACTGTACGAAGAGAAGTTTGAGGTTGAATATAATATAATATTATTAATGCATCGAAGTTAATTGTTAAATTAATTAATTTTCCACAATCTGAGGAGAAAGTAAAGTTGGAAATTTCAGCTAATGGAAGGTAAGTGAACGATTACACATGACATCTTATTTCTCAAAAACGTGTTTTACTTTTAAAAATCGTGTTTTCAAATAATAGGCCTAACTGTGAATAATGTAAATTTGCATGCCGTATATTTTGTTTGCATCATGACATCATAATGATTACGTTTGACTTAGAATATCCCTTTAAAAAAAGTAGTTTATACCTCACATTAATTTTTATTTCTTAGCCTGTAATATGTGTTCTTATTCATCATTATTTCTTTCACAGAATAACTGAGGCTGTCAAGATCAAATCCTATGGGTGTATTTTCGTATAGCAGTGATTGGGAAGTATAAAATTTTAGGTAAGTAGAATTGAGGTATTCGGAGTGCATCTAATGATACTACCTTCATTTTACTGACTTGGAAGTTTTATTCTTTTTTGCTTGATGTTTGTTAGTAGATTAAATTTCTAGTGTAGGTTAAATTATGAAAGTGAACACCCCTAAGTCTAAAAATTAATCTTAAAATATAACAGAAATTTAGGGATAAAGTTTCCATTATGTGACAAAAAAATGAAAGAAAACTTCAGTTTATCTTTCCTAATACTTTTTATAAGTCCTACAGAATAATAGTGCATATGTGCAAACATTTATAAAAAGTTTATAGAGTTCAATTGCTAGATGGAACTACGTAGATGTGAAAATCGATACGACCAACATTTGCAATAAATTCCCAAACATTTATTAGATATGGACGTACACCAACTCACCCCTTCCTAACCTCACTAAACAATTTACAAGCATATTATTTAATTAGGGCAACTAATGCCTAAACCAGAAAGTAAAGAAAATATTATTTAATTAAGTGTTCACTAACATTTTAGAATCGGAAACTAACAAAATGAAGTGAGTGAACATCCTTCTTAAAAATATATTTTTGAATGTTGGTTTTATTCCAATTTCACAGATATTTCCACCATTTAGTGGACGTTCATTTAAGCGTTCGTGCATATGAACAACAAATCTGCATGACTTCGAAGAAATTATTGCATACATAATTAAATATTTAATAATTGTAAAAAATGTGGGGATTCTCCACTTTAATTTACCTGATATATTTTCAAAATTTACCTGATATATTTTCAAAATCACAGAAATATACCAAATTTACTTCGGCAGTACATACAAAATATTTACAAAGACAACACCATAAAGATTAAATTAAATAACAGATTTTCTGAAGAAGGAATTATAAATCGTGGTGTGAGACAAGGCTGCCCCCTATCCCCAACACTGTTTGCAATTTATATCAATGAAATAATATGTTGCTGGAACAAAACATATAAATTTGGAATAAGAATATCAGAAAATAGAAAATTAAACACCCTACTGTTTGCAGATGACCAAATAATAATAGCAAATTCCGAAGATAATCTACAGAAAGGTCTGTATGAACTTAACAAAATTACAGAAGAATATGGATTAAAGATATCTACAGAAAAAACAAAAATGATGGCATTTCAAGGTGTAGATCCTGTCAGAAGTAAAATTGTACTGGACAATAAAATTTTGGAGCAGGTGAATAATTTTACATATCTAGGATGCAATATCTCATATGAAGAAGAAAAGGATGTAAATGCAAAAATATCTAAATTTTTAAGAATTTTAGGGTTAATAAATTCTATCTTCAAGCCACAGTTAGTCCAAAAGCATTCAAGACTGAAAGTGTATAAAACACTGGCTCTTCCAACTCTTTAGTATGGTAGCGAAGTATGGACGTTGAAACAGAAGGATATACAGAGACTTAGATCTGCTGAAATGAGATATCTTCGGAGGACTGCAGGATACACACTACTAGATCACAAAAAAAATGAAGACATATTAGAAGAATTACACATGGAATCTTTAGAAAACAAAATTTCTGATTATAAGTCAAGATGGATACAACATGTTCATCGAATGGAAGATCACAGAATACCCAAACTAATGTTAAGATATCAACCCGCAGGAAGAAGAAGACCAGGACGTCCACTCAAAAGACTTCTGGATGGTGTTTCTCTTGAGGCCGAAACAGGTCAACAAATGGCCTAAATTCGTGAATGTACTATGATGATGATGATGATTTTCAAAAATCCTATAGAACAACAGTGCACATGCGCCAGAGTTTATAGAACCAGTGATAACCCACAATCGAACCACATATCGATTATCGTTCTTTCGATTATTATAGTTTTTTTATGTATTTAGACACATTTAAAATGTAACGAACCTAAAAGCTAACTAACTAACTCACATTTAACCTAATTCAATAACTGTAACCTAGGGTGGATCCCATTAAACGCCCTTTTTTCACTCCTTAATAATCGCAACCATCGATAAACCACTGGTTCCAACTATATAATATACTATCTGGAGAAAATAGCAAGTTACCTTCACAATATGTGTATTTGAATAAATACTTCAAAATTCAAAAATAAAGTTACAATTTTTTTTAATATTTAAAAATGTTACTAAATACAGAAGATATATAATTCACAATAATAAACTGAAAAATCAAGGGTAAATCATTCCAAAATTGAGCCAAAAATGTTATAAGTATTATTGCAAATGTTAAAAACATTTTCATAAAATGTTAGAGCAGTATTACAAGAATATGCTATGGAAAATGAAGGGTAAGGCAATGTAAAGTTGAGCCAAAACAATTCTAAGTCTAAGTAGATCCATACACATGTGCCAACCGATAAACATGGATATAATTTTGAATCTTATGAGCTGCCAATGTTCACAGCATATTAGATTACTCGTTGCCAATCAGAGGAGAAACATCCCAATATTTCATTTAAGTTAAGGATTTTCAGTTATTGTAATTTCAATTTTCAATGTAAGTTTTGACTGCTTGTAAAATATTACGTGTGTCCGGGATTTCTAATGCAAAAAATCCGGTCTAAAAGGAACATTTCAAAATTATGCTTCAAGACTGTAGTCTTTGTGTTTTTCTAAAAAATGTCAACATTTTCGAAATTTCAAAAAATGCAAAAGTACAATGTAGAGGGTGTGTCCGGTATTTTTAATGCAGAAAATCTACCCTAAATCTAAAATTTCAAAATATAGTTTTCCAAGGCGATTTTTCCAAAGATGTCAATATTTTCGAAATTTCAAAATCTGCAAAAATGGAATGTAGAGTATTTGCAGAGATTTGTATGGCAAAAATTCCAGTTTAAATGCAAAATTTCAAAATTGACTTTTTCAAGGGTATACTCATGATGTTTTTAAAAAAATGTCAAAATTTTCGAAGTTTCATTAACTGCAAAAATACAAACTAGGGAGTGTGTCCGGGATTTCTAACGAAAAAAAAATCCGGTCTAAATCCAACATTTCAAATTTAGTTTTTTCAATCAACCCTTGCATAATACATTTCCTTCAAATCATGGCTAACGTATTCTGCTATTTCATTACTGGCTTACCTTACTGGTCATTTTCTCTCTGTTTTTCCATGACGTGCCATTTCCCATTCGTCCTACATATCCTGCCCATCGTAGTTTGTGACTCTTAATTTTCTTGTTATATCTGGCTTCCCATAAAGATAATGCAGCTCAACTGTTACTTAGATTTCTACATCCTCCTGTCAGATCATTTGTCTTTTTGTCCAAAATCTTCCTAACAACTTTATCCTCAAATACGGTACTTGTAATATTTTCTCCTCCCTTAAAGTTAGAGTCCAGGTAGTCCATGTAGTATAACTAGTATAATAAACAGTTATATATGTATACAGTTTATAATTTTTTAAGAGATTGGGACGACCAAAGTCTCTGTACTACATAATAGCATACATTTCTAGAATTGAGAATATGTTTAATTTTTTGTTTCATCTCACTCCTTTTTGCAATTTTTTGCAATTATTGTTCCTAAAAGTATTTGAACTCAGTAATTTCTTTTTTCAAAATATTCTTTATTAACTCTCCGTTTCCATTACACAACATTCATCAAGTATCATATCATCAGGGTAACACAACTGCACCTTCAATGCGCCCCAACCTAAGAAGTGATTTGCAATTCCGCCAATTCCGGAGATGAAATCAGAAATGCCAAAGACAACCTGATGGCATTGGTAATGTGCTCGAATATATGAATAATAATAATAATGGTAATAATAATAGTAATAATAATAATAATAATAATAATAATAATAATAATAATAATAATAATAATAATTTTTAATGACTTATTGGCTTCATGGATGCCCAAAATAAGTTCTCCATACAACCCTAACCTGATCGAATGTTTTCCAATCATCCCCTGACCCCATTATTGGTCTACCAACTGGACTTTTGTTAACCTACAAGAAGCTTCCATGCAACTCTTTCTTTCCCCATTAGTGTCACATGTCTTGCCCATCGCAGTCTACGAGACGTAACTCTTCTTATTGTATCTGTTTTCCTATAAAGATCATCACTGTTACAAAATTTTCTCCTTTCACCTGTTTGTTCATCTCTCTTTGATCCAAAAATTTTCCTTCAAACTTCATTCTCAAGTACCGAGACTCATAATTTCTCCTCCTTTAAAAGAAGAATCCACATATCGCATTCCATGTAATATAACTGGGAGAATAACCGTTATATTTATTTTCAATTTAACTTTTTTTATAGGAGTTGTGACCACCTGAATCCCTGTAATACATAATAACACGCATTTCCAGAATTAAGCCTATGTTTAATTTCTTTGTGCATCTCATTCATATTTGTAATTATATTGTTCCAAGGTATTTAAATTCAACAACTTTCTCAAAATTTCCCTCATTTGTCACTAGTTGTCTATTACTGTTTATTACCATTGTATAATATATATATATATATATATATATATATATATATATATACACACACATATATATATATACACACATATATATATATTCCTATGTGTGAACGTATATTTAGTTTTATTGATATTATTAATCCGTCCATAGTAATTCTGCCCGAAGGCAGACCCTTCACTACAATCATAGCATTTTCATGCTATGCTTGCAGATTTACTAGGGAATTGTAGGTGTGGTAGCTTCCCGTTGCTTTCCACACCGATGAAGGATGGTGATGATAATGATAAGGATGACGATGATGATGATGATGGCCCTATGATTTCGGGGACCGTTTGGGCCTTAAAGTTTTCCTGACATTTGTCTTACAGGTGAGGAAAATCCGCGATAAAAACCTCACCCAGAAAAACTGCCCCGAACGAGGATCGAACCCATGCCCGCTGCGTGACAAGGCAGCACGCTCTGTCGAGACCACAGCGGTGGACACATTATTAATAATGATATTAATCATATAGGAAATAACTATTATTACCAGGTAATTTTTAACACTTCTTCACAGCCGAATCTTGAAATGTTATTCTTTACTTTTTAAAGAAAGTCTAGAGTTTTTATGAAACATGCTCCAACATTCTAAGTACTCGTAATTTCTGATTTGAATGAAGAAGAGCACAATTACCAGAATAACTAATAATTTGATAGCAGGGTTTTAATTATATTTGAGTTGTGTTTTTTGACTCACCTCATATTTATTGATTTTTATGCAAACCGATTTCGTTGCTATCTGTGCAACATTCTCGATGTATCACAAATGTGCGTAAAATCAAGAAATAGGAGTTGAGTCAAAGAAAAACAACTGTAATATAAATAAAATCAACCTCATAGTGTTATTTCCCACATATATTCAAAAAGTTTTTAAGATAGGAGATAATGAGTATTTGAGAATAAAGTTCTTAGGAAAGTTTTTGGACCTAAGAGAGATGAAAAGACAGGTGAATGGAGAAGACTACATATCAGTGAACTACTTGGTCTTTATGGAAAGCAAGATATAGTAAGAAAAGTTAAATCTCGTACACTCGATGGGCAGGACATGTAGATTGAAAGACGTGCATGGAAGCTTATTGTAGGAAAACCAGAGAGAAAACGACTAGTTGGTAGACCAAGAATGAGGTGGGAGAATAACATTAACTATGATTAGAGGGAAGTAAATTATACAGGAATAATTGGAAAACATTAGCTCAGGATGGGGATGTATGGAGAGCTTATGTCCGCATGGTCGTGAACCTACGGGTTCGATAGTACCTGAGTAAGTTAGTTATAACATTTTATAGAAGCTCTTAATGTCGATTTATACTTAATTAATTAATATAGGTTAATTGAAATAATGAATTAGGACTTTAATTGGTAATAGTATAAAGAAAAAAAACAATAACATTACAATTACATAAAGAAAACACAATAATATTACAATTACATAATAATACAATAGCATAATACACTAATTAAGTTATGTATAATTGTTAAGAATTAATGGTATTGCATTTTGTTCATGAATGAGTGTTGTTCTTATTTTCCGCATTTTGTCCAGAAATTTACCCAAGTTTATCCAATTTTCTGGATTTTCCAATAACTCGTAGCATGCCAATCTTTCCCGATTTGAATTTAGAAATCTTTCCGGTAATAACTAACGTCTGCAATATTCTAAATCATCACATTTTCCTAATATATGTATCTCATCTTCAAAGTTCCCGCACATTGGACATATTCGCATATCGTGATCGCCGCTAATTTTTAGAAATTTCCATGCCCCTAGGCCAAGCAAGCCCTGATCTCTCTTTAAATCCTATGTTGAGTATATAAGATTCTTTTCCCCAAACGTGTTTTAGGTCTCTTTGTAAACACAGTGAGCGTTTTCCTATACATTCGGCGAAAATATCTTGTTGGTTTACATCTACGAGGTACCTCCTCCTTACTTTTCTCCACACGTTCTTGCGATTTTCAGTCCCTTTTTCCTATATCCAACCCATCCCAATCTTTTGGAGTTCTCTCCTAACCTCGTCTGCCCAAAATTTCACATATATGTTTCTAATTTGGAGGTCGTAACAAATTGCTCTGAGCATTGTTTGTTCACCTTGGATTACTCGCAACCAGTATTTGAGTACACGAATGTTGCAGTTTATGTCGTCTTGGAATGACCCAAATTCATGTAAAATTCCACAGTTAGAAACGGCCTTACTAAGTCCTGTAATATATTTTAGAAAATGCGTGTATACCGTATTTAGTATTTCCGTTATTTGAAATCCCCAAATCTCACTACCATAGTACATTACTGGCCTCACTATCGTTCCATACATTTTTTATAATGTGCTGACTGGAATATCAGGCACTCTACCCAGAATACCAAGCACACTGTTAAGTTGTCCCCTCCCTTTAAATAAAGCTATATAAATATATTTCTTCCACTTTCCGTTCATTTTCAACGTCGTACCATGATGTACAAAATGTTTCACGCTATGAAGTACTTGATCTCTGTATTTCAATTCCTCGGCTCTACCATAAACCGTCTCAATTTTAAAAGTCATTGTTTTCGTCTTAATAACATTTACAGTCAATCCCCAATTCCTACAGTATATTTCCAGTAGGTCAAGACCTCTTTGCAATCCCTTGATATGTCTTGGAACAGATGATTAAATCATCTGCATACAATAGGACTGGGCTTTAACATTTTTTATCTCCGGAACCTCAATGTCTCCATCTAGCATTACGTCTACAATATCATCAACGAATAGATTATTTAGCATTGGTGAAAAATGCAACCTTGCCTCACTCCCCGATTGATATGACTGCTCTCTGCGATGTGCCCTTGGTCTACTCTTATACAAAATTTAACATATTTATAAATTGACATTAAAGCAAGTATCATTTTATGAGACAATCCTTTCCGATTTAATTTTTCCCAAAGTGCGCTTCGGTCCATAGTATTAAATGCCATCTTAAAATCAATGAATGCACAAAATAATTTACCCCCCTTCATTTTCAGATTATCATCAATTAATTTTCTCAGAACAAATACGTTGTCCACCGTGGAGTACCCTTCTCTAAAACCTGCCTGATATTTTGAGAGCCTATTGTTCTCTTTAGCCCATTGTCTCATTCGTTCGTAAAGTACTTTACAATATGTTTTTTCCAAACACTGACAAGACGCAAATTCCCCTATATCTTTCTGGTACCTGTGTTCCACCTTTACCTTTGCATAGCGGCTGGATGACACCTCTCGTCCAGGCTTCCGGATAATCTGCTCCATTAAAAAGTTTGTTGAACGCAGTTTTCAAAACTTCTAATAATTTATTGGATGATCTATTTTTCAAGAATTCCCCTGGTAATCCATTAATTCCAGGTGCTTTACCATTCTTTAAACATTTAATGGAAGAAACCACTTCATTTTTCGAAATATCCTGATCCAGTAATTGAATATAAATTGGGTCAGGGATCTCAACGATATTTCCTTGATTATATCTTAACCTCTCATTTCCCAGCACCCTATCAAAGTAGCTTTTCAATTCCCCGGGCGTTATTCTTGTCCGATTTATGGACTTTACTTTGAGTTCCCTTATCGCTTTCCATATGTTCGCAATGTTCTCACTTTCAGTCGCGACTCTCATTTCTTCGGATTTCTTATTTTGCCATTCTAGTTTTGTTTCTCCCAGTAATTCTTTATATTCCTTTCTCTCTTGCGAATCATTTTTTCTGTTTTCATCCGTGTTTTCTTTTCTAAACTTCTTCTTCTTCTTTCTACATGCATTGTTGTACCACCCTTTGTCCTTCTGGTTCATAGTGAATTTAACCTTGAATTTTTCCCCTGCTCTTTGAAAAGATTCTGTCAAAGTTTTCATAATTTCATCCCCGCTAAGATCATTTAATTGCAGATCCTGTATTAGAGTTTCCAAACTCCTGATAAATTCTTCCCTCCGATCCAAGATCCACCTGAAACGTGTAATTGGCCGCAATATTGTTGCAACCTCATCATTAACTGTCTCACTAATACCTTTCATATTTAAAAATAAATTTGTTTGGGAAGTGGTGAGATTCGATTCTGGAAACTACACAGAAATTACTTAGGACTGGAATCATGTCTTGTGTGCATATTAAATAATCTATTACGCTACCTCCATTTTTATTAATAAATGTCAGTTCTCCATTTTTATCTTCCCCATATTTCCCATTGAAAATTTCAAGTTCAAATGCATCGCAAAAAACTAACAATTGGTTTCCTTCTGAATTTATAATTTTATCTTTACTTCTCCTACCCTCACCTCGTGTTTAATTATCATCTGATTTTACAGTGATAATAATGAATTGTAACAGAATCCATACAGGACATGAGAGTGAATGCTTACAGCTAATTCTTCAGAGACGCACGACCGGGTTTCTGCAAGTTCTGTACACAGAGGAAAATAACGTGTTCATAAGAAATACGTACTGACTTCTTATAATATTCAACGCAGATAAATCAGTATTAAATTAAGTTTTTTTCTGTTCATTTTTTTTCACAAACATGTCTAAAAATTGTAATTATTAACCACACAGTGGTCTTTTTGTATTCACTTATACTTTCACGGCCGGAGTTGCTATGATGATCTTGAAGAAGATTTTCGGTCTGTTAGGTCGTGGTCTTGAGGCTTGTTGTTTCCCGACGTTTCGCCAGAGACTGCGACTGGCATCCTCAAGGGTTGTCTTGAGACTGGCAATTCTGTCCGTTGTCTGTCCTATTTATAAGTTCACCGCGACGTATTCGTAAGTTGTATCTGCCTTCTGATTGGTCAGCGTTAGGGACTTCCATTGCTCCAATGAGATTGCTGTTTGATAGTCTAGTCGACTTACGTTTATCTGCCTTCTGATTGGTCAGCGGTAGGGACTTAGATTGTTCCACTGAGATTGCTGTTTGATAGTCTAGTCGACTGTGCTTGTAGAGGTTTACATTTTGCGTTTTTTAGAACCGGTATCCATACTTTGTTGACTTTTAATGATTCTTCTTTTCTGTTGAAACAGTTTTTATCTTTGAATATGTCGATGGCTTCTCGTTGTAGACTGGTAAAATAGTGTGTGCAGTTAGATAATATGTCTGTATTCTGGTATTGTACCCTGTGGCCTTCAAGTAAAGAGTGTTCTGCTACTGCCGAATTATCCATTTGTTTAAGAGGACTGTATCTTTCATGCTCCTTAAGTCTGGTTGCGATGGTGCGTTTGGTGGTGCCTATATACACTTTTCCACAACTGCATGGTATCTTGTATATGCCTACTGTCTGATGAGGATGGAGTTGATCCTTTATAGGTCTGAGAAGGTTCTTGATTTTCTTGGTAGGCCTGTATACTGTCTTTATGTCTTCTTTCTTTAGTAGTTTTCCAATGCGGTCCGTTACATTCTTGATGAACGCATTGGAAAACTACTAAAGAAAGAAGACATAATGACAGTATACAGGCCTACCAAGAAAATCAAGAACCTACTCAGACCTATAAAGGATCAACTCCATCCTTATCAGACAGCAGGCATATACAGGATACCATGCAGTTGTGGAAAAGTGTATATAGGCACCACCAAACGCACCATCGCAACCAGACTTAAGGAGCATGAAAGATACAGTCGTCTTAAGCAAATGGATAAGTCGGCAGTAGCAGAACACTCTTTACTTGATGGCCACAGGATACAATACCAGAATACAGATATATTATCTAACTGCACACACTATTTTACCCGTCTACAACGAGAAGCCATCGAAATATTCAAACATAAAAACAGTTTCAACAGAAAAGAAGAATCATTAAAAGTCAACAAAGTATGGATACCGGTTCTAAAAAACGCAAAAATGTAAACCTCTACAAGCACAGTCGACTAGACTATCAAACAGCAATCTCAGTGGAACAATCTAAGTCCCTACCGCTGACCAATCAGAAGGCAGATATAACGTTCAGTCGACTAGACCATCAAACAGCAATCTCATTGGATCAATGGAAGTCCCTAATGCTGACCAATCAGAAGGCAGATACAACTTACGAATCCTTCCTTCCTTTGTGTGACGGCAGTTGTTTTGTCGTCCAGTGTGCTGTTTCCGGGAAATAATTTTTCCCTCGGCAGCAAAATTGCTAATGGCTAACTGTAAGTGGCTTTCCTATTGTAACCTCTTACCTAAACGGTGTTTTTTCAGGAATTTATTATGATATGGAAACGAAGTTGTTCTGACATGCGCCGTGTTGTTATTTAGCGACATGTGCCACTGAAATTAACCCTTAACTCCTGTGAATATGTTCTTATGTACTGTACACCATTGTGGTAGTTGTCCTATCGTGCGTACTATTGGATTATCATGTTCGAAAATGTTTTTATACATTTTGGTAACTTGATCTTTCACAATAGCATCAAGATAGGGCAACTGTGCTGCTTCATGTAGCTCTGTTATTCTTGTATACATGGGTGCCGAAAATATAATTTTTAGACATCTGTTCTGAATGATTTGAATTTTCTTTTTATGTTGTTTGGCAAGAATACTCAATGCTTCACAGCCGTACAGTAGCATGCTGCGGATTACTGTTACATATAATGTAATTTTAATTCGTCTAGCTAGCGTTTTGTCCCGGAAGAATGGATATAATATTGCTATAGCTGCATTTGATTTTTGTTTAACATCATTTACTTGATGTTTGAAAGTTAATTTTGGGTCGAGATGTAGCCCGAGATACTTGACTGCAGTCTCATTACGTAGAATTTGTACACATATTGTGAGCTGTATTGGTGGAGGTTTGGAATATTTGGAAAATAGGATTATTTTGGATTTGGATATGTTTAGTTTGATATTCGAAAGACAGTAATGACTGATAATGATCTCTGAAACGTTAGGATTCTATGGTGCAAGGAGCTGAGTTTGGTTTGTAAGTAAAAGCATGTATCATCGGCAAATGATGTAGCCATTACTGAAGGAGGATTTGGAAGATCGGAGACGTAAAGTTTGTAAAGCATTGGGGATAGAACTGTTCCCTGTGGTACACCCGCTAGGATAGACTTGCAGTCAGATCTATGTCCATTTATCGATACAAAAAACTTCCTGTTTGAAAGGAAAGTAGCTATAATTTTTATAAGATTTGGTGCCAAATTGAATTTCATTAGCTTGTATATTAATCCATTGATCCAGGTTGTATCAAAGGCCTTCTCAATGTCTAGAAATATTGCTAGTGTGCTCCTCCTGGTGTTGAACCCAGTGACAATTTGATCAATAAGTCTCGCCAATTGTAGGGGTGTACTGTGTGCATTCCGAAATCCAAATTGATAATCTGGTAATAAATTTCGATTCTGAACTTCAGACTTTAATTGAGTCAAAATTAGTCTTTCTAACAGTTTTCCTAGAACTGGCAAGAGACTTATTGGTCGTAGGTTGTCAGGATTAGAAGGGTCCTTACCAGCTTTTGGGAGCACTATGACTTTTGCCACTTTCCATGCGGTAGGAAAGTAGTTAAGTTTAAAACAAAACTTGAAAGTGGTGAGAAGTAGGATCAAGGCATTACGAGGTAAGTGCTCGATTGCTAGGTTTGGGATTTTATCAGCGCCTGGGGCGCAGATGCTTCTTAGGGATTGGATGTGGAAACTTAGGTCTTTCAGGTGAATGTCTCCGGGTATATGGGAACTGTAGGAGGAAAGTGGCTACCATGTCGTTGACATTAGCTTCATGAACTGGTGTGGTGAGCTCATGTGGGCGGAATCGGTCTTCGAGATTGGAAGCAATGAGTTGGGCTTTATCATAGGGATGATAAGCCCAACGTCCATTATCATTTAGCGCAGTTGGCGCAGGGGGTGCTCTATTAATGTTGATCCTTTTGATAATCTCCCATGGGGGAGTTTTATTAACATTATAAGTATTTAATGATAGTTGCCAATCAGTGTTACGTTTTTCTCGAAGTGTATTCCGTACAGCATTTGCATTACCGATTGTATTGCTGTTTGTGTTCGAGTGCACCATAGTGCCTGTAGAGATTTTTTGAAGTGGCACTTGCGCTCAAGATAGTGTAATAGAAGTGGGTCTGTATGAGGTGTGTGTCGATTTTTTTTCGTGCTTGTTGTGTATTGTAATGCAGTGTTTACAGTAGCTTGAAAGTTGTGTATCAAACGTTCCAACTCTTCAGTGGATTCGACCTGCAATTTAGGGTCTATCCATTGAGAGAGGAGATTCGAGTATTCTGTCCAGTTTGTTTCCGAGGTGTACGTTCTGAAGGGTGGAGCGAGTGTTAGATTTGTTGTGATTGTAAATAGTATTGGTACATGGTCTGATTCCAGATCATGTTGTAATGTGTCAATATTTGTAGAGATGGCTGTGTTTTTAGATGTGGCTATATCAAGGATGTCTGAGCGCAAGCCTTGGGGTGTTTCCTGAAAGTGGGTGTGTTCAGTAGGAGCTGAAATTTCAATATTATGTTGTTGACAATACGCCTGTAGGATCAGGCCAGAGGCATTTGGTACTCGGCAATTCCAGAATAGATGTTTAGCTTTAAAGTCTCCCGCCAGAAGGAATCTGGGGAGAACGAAGTTAGGATATTTAGATCGTGCCGACGTATCGGAGATTTTTAAATGGATGCTATGAAGAGGTCTTGATTTGGTGAAATAGGTATGAGTATACCAGTGGCTTCAATGAATTGAAGCCTCTGGATCTGTATGGAACGATGTCCAATGTTTTTCTTGATACAGATGGCTGTGCCACCCATTGGGCCAGTGAGTCTATCTGTACGGTATGTGTGGTAGTCAGCAAAACGCAAGCGATGGTTAGGCTTCAAGTGCGTTTCGTTGAATAATACGATGTCTATGTTGTTTTGGTGTAATACAATCTCCAGTCCCTGGACCTGTTTGCCAACTCCATTGGCATTAAAAGCCATGACATTGAGAATGATACCTTGTGTAAACTTGTTACATATTTTGGAAGAACATATTCATCAGTTGAGACATGAACATAAATCTCTCCATTGGGCTGTTTAATTTAGCCATGAGAGGCTGGATGTTTTGAACCAGATCATTAACTGAGGATGGTGTTACAGAATTGATGCTAGGAGTGCACTGGATGGAAGCAATGCGATCTTGTGCTGGTTAGTTTCTATTGACGCTTGGAGCTGTTGCTCTACTGTAAGAAATGCCAGGAGACGTTAATTTCGATGTGAAAGTCCGCGGTGCAGGCGCTGCTTTCGGTAATTTAGGCTCGCGTGATTTTAGGAATGCTTCATTTGCTTCAATGTACTTTGGACACTTTCTGTAGGATGCAGGGTGCCCCCTTTCTCCACAGTTTGCGCACTTCAATAGTGAAGTGTCAGTTTGAGCTTGTACTCGAACTGTACACTTCAGATGGCTGTGAGTTTGGGCACAGATAACGCAACGTGGTGAAAGGTTGCAACCTGCGAAAGTATGGTTGAAGCGCTGACATCGAAAGCATTGCTTCAATCCAGCGCGTGGTCGATATGCCTCTATGAAGACCATGACAAATAAGAGCTTTTTTAAGTCGTACATTGTTTTTGCTTTATCTGTATTTTCCAACTCTATAAGATAAAGTGGTAAGTTTATGATTTTGTCTACTTCCCTCAAATCATAGTTAATTTTATTCTCCCACCTCATTATTGGTGTACCAACTGGGCGTTTTCCTTCTGGTTTTCCTACAAGAAGCTCCCATGCACGTCTTTCATTCCCCATTAATGTCATATGTCCTGCCCAACGCAGTCTACGAGATTTAACTGTTCTTATCATATCTGACTTCCTATAAAGACCATGTAATTCACTGTTATGCAGTTTTCTCCATTCACCTGTCTGTTCATCACTCTTTGGTCCAAAACTTTTCCTAAGAAATTGATTCTCAAATACTCGTAATCCCCTTTTATCCCTTAAAATAAGAGTCCATGTTTCGCACCCATATAATATAACTGGAGAATAACTATTTTATATATTTTCAGTTCAACATTTTTTAAAGGAGTTGGGACGACAAGAGTCTCTGAAATGCATAATAGAAAGCATTTCCAGAATTGAGCCTATGTCATAATTCCTATTTGTAATTATTGTTCCTAGATACTTGAAATCAGTCACTTCTTCAAAATTTCCCTTATTTGTGATTAGTTACCCATTTCCATTATATAACGCATTTACCAGTATAATATTGATAACAATATTCTTATATTACTTTCAATCAACCAACGTTTAATATAAGGATATCATTGTGTAATTTTATTTAGTGTCCACCGCTGTGGTTTCGCTGCCTTGTAAGCAGCGGACAAGGATTCGATCTCCAGTCGGGTCACGTTTCCTGGGTGGTGGGATTTTTTCGTGTTTTTCCTCAACTTTAAGACAATATTCAGGAAACGTTAAGACCCAAACTGTCCCCGAACATCATTTCGCCATCATAATCACCATTATCACATTCGCCATGTTTAGTATGAATGTGTGTGTTTCGTCCTCCTGTTGTGTCGTGTCTGAGGAGTCCCCGACACTCATTCAGGGAGGCCCCCCATTTCTTTGTGCGGTCGTGCTTCTGGTGCCGCGTAGCATGTAAAAACTACCTATACGGCGAGAAGTTAAAGAACGAAGGGAAATCTATTAGCTACAATCAGGAACGAAATAAACTTACCTATTATAATGTTATCCCCCAGTGGTGCCGGGTTGTAGAATAGCAACATGGGACCTCCCCCTGTCGTATAAGGTGACTAACAGGAGCAGCAAACCGCTGTCCGTAGCCAAATATCCTTTCATTTCATAACCTTCCTATACCCCTGGACTGAGTAGTTCATAATCTCCAGTTACCTTTCCTAAATTATTCATCTTATACAAATACCTACTGCTGGTCAGTGAACTAGGATGTGCATCAATGCTGTGTAGATGTGCTAATAATAATAGTGAAATGCGCACAATGTGCAAAATATTGATGATTAACTATTCTAGTCCTAATTTTATTATTGACACTTTTCTTCTTTTGCAGTTTTGTGCATGGTATCTTTCATAGTATTTATTACACAGTTTGCACACGCAATCATCATTCGGTTGGTGGAATGTCTTGTCTTGGCAGAATTTGTAATGAAAGCCGTGCATAGCGAATCGTGTTACTATGTGTCGGAGCTCATAGTTTGCCTGCTTCCATTCGTCTGTTGTCATGACGTCTGTTAAGTAGAAGTCGGGTCAGATGGCGTTGTTCTTCTCGTTCAATAATTGGAGTGTCTCCTCGTAGGCTTTGGTGTTTGGTAGGTAATACTGTACCCTGATGTCCGTGATGAAGAAGTTATCTTTTGACAGTACGTACGTTAGTCTCGATGGTGCTTTTTCCCAATCTTGGCCTACCTACAGGCTGCCTCCGTTTTTCCTACAATAAGTTCCAGTGTTTCTCTTTCATTTTTAAAACCTACCACATGTCCTGCCTGTCAGAGTCTACAATACTTAACTACTGGTATTACATCTGGTTTCCTATCAATGCCATAAAATTCGCTGTTACGTAGACCCCACATATTCACCTGTATGTAAATCTCTCTTTGTTGTAAACATCTTCTTAGGCAATTTATTCTCAAATAAACACAATAAATTGTTTCTTCTATCTTAAAATGAGAGACCTGTTACGCACCCATTTAATATAACTTGAAGAACCGCCGGTTTATACCTTATTAATAAAATATGTTTTGAGAAAATTCGGGATGAAAACAGTCTCCATCATGCATGGTGTGTAGTATGTACGCCTACTTCCATAGTATAAATCATTTATGTTTGTTTTTATCGTCCCAAGGTATTTTAATTCATCAAAATGTTGTGAAGAAAATAAATCGGTCATGTAGGGCTGACAACCAGCTCACATCTCGTGCCGGTGGAATGCTCAATTACCTCTGATATTCTTTAGTTTTTTCTTTTTCCTTTCTTGAATTTCTTAATATAATTTTTATGTTCTCCTTTCCGTGTCGTAGTTCTGAAAATACTATTACGTTCTACATTTTTTCTACCATCTCTAAATAGAAAAACCAAAGATCTTTTACCACTAGATCAGTACATTACAAAATTGTCTTAGGAATCCTGTTAGTGGGCACGCGGTCCACATATTCATGGCAGTTGATTTGATACTGATGAATGTAAGCCACACTCAATACTTTTATTTCTTGATATATGAGTCCATATACAAACGCAGATCCCGATGGATAGAGTTTCATTCTCTTTAGAGAAAAAAAAAAACCTGAGGTTCAAGTTACGGAAACTAACCGCGGGCCATCTGGAACACTGCTATAAGGCCACGTGACCTATCAATGTTCATGCAATGATTTTTCAAATATTTTCATAAAATTATATATTTTGTTCATTGCACATATTAACTCGATCGCTATTTTTAACTTCATATTTAACATGTTATTCAGTTTTAAAAATAACTGCAACAATCCGGTTACGATGTAACACATGTTCATGTGACTGCGAAGTTGGATTTATTGTTTGTGTCCACGGTTTATGCTCTCACACGTCTGTCTGTTTTCATTAGAAACATATTACAAGATATTAAGCTATTCATTTCAAAAATTCCTTCTCTTCAAGTCAGACATAATCTATATTTCATTAGAAATTATGTCAACATTATCAAGTACGCAATTCGAACATGTCTAAATCTATAAAGAATAGGGTGCGGGTATGCAAACAGTTTTCAGATACTTTTGAAATTCACTATTCGATTTTGTACAAGAGCATGCCATCAAATCTTTATAGGATAAAGAAGGTGCACTGATCAATGGTATTATTAAGCTGTTAGTTTATGCAAATTTTATGAGGAGGGAAAACTGTTTGGTAAGAATATTATAGCCTGAATGGATGCTACAAAATGGGTGATTTCGTTACGTAATACGTAATAGATTGTTTGAACTTTATGGGGAAAACAGGTCATTTATATCAATTTAAATATAAAATACTTTAATATACATATATTTATTTACATGCAGAACCACTGCTCAACGAAACACAACGTCACACAAAATCGCGTGCAGGTTGTATCTATATTTAATTGAAAATTTCTTGAACAAATAAAAAAAATAGATATTACATGGGAATTAATTCTGTGTGCAGCTACTAATTTACGCTAGATTTCTGTCATTTGGAATCATTTACCTTTAGGAGAGTAGTACAACACCTGCATACTGTGATACTTAAAAATGAGTTTTTTTTAAATATAATACAGAGATATAAATAAAAAATCACCACCCCACATAAGCATATATTTTTGGCGTAATATTGGATGAAGTTGCATTTAAGGTACGTATGTGCCAATTCTTGGCTCAGAAAAGTTCCAGATTTTGTCCAATAGAGTCTTGTGGATCATGATAGTACTTGTTACATTAGTTTAGGTTTTCTGGACCTCTGAGTGATGTATGCTGACGTGCTTGCCTTTCTTGTTTTTCAGTTTATTAAGTGAACCTGCGGATGAATTCATGAATCAAGAATAAACAATTGTACTTCATACTCCACTCGTGGGGGCGGTGCAGGTAAGTATTCAGGCGCCTGATTCGTCGGGTAATTGATCCGTGTTCCTGTCAGTGCAAGCGGAGTAAACCCACGATCATGGGGGACATTAAATACAAATGCTAGATCAACCCGAGTGTTGTCGTGGGCCACGCGGCTTCTCTCGGGGTATAAATGGACGGTATGAATGGACAACGTTTAATAGGTAAGTGCTTCTCATTCTTCCAAATCTTATTCGAAATTTGTAGTTTTTTCAATACTAATTTTAGACCATTGTGCTTTGTTCAGTCTATATTTTAAATTCATAATAAGTGTTCAAATTTTGTATGATTTTATTGAAAACCACCAGGTTACTTCTTCTTCGGCTTCCCTCTAGTCATAGGTATGCCGTCTTCAGTTTCCATTCTTATCTCTGATTATAATCTCCTTCTTCCAAATTCCTATCATCCATTATAGTTCTCACATAAGTTTTACATTTCCGTTTATTTTCTCCAAGGAGTGACCATTAGTATATATTTTTTGGCCATATATCATCTTCCATTCTGTGTACATGACAATACAATTTAAGAGTTTGATTTTCAATCCTCTTAACAACAGATGTACTGACAATTTTTATTCAAAATAATTAATTTCTTACTTTATCCTGTCTTGTTTCTTGAAGGCTTCTTCTAAGATATTCAAATTCAACTGTTCTAATTTTATTCTTTTGTAATTCCGTCAAAGACCAAGTTTCACTTCCATATGACAAAATATTCTGTGCTATGCGCTTATAAATTTTAATTTTAGTTTCCTTTGTAATATTTTCTTTCTAAATTATTCAATGTAATGTCTTAGTTTCATTTTTAGTAATTTCAATTTTTGTTTGTACATCATTTTTTCATATACCTAAACATGTAATTATTGACCCAAAATATTAAAAAAATTCACTTTTTATCTTCCCTGTTTCGAGTATGATGTTATCCACATCCTTTCTCAAACATATATATTTTGTTTTCTGTAAATGTTTATTCAGTCCTCATTTTGTACATTCTTCTACTAGTTTATGCAATATTTAACGTACCATTAGTTTATTTTTACTAAAGAGTAAAAACAGGGAAGTGAGTATATAATTTTTGTTTAATTTTATTGTAATTATTATTGTAATTATCATTATATTTCAAAAAGTTTGAATGTTGTGTTCAATAATATGTAATTATATTTAAGGTTGAATGAAGTGACGATGAGGAGTGTCGACCGCAGGTTACTTGCAAACAGGATAAGATTCGACTTAACTTTATAAATATAAAATATAATTTATAATGTCTTTGAGTTTCATGTTTAAGTTAATATTATTTCATGTCTCATAGAATTTTGAATTGATTAGGTGCATTATTTGAATTCAATATCCTGTGCAGACAATGACGCAGTATATTTTTTACCACAGACACAAGACTATTTTTAACCGTTGTGAAACTTTTGTTAATACAAGGATGGGAATGTCGTGAACTACAACTTCATCCAATTTTACGCCAAACAAAATCTACTTATATGGGTGATGATTTTTAAAAATTTACATTTGTAAATTGCATTTCTACAAAACCTATTATTTTGAACAATTTACGCCAAACAATATCTACTTATGTATTCACACGGCAGGATTATTATGATGATCTTGAAGTAGATATCCGGGCAGTAGGCCATCATCTTGAGACATGTAGACTCAAGACGACCCTTGAGAACGCCGCACGCAGTCTCTGGCGAAACGTTGCGGAACATCAAGCCTCAAGACCACAGCCTACAGCCGGGAAATCTATTTCAAGATCAACATAACATCTACTTATGTGGGTGATGATTTTTTATTTACATCTCTATATTGCATTTTCAGAAAATCTCCCATTTTGTGTATCACAATTACAGCAAACGTGCCATATGAAGATGAATGTGGTGTACTACATTTGTATGAACAACCTATGAATTCTAGTCAGTGTAAACTGATGTCTAGTGACACAAGATATAAAATGACAGCTGTACTCAGAAATTAGTTCTAAAGTTATTAATTTTCTTCCTTCAAGAAATTTTCAAACAAATATAAAAAAAAACTATGTGAATTTGTTTTAAGTTGTGTTTTCTTGAGGAATGTTTACAATCTGCACTCTAAGTGTTAATGATTTATGTTTAAATAACTTAATAAGTTTATATTCTGTGTACATAATATTTTGGAAACGCAATTATACGAAGTTAATTTTATACCAAGGTTCTCTATATTTCGTATTTCTAATTCATAACAGTTTTCTTTGGATTTTTTAAAGATTAATTTTTATTCTTTGTTACATAGACGATAATTATTTTGCTAAAAATGAAGATACAGTTAATTTATCCAACAACGCTATGAAGTTAGGTAATAAATTTGGTGTGCAAACAAGACAGCAAATTAAGATCTCCTAATATTTGAGGTCAGAACAGCAAATCATGCTACTTGCTTTGTCCAGTAAATGCATCCGAGTGACTAGTCTTTCATGATTCTCGATGGGGGATAAATATAGGAATCACCGAGTGTTACTGGAACACTTCTAATTGTATTACTGTTATTAACTTAAATATTCGTATCGATAAATTTACGTTTAGTGAAACATATTACAATATGTTCAATTATATTAGTGATTGAAATCATATAGAACAACAGGAAAATAATTTTCATTATGTAATTATCACAGCGAAGAACTTCATATTTATTGTTTATGGAATATTCATCTTAGTTCGTACATTATGCCATATAGAAACAATCATTTTAGGAACTACTATTGGCATAAATAATTTCTAAATGGCACTATCTAGCCAATAGGTTCATGGCCATGCTGACATAGGCTCTCCATACATCCTTACCCTAAGCTAATATTTCCCAATCGCACTTGTATAATTTAATGTAATTATTGTTAATGTGATTCTCCCATCTCATTATTTGCCTGCATACTGAAGTTTTCTAAAGTTTCTATACACCTCTTTCATTCCCCATTCGTGCCATATGTCCTGTCCATCGCAGTCTACGAGACGTAACTCTTATTGTCGTATCTGGCTACCTATAAAGGTCATGTAGCTCACTAATAAGTCTTCACCATTCACCAGTCTGTTCATCTCTCTTTGGTCCAAAAATTTCCTATGAACTTTATTCTCAAATACTCGTAATCTTTTCACCTCTCACATGTGTCACATTCAGTACCAGGCACTGAGCAGGGCATTTAAACCCACAGGCCAGCCATTTAAATACTCCAGCTACCCTTTTCGTGGCATTTCAGAAAATGGACCATTATTCACAAACTATTAGTCCTAGAAAATTCGAATTTAGTACATACCTAAAGGAGATATCCTAGTAGGATTTGATGGTGAAATAACTTGGGTGATTGACATTACATAGTATCGGCGTATCAATTTTAGGAAGTGGAATTTCATCTTCAGTTTCACTTTGTGAATCTTCTAATTCAGGAATCAGTTCATCACCTGAGTCATCATTATACAAAATATTCACTAATTCTTCTTCAGTGAGATATTTTTCTTTTGCCATGGTTTCACTCACACACAAACAACAGCGCGATAACGAGAAACATATACGACTGCATTGGAGCAAGTTTGGGTGAACGAATTCCATGTATTGTTTGTTTTAAAAATAAAAGGGGATTCACCAAGGTTAAACGTGTCAAACGGGAATAGAAAATGTACATTTACATGCCATCTATGATCTCCAAGACATACTAAGCCAACACAATATTTAGGCGCCGAATATAAACGCGGTTTGCTCGCGCCCGCTCTAAAGCGAGTTAACTGACCGACGGCTGCATACACGATAGTCTCTTTAAACGCCTTAACTGGTTTACGGTACTGAATGTGACACATAAAGTAAGAGACAGTGCTTCGTATCCATATAATATAACTCGGACGACAACAGTTTTACATGCTTCCAGTTTATTATTTGATCATCATAAGTTCCTTTTTTTTTATAATTACTTTTGTTCCCATGTGATCTATCCCAACAGAGCCAAATATTTTTGTATTTTGTGTACACATTTGTTTAGTACGAATGCGCGCGTGTGTGTGAATGATGTGTTTCATCTTAATGTTGTGTTGTCTTGGAGGAGGCCTTGACATTGAGCCGATCACTCCTTCGGGGAGGCTCTCAGTGTTGTATGGACAAATGAGTATGTACGTTATCCATAGTTAAAAATCCTTCTTACGAAAAGTCGTGTCGCCGTAAGGCCCGGATGTCATGTGGCACGTAAAAGTACCAATAAGTCGGGAGGTTAAACTGTGCTAATGGAACGGAAAAGATGTAAAAATTTCCAAATTATACATCTTATTATAATTATCTGAAATTAATACGTTTTTGTGTCAAATCTATAATCCTGCCATCTAGAAGAAGTCAAGGGAACAACTTATTAAAAAACAATTGATAATCCGATAAGATAGTCGACTGATGTAAACGCAATAATTGTAAAGTGCTGCTCTCTTGTTTAAACGCATAATTTGTTATCTGAGCACAGCTCACTCGATAAAGATCCTCTTTTCTTTACGGCTTTCACATTCTGAGAACCGAGTAGCATCAGTAAGGCTGGGATTTTAATGTAATATTAACATGCAACATATGTACATATTCATATAATAATAACATGTAAAATATGTAAGACTATATACAATTTCCTTAAAATATGTAGTATTAAATGCATTAAAATTTAATTTTTGGACAATTTTTTTTTTAAATTTACTTTAAGATAGACCAGATTTGAAGGAATGGGACTGTTAAATGTCTGAGAACGTAATATGAAGGATATTGTCACGTTTCTATTATAAAGTTATCCTACTTAGGGGTTTTGGGAGGTTAAGGCTCTTCCTCTTTCTGGACATTCGGCACAATATATCAGCCTTGTGTTGTAGCCGCCTTTGCTCCTACAACAGAGTATGGTATTGATTTTTGTTAGAAGATGAGTCGACCCCAGGCCAGAAGGTTAAGAAGTTTAAAAATGCTGATACTATGGGTTTCGCCCCTCGACTTCCAGCTTGTAGAATATTGCCTTAACCAACTATACCACTGCGTGTCTCCTACATATTTATACTGTTTCATTTATAAACAGAGTAGATCGTTTGAGTTTAAAATATATATTGTAATATGGAACCATATACCCAAGTCTTCAGTGTCTTCCTCTATCTATATTTATCGTATCTAGAAAATTTCATTA